>CM017191.1:1505000-1821591 GCA_004837865.1 Musa balbisiana | reverse complement strand
AAAAATATTTTTGTTTTAGAAGTGCAATGAGGCAAAGCTGGACGCTTAGAGCATGTGAGAGGATGTTGTTGCATGTTGTGCAGCATGTTGATATACACATATATGGATTATTGAACAACATTGTCATTATTAGTAGGCAATTTTGAAAGGGATTAGTAGTCGTCAAACAAGCTTATAAGATATTCCTTGCAACTATAGAAAGACATATTTCTACTGTTTCCAGGCACCACTTGATCCTAGTAATGGACTAATACCACGGAATGTGATATGAACTTAGTGTATAAGGAGGTTGCTTCATCCTGAGCAGTCGGACGAGTTCCGATGCAGCAAAGTGCACTGATGGATGTGCTTTTCTGGATGAATTTGTGAGATATTCTAATTTATGCTCTTTTTTCATTATTATTCTTTTCTTTAGCTGATTGCATGAGACACAACTAGATTTCTTGTCGTCTTGTTTCTACTAAGATAATCCCTATCGATCTGAAAATTACATATTTCAGATGATCCGTAGCTGGGGAGCTAAGGATTGAGAAGTGTTCGGTTCTAGCAATGTGAAGATTGTTATCTGATATTTAATAAAAGTATAGTTAGATGTGTACTCCAGTAATAATGATGAGACTTGATGGGATGCATTTTCCATTATTGTCAATGAATATTATTATTGTGCTCTGTGCGTTACAGATGTCTGGATCATAAGTTTACAGAGGGTGTGATCCTCTCATTTTTTGGGTTGGGTCATATTGAGTGTTCGGTGCATAAAATGTTCTTATCAATCAAAAGTACTTGATTGTTAGCTCCAATTACAGGGTGTTTGGTGCAAAAGAAGTGGATTAGCAGTGATCGTGAAAATTGCTATTTTAGTAGTTGTTACTGTCCAGAGGTTGTGTTGTATCGATCATAAATTGTTCTTATCAATAAAAAACACTTGGGGTGTTAGCTCCATTTGCAGAGTGTTTGGTGCAAAAGAAGTGGATTAACAAGGTTCTTGGAAATTGCTCTTTTAGTATGTGTTACCTTCCAGAGGTTGGCATCTGCAGTGTGCTAGTTTGATTACATTAGTAAGGATATCTTGAACAAATTGGAAAAGGAAATATAATTCTAGGAGTTACTTTGCCAGGGAGAATTCAACCATTGCCTGCCTTTAGGTAATGAAAGAGAAATGAGACTTGCTGACTTCTTGTAGGCCAATTTCTCCCTTCCCAAAATGTATTTTGTCCGCTGTCAGATGACACCAATTTCAGCCTTCCTGAAATGTATTTTACCCACAGTCAGACTGAAGTCAAGATATTTCTAACAGTTAGAATCTTTGGTTATATTTATGATATGTAGTTATACTGGTTTATGTACAATGAAAATCCAGATTTCATCTTTTTTGGCTTTTGCTACTATATGTTTCTTTTGCATCCTTTGTTTGGTGTCTTATTTTTGTCAAAGCTGTAATAGCTATCAAACAAAAATGTGATCTGGAAGTCTAGTTAATATGTCAAATTATGCAGGTTGTTTTTATATTACAAACTTGTGCTTCAATGTGACAATAGAGCATCTCTAAATTTATTGCCTAATAGCAACATGTAATCTCGAATTTGATTCCAGCCCTTGGTTCCCCAGATTCTTATATATGATATTCTGTTGTAGTATAGAATGCTAGTCTCAGCCATTCGTCTGATTTTTAATCTTTTGGTGTGTTCCTTTTCTTAAGACTTTGTTGTATTGTTGTCTCTGGACAAATACGTCAAAATAATCTTCCCTGAGGTATTGTTGCATGCTAATCTCCAGTAAATGTTGTATGTGTCCTTGTTCCAATCTTTTGCATTGTGCTTTTTCTTAGGTATTCATACATTATTGGCCTTGGAGAATTAACAGCAGTGTCTCTGGCAGGTAGGTACTTGGTTAAATTAAACTGAAGCACTGCTTACTCTTGTTGAGTTATCGGGATCAAGAGAAGTTTTTGATGACTTGCACCCTATCGCATGTTGATCATCGTAGAGATGTTTTCCTAACAAAGGCTTGACTCGTCGTTATCAGCGAAGAATTATACATGTACTGTACTGCCTCAGAACTAGCTGCTGGATAGGGTCAGGTTCTTTCAGTAGGAAAAGACTGATGCTCTATGCAAGGGTTGATAATTTTTGTGGGAGATTTTGTCTCTAAAAGGACTGAGATCCTTTCAACTTGTAGAACTATATATGTTCTAGGTTTTTATGCCCTCTAAAATTGCTCTGTAAACAAGATCAATTTATTTTTTTCTCGTTATTATCAGGTTTTGTTGGTAATGCGGTATCATCCCTGCTTCCCGAATTGAAGATTTCTGATAGGTGAGATGTTGAATCGGCTCATTATGGCTTGCAATTATTGTTATTGTTGTGTGTTCAAATATACTCTAGACTAAGAAATGATATAGATCTGAGCATAAATTTTTGTAATTAGATCAAACCAAGAATGAGATATCTTGTTTTACATCATATCAAACTGAACTTTCTTTTAAATTTGTTTCCACCATATTGATGGTGATCAAGTGAAGTATGATGTGGAATTTAAACTTTAAAGACTGATGTACACAGCACAGGTGTTCATTCGACGACTTATCAGTTGTTATTTCTGAAAACATAGATATTGGGCCTGTCTGCTTTCATTTCATTGTTCTTATACTCATCATTGTTGAGAATATATAACGAAAATGTGCATATTCTCACCATCCTTTTGTTTTTCCAAAAGAAAAGAAAGGAAGGAAGAAAACTGCAATGCCTTCTACATTGAATCTTTAAGAAAAGATAAAAAGAGAGATTCCGGAGATGAAAGCATTCCAAATTCTAGCTAACTAGATTTTATGCCCAGATTCTTTTCCCCTTCTTTTGCTCCTATGGGATGCAAGTGAAGGGCTAATGACATTCATTTCTTCACCGGATTTAGTGTCTGCAGCCATATTTTGCAGACACCAAATGGAATTTTTGGTCATATTTTGCAGCCATATATTCATGCTCATTGTTAGGTAAACATGGAATTTGTTTGTCAGCAAAAGCTCTCTTTTATTATTATTTTCCTAAATGATGTCTCACATTTGTCCCTTCTTTTTTGAATAATACCGAAAGTATCTCTTACTAGTCTGAATGATATTTTTCCCACTAATTTCATGGATACCTTTTAGACCGATCTATAGGTGTGTGAATCCAAGTTGATTGATTGGTTTGTACAGTAGCATGATCTGATTCATCTGAGGATCAAAAATTAATTTTTATAGTATTTTGTTCATAACAATAAAAATATTATAAATGATCCAAATAGACTCCTAACCTCGGTCAAGTAGATCAATGATAATGAATAATTGAAAAATACTATTTTTCAATGGCTTTACACCTTACAAAAACACTACAACGTTATTTAAAAATACTATAACTGAGAAATCTAGACACATTAGAAACAATTTGATATATCATACTATGTATTTATAATAATTTACTAATAATATCATCCAAATAGGAGTAAAAAATTAGTTTATTATAATTTTTTTATTAGCCATCATAAGAAAAATATTGTAAAGCATACCGTAAATAAACTCAACCTCAATCAAACTAATTACAAGCCTATAATGTTTAACCTCTTATAATGTTTCGATCATCACAACAAAAATACTATAAAATCTACTTAAAAATATTATAAATCATCTAAATGGACTCCCAACCTTAAAGGATCAAATCTATCTATTTAGACTAGTGCACACTTGGATCAATATGCTCATGTTGGAATATATATATATATATATACACACATTTTTTCAAAAAGCAAAATGTGAAGTTTTTTTAACAAATTCGTTCAAATTTTTTATGAAACCTTCCACATAGGAATAAAGAACGAGTACTTTTCTTTTATAAGATCATGGTGTTTATTGTTCTAACATGTTATGACATGTACAAATTCTTTTCCCAAGCTGGTATAACAATTTGTGGAACTAATTACTAGCAAATCATTAATGATATCTGACAACTGAAATTTGGTTTTGATGCATGCAAACAACTCCATCAAATGCATATCAAAGCATACACATTTCACAAGTTATTAGCACCCCTTCCATCATTTTCATTATAGAAATTAAAACTTCGCTCATTTTATTCTGTTCTACTCAGTTTAATCTCATCACCACAATGCTCCATCTCAGTGCATGGTTTAGAATGCTAATTTTATGATCAGTGTTTACATGAGTGCAACTCAGTCAGATTTCTTGGGTTAACGAAGTGCACTGATGATCCTTTGTCTGTACAGTTCTTACCTTTCGAACTTGACTTTATTAAATGCAAATAGCCAAAAATCTTAAAAGAGTTGTCTGTCACAAGATATTGTATAGGTATGAAGAACTCCAAGAGATACTTGTTTTGTCTGCAACCTAGAATTCCACAATAATCTAGTGGAAAATCATGGGAACTTATTTGGAACTTTCTTAAGCATATGATATATCAACTTATATTTTATCTTTTCTCTTCCTCCACTCGATCAGACAACACACTAGAGATCACACACACAGCAAGGGCTTCAAATCCTTGTTATCTATTGGATGGATATATCTACTGATCCAAACGAAATGGTAAATCTGACAAAATAACCATAATGAGGCCATGTGATTTTCTCATGGAATCTTATCTAACCTGAGCGCAATTATTGCGCATGGAGATGATGGTGTTGGATTACCCACCTCCAATCTCCTATCTCATATAGATTCGTCTGATCGTCTCCTTTGCAAAATGTCATGATTGGCTTCCATTCTTTTACCTCCTGCTCTTACTTTACGATTGCAGTTGAATTCGTCCTACTTCATTGGCAAGATATGAGTTCAGCATCGGTACTTCGAATTAAGGTAAAATATAAGGACTCATTTACCAATTCTTCACTTGGTTTTGCTCAAGTTTTAGTTATGTTTCACTGTCTTCTCTACTGTCAAAATCTTCACTTAACTGAGACAAAGAAAGAGCTTTTAAGGTACCATTTTGTATGGCTTTTTGGGACAATATAGAAACAGGACAGGGTCCCAAGAGTGGTCTTTTGTTTCGTTTGCAGTTAGCTTTCGGCGTGTAACGATGATTATTACAGAGAAATATAAATGATAGAAAGAAGAGGGAAAGAGGGCACTAAGCATAAAATATGTAATATATTATATGTTAATTTTAATGTTAGGATTGAAATCAAATAACATAGATAAGATTTACGATGCATAACTTTTGATGTTATCTAAAAATATCTCTATCTGATCTATAGGAGCATCGTTCTTATATTCGAATATCGTAGAGATGTTGATGGTTTTACAAGTACTATCGATTGATAAGTTAGCATGGTTAGTCCATCGCCGAAGGTGCAAGCTCACCTAGGCACCTCTTCCTTACTGACGTGGGTGACTTAGTAAGGTAAGACCACATAGGTGGTCCGGTCAGAAGTTGTTCTATTGGCAAGGACCCGATTTGGGATGATAGGGTAGGCAGTATAGAGTCTTCCTGATTGCGAGGTTCTTCCCTCATGCTAGGTCGTCTGTGTGTCCTCGGGTGAAGGGTTATCTCATGGTTGCATGACTATGTCCTGACAGCGGGGTCACATCCTAATTGCCAACGATCCTACATGACAAGCCAACATTGAGGATTGCTTGGTGTAATCCCTACGATTCTTAATAGTATAAACTATATAACTAGGTCAGTATGTAAAGAGTCTCCCCTTGCAGCATGAGCTAATGGGTTCCTTTTTATACTTAATCCTTGGGCCTTCTTACTAGTTGACCTCAAATAAGATTAGGTGAATCGCTTAATCATTCTATGTTCTTGGTAAGGAAGGACGGTTATTAGGATGCATTGTGGCGCCATTTTGAGGTTGGTGACTTGGAGCCCTACATAGGTATCGGTCTTAGTGGCAAATGAATTAGTATGGGACAAAATCATCCCTATCATATGTTGATATGCGAGGAGAATTAGATACTCATATTTTTCTTATCTTTTTACAGACCATAATTATTGATGGTTCAGGGACAAGGGAGGATGAGAAAGGAACCGTAATCTCTTAATGTCACCTATCATATCTCGTGTATGTGTCCACGTCTATCACATCACACACACATAATGTCATTAGTCTCTAGGAGGTCCTTTCTATTTATAGGTAGGGACAGTGAGTTTAGAATAAGTAATTATTAGAGTTTCTCCTATCAAGGGCATTCCTTAAGGAATCCTATTATGATATGAACTTCTATTCTATTGGCTAATATCCATTATCAGAATTCAATCAATTCTATTATATATCTTATTCAATTATAAAGGGTCATATATTTTGATATTCTCCCACTTAGCCCATTAATTGATAAGATATAAACGATATTCAAAATTAAAATAAATAAGATAAAATTTATTTGAAAATAATTTTACTTAATTGGATTCTAAAAAATTTTGAAAAGTATTTTTTTAGATGGTCATAAATTTTAAAAAATAAGTCAGTAAGTCTAAGAAGCATAATAATACTATACCAAGCCTAACATCAATGTGAGTTAAAACGATTGTGTTATCAATACCATATTTTCTTATATGTACTATAACATTATTCGTCTTTATTAATGTAATACATAATGACCCTTTTAATTTATCTTTTTAAGATAATCCTATTATTATATTCATAATATGCATAAACATAAATATAAACATGATAGTAAAAAAAATAACTTTAATTATATAAAAAGAATGTCAGTAATAGCATTCTCCATCACCATATCTTTTATGACTTTCTCATAAGCCTCATTCTAAAAATATATTTTTTAAATATTTTACATTGTAAAACTTTAGTAAATGGATCAGCAATCATTATAGTGGTGCTCAAATTCTCAATTGATAATTGTTATTTCTAAACTCTTTCTCTAATCACCAAGTATATTATCTTAATATACTTGGAATCACTAAAGTACCTTTCTTAGAGAAGAAAATTACTAGTATTATCATAAAATATCTTTAATAGCCTAGTAATTGAGATGACCACACTAAATCGTAAGATAAAATTTTATAGTTATAAAGCTTGATTTATGGCCTCAAAGTATGCCACAAAGCTTCTATTGTTGATGATATAATAATCGATTACTTTACACTTCTAAAATTGCCCCTCCAGCTAACATAAATATAAATCCTAAAGTAGACTTCCTATTGTCGAGATAATTTACAAAATCAACATTTAAATATCCTATCACTTCAAGCTGATCTAATCTCCTATCTGTGAGCATATAATTTTTCGTCTTACGTAGATATCTTATTATTTTTTTATAGCTTTCTAATGTTTCACTCTTGGGTTGCTTTAGTATCTACCTAATATTACAACTACAAAATTGATATATAGTCTTATATAGTTTTGAGTATATAATAGACTTTCAACTATGCATGCATAAGAAATATCATTTATTTAATTTCTTTTTAAATCATTTTTCGGACACTAGTTTTGGCTAATTTTTTACCTTTGGTAATAGGTGTATTATTAGTTGAACAAAGCTACATATTAAATCTCTCTAAGATAAAATCAATATATCATTTCTAAGATAGTCCTAGTAATCCTTGAGATATATCCCTAAATATCTCAATGCATAATATATGTTACCTCATTCAAATCAACCATTTTAAAATTCTTATTGAGAAACATTTTGGTTTCGTGTAATAAATCAGGATCACTACTAGCAAGCAAAATATCAATCACATATAAGACCAATATAATAAACTTGCTCCCATTAATTTTCAGATATACACTGATGAATAGTATTTTCCTTAAATTAGAAGGAATTGATGACATCATAAAACTTTATATGTTTAAAGTCATAAATGTTGTTTTCACATTCATTTGATGTAACTCAAGATCATAATGAGCTACTTATACTATGACGATTCTCAACGAGTCCTTTTTAGAAACTGAAAAAAAGTTTTTGTTATAGTCGATGCATTCTTTCTACGAAAATCTTTGACTATAAGTCTAGCTTTATATCATTCGATATTGCTCTTTGAGTTACGTTTTGTCTTAAAAACCCATTTATTGTTGAATCCTATATTTTAATGATGAAATCAATTGATAAGTTTATGGACTAATAAGCATTTGAGATAAGTGATGCAAGAGAAACTTCAATCATGGACTTAAACCATCGAAAGACAAATCATTAAAGCAAGAGAATCAAATGTTGGGCTGGAGAGCATCATGTCAAAGATTGGAGGTCGGGTCGAAGGATTAGTCGACATGTCGAAGGATGGACTTCGTGCCATGAGTTCAGGCATTGAGCTAGAAGGATTGGGTATTGCACCAAGAAAATTGGATATTATAGAAGGTTGACATGCCAATGGATCGGGAAATGTTTCGAAGAAAAAGACGATGCATCAGAGGTTCAAAGGAAGTGCTAGATAAACATATGACATGCTAGACAATATATTGAAGGCTTCATTATTGTAATTATAATTGTTTAGATTCTAATTGAGTTGGTTTTGGAATGCAATTATGACAACTTGATTAATAGCCTATTGGGCTTGAACTAGAGTCAAACTATGCCTGTTTGAAGGCCAATTCAGTGACCTAGGATTGGGCTAGGTAGTGGCACCACCAGGCTCAAGCGGTGGTATCACTTGAGAGCCGGAAAGCACTATTTGTGCTTTTCCGAGAACCTCGATCGTAGTACCGCCAAATGTCAATGATGATAGTATCGCCCAAGCCAATAGTGGTACTACTAGAGCCTAGATTCTTAGGCTCTATTCAGTGGTAGTACCACCCAACGCCGATGGTAGTATTGCCAGTACCTTGAGAACTCGAGGATTTAAATTTTTGACTATATTTTTGAAGCCTTTTGGAGTCTATAAATATCCACTCATGCTTGGTGGAAGAATAAAAATTTATGATTTGAAGTGTGTAAACTCTCTCTTAAGTTTATGAGAAGGAGAAAGAGTTGTAATTATGGTAGTTAATCTTTATCTATTAAAAAGAAGAATGATATTAAAAGTTAGTGGCCTCGAAAGGAGAAATCGAGAGTGGACGTAAGTCAAGATAACCGAACCACTATAAATATAGTTTGCATTACTTTTTATACTTTTCCTTACTATTAGTAATTGATTTAGTTACTCATTATTCATACTCACATTCTAAGTTAAATGCATTTAATATAGGTTTTATCCATCAAATTTTTCAAAATCATTATTTTTTATGGCATGTGAAAATGACAAAGGGTCCATTTTCATTTCTATATCATAATCTTATTCTTATAGATATACTACATAATCATCAGAAATGACTTCTCCTTTTCCTTCGATGTCTTCTCAAAGTTATCAATTGTGATTATTCTATAAGATTATCAACGGTGGGTGACATCAATATCATATAAGTTCATCAATATTATTTTGTTATCCACCCTCATCAATTCTCTTAGTGATTTAAGGAATAATAAATTTTTAATAGAAAATAATAAGGGAGAATTAACCTAAATCTCCTTAATATCAAAATTGATCTTTCGTGATTTTTCATTCCCACTGATTTTGTCATTTTCTAGTAATCTTATATTATTAGAATATACCATCCTTATATTATGATCAGGACAATAAAATCCATATCCTTTGAATTTTTTAGATAACCAATAATACATTTAGAAATAGTTTGTGGATCTAATTTTTTTCATATGGATTGAATACTTTTAGCTTTTCAAGACACCCCGAATGTTTCGGATTGGGTTTCCTGCTCGTACATAACTTAAATATTGATGGAACCGAATTACTAGAAATATTGTTCAAGATATATATAGTTGTTCTAAAAACTTCACCTTACATTGGCTTTGGTATAGAGGAATAGTTCATCATGCTCCTAGTCATGTCTATAAGAGTAAGATTTCACCTTTCAGCAATACCATTATACTGTGACCAACATGGCGTGCGATCAACATAATGCACGGCTCATCGCCTGCCAGGTCGTTTGTTGCTATCGTGGTGCGCACGTGTTGCCCAGCATAGCCACTTGCCACTAGCAAATCCATCATAACCTCTTGCTTGTGGCTGCCATCGGTAGTGATGCTGCACAACCATCGCCACTGCCTCATGATTATCGAAGACCGCGTTACAAAGAATCTAACGTCGCCTGCAGGTAGGCAACAAGATGAATTAGATTGGAATTTAAATCGATAAAATATATAGATCATTGAAGTATCATAAACAAAAATAATATATTTAAAGTATTTGATCTCAAGAATCTAGGCTCTAATACTAATTAGATGCATAAAATATGTAATATTCTATAAGTTGCATGGAAAACTTTCATGCTATGATTGAAATCAAATAACATAGATCTGATTTACAATAAGTACCTTTCGATGTCATTTGGAAAGATCTCTATCTAATTTAAAGGGGCACTATCCTTTGGATTTGAATATTGTAAGGATATCGATTTGCAAGAAGAACTAGATACTCCTTTTTTTCTCTTCCTATCCTTTCATAAGACCACTATTATTGATGATCTAGGGATTATGGAGGATGAGAGAGGAACCACAATCTCTCAAAGTCACATATCGCATCTCGCATACTTGTTTATATCTCTAGGAGGTCTTGTTTATTTATAAGTGAGAGTAGAAGGTCTAGGATAAGTAATTAGGAGAGTTCCTCTCATTAAGGATATAATATATACTTCCTTTTTATTAGCTAATATTCGTCATCAAAATCTAATTAATTTTATTATATTATTTAATTATAAATTTTTTTTAGAAGATAAATCGAAAGGTTTTGAATTACTTTATATAAAGAGCTAGCTAGATCAAGTACAAATCTTTTAACGTGACGTAAGCCGATAGAATTATTCTAACACTAAGAAAAATAACAAAGATAGAGAAAAAGCCATAAGGTAACAAAATTACTCTTATGAAAAATAATAAAGAGAGAAAAAAAAGTCTTTACAAAGGTTATCAATTTATTTATATCAAATATATATTTATATCAGTTATAATGCTTATCAATTTATTAAATCAAATATAATCGATTCTAAATCAAAAGTAATGATTAGGATGCACCTTACTAATCTTAGTACGGATATAATAAGTTAATCATTGAAGAATGAATGACTTTCTATGTTTAGTTTGAACATGGTCATCTAATTATTATCAATTTCTAGATAGAAATTGTCTTGGCTTTGTTTCATAGACGACATATGTATGTAACAATTCTCAATAGTAGGATAGTTGATGTTTTTACGAGTATCCGTCTGTTCGTTACTTGGTGGAAATCTATTAAGTAGAATTCTTAAGTGAACAATGAGCTGCTTCGCTCTTTACATCATAACATTTAAGATTATATCAATTTTTTATTGTTGACTTTAAATTAATAATTAAAGTAGAATATATATTAATCCATCAAATTTTATGACGTATAAGTTGTTTTCTAACGTTCATTCATGTATGTTCTTTTATCAAAAAAATTTCTAGTATTAGTTTTTTACTTAGGTTTTTTTTTATTTACACAAATAAATTTTATTAATCATAGATATGTACAATATCTAATGATTCTAAGATAATTAGCATAGCTTTTTATATTTTTTAAAAACTTTTGATAATTAATTATCAATTTTCTAATAGCTGATGAAGTCTATTTTAGTAGAAGATTGAGGGTGTTTTTTTTGTCTAACTAGAAAAAATAAACCCTAAATAAAAACAAATATAGGGATGCTATCGGATAAAAAATAATAGTGAATTTTTTCTAAAAAAAGACCTTTTATTATCTTTAGTTGGCACACAATAAAAGTTTTTTCTCCCCTCAACAAACTAAAAGTTGACGGAAAAAAAAAAAGACGCCTGCGGTCGCAGTAATCTCCGCCCGAAAAAAGAAAATCTAATTTAATTGATAATTATTTATAATTTTTTTAAGAATACAAAATAGATATTAATCATCTTCCGTACAATATCTAATGATTCTAAGATAATTAGCATAGCTTTTTATATTTTTTAAAACTTTTGATAATTAATTATCAATATTTTCTAATAGCTGATGAAGTCTATTTTAGTAGAAGATTGAGGGTGTTTTTTTTGTCTAACTAGAAAAATAAACCCTAAATAAAACAAATATAGGGATGCTATCGGATAAAAATAATAGTGAATTTTTTCTAAAAAAGACCTTTTATTATCTTTAGTTGGCACACAATAAAAGTTTTTTCTCCCCTCAACAAACTAAAAGTTGACGGAAAAAAAAAAGACGCCTGCGGTCGCAGTAATCTCCGCCCGAAAAAAGAAAATCTCGAACACGGTATCACAGTTTAGGACGCAGGTACTTCCGGCCTAAACGCGCTCCTCTATACGCAGCTACGCCACCTTCCTTAGGTTTTGGTGAAGAGAAGGAACCTACAAAGACGAAGAAGAAGACGATGACATTGATGAATAGGTCGCCCTACTTCTCTCTCTTGTCCAAAGCCCTTGCCTTCGTCCCTTGCCGTCGTCCGGCCGATGCTGCCCTTTTTCTCGCAACCCATTCTTACTCCGTCGCCTCCGGTCTCCACAGAGCAGCCTTATGGCCGAATACCTAGTCAGCACCTGTGGCTTCGATCCTGATCAGGCGGCCAAGGCCTCGAAGCTCCTCGGCCGCATCGAATCCCGCCACCAGCCTGACTCCGTCCTTGGCTTATTTAAAAGCTGCGGTTTTGACAACACCCAGGTGAAAAAGGTTATATCTGCAAAACCCCAGTGGCTTCTCCTCGACGTGGAGAAGACCCTGGCCCCAAAGTTCCGAGCTTTGCAGGATCTGGGCTTCTCCTGCTCCGACATCACCCATCTCGTCAGGTCGAATAACGGCGTCATCAGCCACAAATCCCAGACCATCGTGTCCAAGATCAAATTTTGGCAAGGCCTCCTCGGGTCCAACGACTCTTTGGTGAAGTTGTGCAAGAATAACAAGTGGTTTCTCGGGTTTAGCATCGAGAGGAGTTTCCAGCCTAACATTGAGATTCTAAGGGATTGCGGGATCACGGATCAGAAGCTCTCAACGATCCTACGGCGCCACCCCCGCCTCATAATCCAGAAGGCTGAAGCCCTGAAGGCGTTAATCAGTCGTGTCGAGAATTTGGGAGTATCTCGCACCTCGGGGATGTTCCCCGCGACTATCAAGGTGCTCCTCATGATCAGCAAGAAGAATTTCAAGGCGAGTTCTTCAAGGGCTTCGGGTGGTCCGAGGATGATTTCCTTGCTGCATTCAGAAAGTATCCTATGCTTGTGGGACTTTCTTTAAAGAGTTTGCAGAGGAAGATGGAGTTCTTGGTAAATGAAGCCGGATGTGCTCCATCTTATCTTGCACTCCGGCCAGTGATTTTGTTGATGAGTTTGGAGAAAAGGTTGATTCCAAGGTGTCAGATTTTGACAGGCCTGAAGTCTAGGGGAGTTCACATTGTTAACCTCCAAATGTCCACATACATGATATATCCAGAGAAGACATTTCTGGAGAAGTATGTCATCCGCTACAAGGATTGTCCATAACTTATTGAATCGTATAATGTAGCTCCCAAAAACAATACTGCTTTTTGATCCTGGAAATGCATTATGCATGGCATAAGTTCTTGTGCCAGCAAGTTATGTTTCCAGGTTCCAATTTTCCCCTGTCTGCATAACTTGATCTGCAATTTGCAACCACGTAGTATGATTCCTGCCATTTACTTTTATTTTGTTGAATTTAAGATGAACCTGGATGAATACATTTAGTAACAAAATGAAGAATGATGAGATGATTTGTGATGATATTGTCGATATAGTTAATTGCTTGTTGATAATCACTTGTGTAGACACTGCATGGGATTGTTATTCTTGTCCCGTTCTTTTTAAGTCTGCTGGAAGATATCAGACTTATGTAGGTTGTTGGACACCTGAATTTTTGAATTGATTTGATTATGGATATTTGGTAATTTAGGTTTTGAGTTTCGATTAATTTTCCGAATGAAAGAAGTAGGATTGTTTTTGATGATTGGGTAGGATGCTTAGGTGATTTTGAGCTGGAGGATGAGGCTTTGATTTAGGGCAAAGGTTGGTCACCTTTAATATGAATTTGCTTCAGTCTCTCCTTTACAAACCCAAACCCTAAAAAAGGGAAACAAGCTTGTGTTTCATTTTTCTTTGTATTTTTTGTATATTAAATTTTGTTGTCTTTCATAAGTGATTAGTTTGAACCCCTTCTTTGCTCTTGCTGATTGGAAAATTCAGTTGAAAATTTCTCTCTTTGTAACTGCAAAATCTTAATGAATTATTTATTTTACAGAGCTTTGAGTTGTACCATGCCACCATGATATTTTGAATCTGACTATCTTCTTGAGAATGAACTTGTATGTCTTAGATTTTTAAAGGTAAGCACACTTTCCATATTGACAACATCTTGTTCTCAATTTAAGCACTGGAATATACATGTTCTGTCCTTTACCAATTTAAGCATTTGAATATGGGGGCAGTCTAAACTTCATGCACTTCAGCTCAGGTAGGCCAAACTCCAGTGGTCCGGCCTAAGCGACCAAGTTCCAGGCGGTTGCCTAAGGGCCAGCCCATTAAGACTGCTAGGGACTGATTTGCAAGGTCATGAAGAAATGATTGTAAATTTCAAGGACTGAATTGTAAATCGATAATAACTTTTTTGGACTCCATATCCAATTTGGATGATAATATAGTGTTAGATTCCTCATAAAACCTACATTCTCTATATGATGACTTGATGAAACTTTAGTATGCTGTTATTCATTCATATTTCTTTGGTAATCAATTATTTATTGATGCAACTACTGTAGCCTATGATTGATGCATATTAATATTTGTTAGAAGTGTCATGATACATAAGTTGGCCGCTTGAGCATGTTGTTGTTGCATGGTTGTGTGGCATGTTGATATATACATATATGGATGATTTTGTTTTCTTATTGATGAACAAGATGGTCAGCATTAGTAGGCAATTTTGAAAGGGATTAGTAGTCAGCAAACATGACAATAAGAGATTCCTTGCATCTGTCAGGGAGATGCGTTTCTACTGTTGCGGTTGGTGCCCCACTCCGTTCTAGTAATGGAGTAATAGCTGGGAATGAAATATGAATTGAGTTCTTAATCTGTAAGGAGGTTGTTTCATCCTGAGCAGTCAGATAAATTCATTTGCTGCAAAGTGCACTGATGGATGTGCTTTTCTCATGATGAATTTATGAGATCTTTTATTCTACTTTATGTTCTTTTTTTCATTATTATTTTTATCTTTAGCTGATTGCATGAAATATTATTAGATTTTTTGACACCCTGTTTCTACTTAAGATAATCCTTCTTGAGTTGAAAATTACATATTTCAGATGATCCATAGCTGGGGAGCTAAGGACTGAAGAAGTGCTCAGTTCCAGCAAGGTGAAGATCATTAGCTGATTATTAATAAAAGAATAGTTAGACATGTAGTCTGTTAATAATGATGAGACTTGATGGTATGTGTTTTCAATTATCGTCAATGAATATTATTATTTTGCTCTGTGTATTACAGATGTTTGGATCATAAGTTTGTGTTCCTCTCGTTTTATGAGTTGGGTCGTATTGAGTGTTTGGTGCATAAAATGTTCTTATCAGTAAAAATATACTTGGGTGTTAGCTCCATTTGCAGTGTTTGGTGCAAATGAAGTGGAAGAACAGTGATGTAGGTGTTACTGTCCAGAGGTTGGCATATGCAATGTGCTAGTTCAATTACATTAGTAAGGATATGTTGAACAAATTGGAAAGGAAATACAATTCTAGGAGTTGCTTTGCTAGGGAGAATTCAGCCATTACACAGTCTTCAGGTAATGAAAGTGAAATGAGACTAGCTGGCTTCTTGTAGGCCAATTTCTCCCTTCTCAAAATGTATTTTGTCCGCTGTCAGTTGACACCCATTTCAACCTTCCAAAATGTATTTTGCTCACAGTCAGACTCAAGTCAAGATATTTCTTACAGTAAGAATCTTTAGTTATATTTATGATTTGTAGTTATACTGGTTTTTATGCACTATGAAAATCCACAATTTCATCATTCTTGGCTTTTGCTACTGTATGTTTCTTTTGCATCTTTTATTGAGTGTCTTATTATTGTCAAAGCTGTAAGAGCTATAATACAAAAAGGTGATCTGGAAGTCTAGTCAATGTGTCAAATTAAGCAGGTTGTTTTTATGTTATAAACTTGTGCTTCAATTATACTATAGAGCAGCTATAGATTTATTGCCTAATAGCAGCATGTAATCTGGAATTTGATTCCAGCCCTTAGTTCTCCAGATTCTCTTTTATGCTATTCTGTTGTAGTATAGTTTGCTAGTCTCAGCCGAATGTCTGAGTTTTAAACTTTTTGTGTATTCCCCATCTTTAAGGTTTTGATGTATTGTTGTCTCTAGACAAATACACCGAAATAATCTTCCCTGACGTATTGTAGCATGCTAATCTCCCATATGTATCTGTATTCCAATATTTTGCTTCGTGCTTTCTTTTAGGTTTTGATGCATCATTGTCCTTGGAGAATTAATGGTAGCGTCTTTTGCTGGGTAGGGACTGTCAAATTAAACAGAAGCACTGCTTATTCTTCTGACAGAAATAGGAACATCCTGAATAATCTTCACCTTTGTTGAGTCGTCAGGATCAAGAGAAGTTTTGGAGGACTTGCACCCGAAGGCATGTTGATCGTCATCGAGATGTTTTTCTGATAAAGGCTCAACTCATTATCAGTGTGAAGAATTATACATATACTTTCCTGCATCCGAAGTAGTTGTTGGATATGGTCAGGTAGTTGCAGTAGGAAGAGACTGATGCTCTTTGCAAAGCTTGTTAATTTTTGTGGAGCATTTTGTCTCTAAAAGGGCTGAGATCGTTTTAACTTGTAGAACAATATATATTGTAGATATTATATACTCTAAAATTGCTTGCTAAACAAGAAGATCAATTTATTTTTTCTCATAATTCTCAGGTTTTGTTGGTAATGTGGTATCATCCCTGCTTCTCATATTTAAGATTTATGGTAAGTCAGATGTTCGATCTGCTCTTTTTGTTCTTCGTATTATTTCCTGAGAATGAAACCTATATGTGTTTTGATTCTGAGACATGTCTTATAATCTAAACTATAATGTGCACAACAAAATGTCAAATCATTTTGATCCTTTAGAATACAAGTAAATTAGAGAGCAAAAGTCAAATTCAAACTGCAATGTGTACTACAAAATGGCAGAACTTCCTCTGGAAGTATGAATTCAACTTCGAAGCTACCAAACTCACAAGATTTAAAAGAGAGGGATCTTTTAATATACCTTTTAGACCCCCCAAATTGTTGAGAAATTATGGCTTGTTATTATCGTTATTGTTGTATGTTCTAATATACTTTAGACTAAGAAACTGTATAGATCTCTGAGCATAATTTGTGTAATTAGAACAAATCAAGAATGTGATATGTTGTTTTACATCATAACAAAGTGAACTTTCTTTTAATTTTGTCTCCACCACATTGATGGTGATCAAGTGAAGTATGATCTGGAATTTAAACTTTAAAGACTTTGACATACATAGCACAGCACAGGCGTTCATTTCAGGACTTACCACATGATATCAGGTCCTTTCTGCTTTCGTTTCACTATTCTTATTCTAATTATTTTTTAGAATACTTAACCAAAAAGTGCATATCCTCGCCATCCTTTTATTTTTTTCAAAGAAAGAAAGAAACAGGAAAAAAACTGCAATGCTTTTTCTACATTGAATCTGCCAATTTCTAAGAAAAGATAAAAAGAGAGAGGTTGAAAGCAACCAAATTCTAGCTAACTAACTAGATTTTATGTTCCACTGAGATGCAAAGTGAAGGCCAAATGGCATTCATCTGCCCACCAGACACCAAATGGAATTTTTGGTCCTAGGCAAGATTCATACTCATTGTTAGGTAAAGAGGAGGGGAACTATCAGTGATGCTGCAAAGCCTAAAAGACCTATTACTAGGATTCACAAAACAAGGAATTAGCTAGGCAGAATAGTTTTCTTGAGGACCTTCCAAGGTGGTGCCAATCATGTTTCCTTTTTACCACAAGAATGAAAGGTTTGACTTATTGGGAAGAAGGAACAAAATTACTATTACTTTTCTTTTATAAAATCAGTTGTGTTTATTGCTTTAACATGCTATAACAAGTACAAATTTTCTTCCCAAGCTAATATAATAATTTGTGGAACTGATTACTAGCAAATCAGTAACGATATCTGATAAATGAAATTTGGTTTTAATGCGTGCACTCAACACCATCAAATGCATAGAAAGCATGTACATTTCATTGGTTATTAATGTTAAAGTTTAGTTATTAATGTTAGGGTTGATAAGTATTTTTTAATATTTTAATTATATTCAAATTAGTTGGAGAGTCACAATTAAATAAACTTTTTAATGAGTTAAAGTTTATTCTTATAAATATATTTTTAGTCTTAAGGTTTGGGTAAGAGAAGATGGCAAAACATTTTGGTTGCTCCTACGGGTTTCTCTAATGGATCTAGAGAGGATTGAAAGAAGTGATTTTGAAGATTATATTAGAGGGTATACAAGCGATTGTGCTTAAGTAAGATTAACTTATAATTGATTTAATATATTAAAATTTTGATTTTCTTCATGAATATAAGTAGGTCGTTGTGAAATTACATTACATCTTATGTCAAATTTTTGGTATATTCCTTTGGTTTTTGATTTTTTTTCTTTTCCTCCATCAACGATTGATATCAAAGCCCAAAAGATTCAATGATTATAGATTTAACATGGATATCATCGGTTGTTTGTACTAGTTTCTCTATGAAGAATTTTGACAGAAGAATTAATTTTATCTTATAATAAAGGAGGGTGGCGGATATTTTTGTTCAACAAAATCTAACAAGAATACTATAGTAGATAAGCCATAAAAGATGAGCGACGTAGGAAACATGAGATAAAGTATTTAAGTATTATTTATCTTTGCATCGTTGATTATATTATCAATAATATTATTGATGATGACTCTGTCATGATTATTCGGGTTGAGTTAAAAAATATTTATCTAGATAAAAGCTTAACTAGTAAATTATATATAAAGTTAAAGTTATATAAGTTGAGGATAAAGGAAGAAGAGACTTGATGGAGCATTCGAACACATTCAAAGAAATATTTGATCAACTAAAGAAAGTTAATTTGAAAATTAATGAAGAAGATAAGGTGCTATTGCTTCTTACATCAATCACCGTCTCCTTTAACAACTCTATAAAAATGATATTATATGATATAGATATAGTAATTCTAAATTAAATTGAAAAAATTTAAGTGTCTTATGCTATTAGCAAAAAGGATAAATATGAGAACATGGAAAGTGAAGTATTAAGTACAAAATAATTTTTTATAAGAGTATATCTCAAAGAGTATAGACATATAAAATAAAAATATCTGAAGAAAAAGAAATAGAAAGAAAAAATTAGTGAGTATTCTCTTGTTATGGATGATGATATAGATGTCCTCATAATCTCCCAAAGGTAATGATGCATATTTCATGAAGAATTTAATTTTTAGATTCTATTTATATTATCTATGTTTGTGCTTAGAAGAATTATTTTGATTTGCTAAATGATAAATTGACTAGAAAATTAAGTTTGTGTGATAATTTGATGGTGGATGTCATGAGTGTCAGCAAAATGAATATCAAAATATTTGATAGAGTGATATATACTTTGGAGTATTTGACTTATATTTTAAAGATAAGAAAGAATATGAAGTCTTTGAGCATTTTAATTTTTTAAAATTATGGTTATAAGGTTGAAGGTAGAGTTCTAAGAGTTACTCAAGGTTATATGGTCTTAGTAAAATAAAGATTATAATGAGGATTATACCATTTGGAAGGAAGAATAGTAAAAATCTCAAAGGGCTAGAAACAAATTATACGTGTAGGAGATAATAGGCATTTATAATAATGAGCTTCGTTCGTATTGCATAAAAATAAAAAGTGATATTTATGGCTTCAAGAATATAGATATGCAAGGGAAAAAAATCATATTAATTATAAAATGATTAGATAGAGGTTTCAAATCAAGTAGTATGATTGATTTGATTCCAACTATGCATGATTTATTGACATATTTGTTGAAATTGATTATATAGTTGTGAGAATTTTTTTAAATTAATGGTTCAATTTATGCAGGAGACATGATATGAAAAAATTCTCACCATGGTTAAAGTTGTTTAAATTGAAGCTCCTTAGTGAATTGAGATTTGCTTATAAATACATATTGAGTCTTTAAGATTTTAGTGAAAAAATACAAGATATTCTCTTTAATGAATCTAAAAACATTTGAAAGAAATGTTTTTCATATTTACGTGAGAGAGTATACAAGAAGAGTTGTATTTGACTAAGAATAATTCAAGGATATTGTAATTAATTTACATTATAAAAAATTAATTTTATCTATGAGTATAGATAAGAGTTATCGAATCACGTTAAATCTTGTATGAATTTTCAATGTAACTTAAGAATATTTTTTTTAATTTATTAATATCTAAGCTTTTTTGTTATAAATCTTAACAATTATCAACCTTCATCATTTTTATCACAAAAACTAAAACTGTGCTCTTTTTATTCTCTGCTAGTCAGATCAAATCTCATCACCACAATGTTCCATCTCAGTGCATGCTTCATTATGATTAGTCTATACATGAGTGCAATTTATGACAGGTTTCTTGGCTTAGGGAAATGCGGTGATGATCTTTTATCGGTGAAATACATATCTTTCCGAACTTACTCTATCAAATGCAAATACTGTCACAAGATATTAGTGTAAATATGAAGAACTCCCAAAGCTACTTGTTTTGTCTACAACTTGGAATTCCACAATATATGCAAACAAATATCGTAGAGAGTTGTAAAGTATAAGAAAGAAAAGGGGCAGAGAGTATTCAAATCGATTTTGTCTGAGTGCAACTGTGGGAGTTTCTTAGAAATATCAGACCTATTTAAAATAATATTGTAAACAAATATATCATAATTAATTTAATAAAATAATTTAAGTATTAACTTAAAAATATAAGCCATCTTATCACTACTTCATTTGAAAGATTTCAAGTAGAGTGAGCTTTACGATTGTGATCAATTGCTGAGAGTCATGTGGGCATTAGATAATGTGTTGGTAAAGTCAATGCGTGGAGGAAGCACCAACTTAGAGAGGTAGGTCAATCGAAATAGTTTATCGTTTGATATCCTTTAAACCAAAGAACATTACACCATAATCCAATAAGATGAAATGCTATGAGGAGCTTCTTATATTTTTATGATGATGTCGAAGATATTAAAGTTTGATGTGAAATGATTACGTTGGATCCTTGGTGAGGAGATTTTCTAAATAATCTCTCTACTATTTAAACAAGTCAAATCAAATTATGATAATAAACAGTTAATAATTATGATGATATTTAGGATTTAGTATTCTTATTATTATTGATGAATTTGATAATTTAGATAGCATAATTATCAATTAATTCGAGGATCGGGACTCTAGTTTGTTGGTGGTTATTCATCTGTTTATTTTTTTTAGTTGACATGCAATAAAATCCGATGGAGAAAAAGAAGCCTATGGTCGTAGAAATCTTTGACTGAAAAAAGTTTCTCTAGCACAGTAATATAATTTTAGGGTTTAGAATGCATATATATATATATATATATATATATATATATATATATATATATATATATATATATATATAAAAGACTAAAACGTGCTTGTGATACAGCAACACCTCCTATGAAAAAGACAACGATAGTATTGATGAATAAGTCATCCTACTTCTCCATTTTGTCTAAAGCTTTCACCTTCATTTGTCATTGTCGTTCGATCGATGTTGGCCACTTTATCGCAAGACTTTGTCTTCGTCACTCTAAAATAAATATAGTGATGCTATCCAATAAAATAATAATAATAAATTTTTTTTTCTAAAACAATACCTTTTATTCCCTTTAGTTGGTATACAATAAAAGTTTTTTCTCTCCTCAACAAACTAAAAAACGAAAAAAAAAGACACCTCCGGTCACAGTAATCTCCGCCCGAAAAAAAATTCTCCAACACCGTAAAGCACTTCTAGGGTTTAGAACGCAGGTACTTCCGGCCTAAACGCGCTCGTCTGTTCGCAGCTACGCCACTTTCGCTAGGTTTTGCTGGAGAGAAAGGAACCTACAAAGAAGAAGAAGAAGAAGAAGAAGAAGAAGACGACGATGACATTGATGAATAGGTCGCCCTACTTCTCTCTCTTGTCCAAAACCCTTGCCTTCGTCCCTTTCTGTCGTCCGGCCGATGCTGCCCTTTTTCTCGCAACCCATTCTTACTCCGCCGCCTCCGGTGCTCCACAGAGCAGCTTTATGGCTGAATACCTGGTCAGCACCTGTGGCTTCGATCCTGATCAAGCGGCCAAGGCCTCGAAGCTCCTCGGCCGCCTCGAATCCCGCCACCAGCCTGACTCCGTCCTTGGCTTATTTAAAAGCTACGGTTTTGACAACACCCAGGTGAAAAAGGTCATATCTGCAAACCCCCGGTCGCTTCTCCTCGACGTGGAGAGGACCCTGGCCCCAAAGTTTCGAGCTTTGCAGGATCTGGGCTTCTCCTGCTCCGACATCACCCACCACGTCGAAACGAATAAACACGTCATCAGCCAGAAATCCCAGACCATCGTGTCCAAGATCCAATTATGGCAAGGCCTCCTCGGGTCCAACGACTTTTTTGTGAAGTTGTGCAAGAGTAACAGGTGGTTTCTCGGGTTTAGCATCGAGAAGAGGATCCAGCCTAACATTGAGATTCTAAGGGATTGCGGGATCACGGATCAGAAGCTCTCAACGATCCTACGGCGCCACCCCCTCAATACCCAACATACATGAATGAATGCTAGAAAACACTCTTATATTTTTTTACTTATGTGACTTAATCAAGATATTATTTAAATAAATTATAATTTGATAATTAATTATAAATTTTTTAAAATAAAAATAGATATTAATCATCTTCGATGCATATCTATTGATTTTAAAATGATTAGCGTAGCTTTTTATATTTTTAAAAATTTATAATTAATTATCAATTTTTTAATAGCTGATCAAGTAATTTTTAATATAAGATTAAGGGTATATTTTTGTTCTAACTATAAAAATAAACCCTAGATAAAAATAAATATAGGGATGCTATCCGATAAAAAAATAATAGTGCAAATTATTTCTAAAAGAACACCTTTTATTATCTTTAGTTGGCACGCAATAAAAGTCTTTTCTCCCCTCAACAAACTAAAAGTTGACGAAGAAAACAAAAGACGCCTGCGGTCGCAGTAATCTCCCCCGAAAAAGAAATCTCGAACACGGTAAGGTACTTCTAGGGTTTAACACGCAGGTACTTCCGGCCTAAACGCGCTCCTCTATACGCAGCTACGCCACCTTCGCTAGGTTTTGGTAAACAGAAGGAACCTACAAAGAAGAAGAAGAAGAAGAAGAAGAAGACGATGACATTGATGAATAGGTCGCCCTACGTCTCTCTCTTGTCCAAAGCCCTTGCCTTCGTCCCTTGCTGTCGTCCGGCCGATGCTGCCCTTTTTCTCGCAACCCATTCTTACTCCGCCGCCTCCGGTGCTCCACAGAGCAGCTTTATGGCTGAATACCTGGTCAGCACCTGTGGCTTCGATCCTTATCAGGCGGCCAAGGCCTCGAAGCTCCTCGGCCGCCTCGAATCCCGCCACCAGCCTGACTCCGTCCTTGGCTTATTTAAAAGCTACGGTTTTGACAACACCCAGGTGAAAAAGGTCATATGTGCAGACCCCCGGTTGCTTCTCCGCGACGTGGAGAAGACCCTGGCCCCAAAGTTTCGAGCTTTGCAGGATCTGGGCTTCTCCTGCTCCGACATCACCCACCTCGTCAGATCGAATAACCACGTCATCAGCCAGAAATCCCAGACCATCGTGTCCAAGATCCAATTATGGCAAGGCCTCCTCGGGTCCAACGACTTTTTTGTGAAGTTGTGCAAGAGTAACAGGTGGTTTCTCGGGTTTAGCATCGAGAAGAGGATCCAGCCTAACATTGAGATTCTAAGGGATTGCGGGATCACGGATCAGAAGCTCTCAACGATCCTACGGCGCCACCCCCTCAATACCCAACATACATGAATGAATGCTAGAAAACACTCTTATATTTTTTTACTTATGTGACTTAATCAAAGATATTATTTAAATAAATTATAATTTGATAATTAATTATAAATTTTTTAAAATAAAAATAGATATTAATCATCTTCGATGCATATCTATTGATTTTAAAATGATTAGCGTAGCTTTTTATATTTTTAAAAAATTTATAATTAATTATCAATTTTTTAATAGCTGATCAAGTAATTTTTAATATAAGATTAAGGGTATATTTTTGTTCTAACTATAAAAAATAAACCCTAGATAAAAATAAATATAGGGATGCTATCCGATAAAAAAATAATAGTGCAAATTATTTCTAAAAGAACACCTTTTATTATCTTTAGTTGGCACGCAATAAAAGTCTTTTCTCCCCTCAACAAACTAAAAGTTGACGAAGAAAACAAAAGACGCCTGCGGTCGCAGTAATCTCCCCCGAAAAAGAAATCTCGAACACGGTAAGGTACTTCTAGGGTTTAAGACGCAGGTACTTCCGGCCTAAACGCGCTCCTCTATACGCAGCTACGCCACCTTCGCTAGGTTTTGGTAAAGAGAAGGAACCTACAAAGAAGAAGAAGAAGAAGAAGAAGAAGAAGAAGAAGACGATGACATTGATGAATAGGTCGCCCTACGTCTCTCTCTTGTCCAAAGCCCTTGCCTTCGTCCCTTGCTGTCGTCCGGCCGATGCTGCCCTTTTTCTCGCAACCCATTCTTACTCCGCCGCCTCCGGTGCTCCACAGAGCAGCTTTATGGCTGAATACCTGGTCAGCACCTGTGGCTTCGATCCTTATCAGGCGGCCAAGGCCTCGAAGCTCCTCGGCCGCCTCGAATCCCGCCACCAGCCTGACTCCGTCCTTGGCTTATTTAAAAGCTACGGTTTTGACAACACCCAGGTGAAAAAGGTCATATGTGCAGACCCCCGGTTGCTTCTCCGCGACGTGGAGAAGACCCTGGCCCCAAAGTTCCGAGCTTTGCAGGATCTGGGCTTCTCCTGCTCCGACATCACCCACCTCGTCAGATCGAATAACCACGTCATCAGCCACAAATCCCAGACCATCTTGCCCAAGATCCAATGTTGGCGAGACCTCCTCGGGTCCAACGACTTTTGGTGAACTTGTGCAAGAAAAACAGGAGGTTTCTCGGGTATAGCATCGAGAAGAGGATCCAGCCTAACATTGAAATTCTAAGGGATTGCGGGATCACGGATCAGAAGCTCTCAATGATCCTACGGCAATATCCCCTCGTCATAACCCAGAATCTGAAACTCTGAGGCATTAATCAGTCGTATAGACGGTTTGGGAGTAGCTCGCACCTCAGGGATGTTCCTCCTGATCCTGAGTGTGCTCCAGAGCGTCTCCGAGAAGAAATTCAAGGCTCACATGGAGTTCTTCAAGGGCTTGGGGTGGTCCGAGGATGATTTCCTTGCTGCGTTCAGAAAGGCTCCTACGCTTGTGCGATATTCTTAAAGAGTTTCTAAGAAGAAGAAGAAGAAGAAGAAGAAGAAGAAGAAGAAGAAGAAGAAGAAGAAGAAGAAGAAGAAGAAGAAGAAGAAGAAGAAGAAGAAGAAGAAGAAGAAGAAGAAGAAGAAGAAGAAGAAGAAGAAGAAGAAGAAGAAGAAGAAGAAGAAGAAGAAGAAGAAGAAGAAGAAGAAGAAGAAGAAGAAGAAGAAGAAGAAGAAGAAGAAGAAGAAGAAGAAGAAGAAGAAGAAGAAGAAGAAGAAGAAGAAGAAGAAGAAGAAGAAGAAGAAGAAGAAGAAGAAGAAGAAGAAGAAGAAGAAGAAGAAGAAGAAGAAGAAGAAGAAGAAGAAGAAGAAGAAGAAGAAGAAGAAGAAGAAGAAGAAGAAGAAGAAGAAGAAGAAGAAGAAGAAGAAGAAGAAGAAGAAGAAGAAGAAGAAGAAGAAGAAGAAGAAGAAGAAGAAGAAGAAGAAGAAGAAGAAGAAGAAGAAGAAGAAGAAGAAGAAGAAGAAGAAGAAGAAGAAGAAGAAGAAGAAGAAGAAGAAGAAGAAGAAGAAGAAGAAGAAGAAGAAGAAGAAGAAGAAGAAGAAGAAGAAGAAGAAGAAGAAGAAGAAGAAGAAGAAGAAGAAGAAGAAGAAGAAGAAGAAGAAGAAGAAGAAGAAGAAGAAGAAGAAGAAGAAGAAGAAGAAGAAGAAGAAGAAGAAGAAGAAGAAGAAGAAGAAGAAGAAGAAGAAGAAGAAGAAGAAGAAGAAGAAGAAGAAGAAGAAGAAGAAGAAGAAGAAGAAGAAGAAGAAGAAGAAGAAGAAGAAGAAGAAGAAGAAGAAGAAGAAGAAGAAGAAGAAGAAGAAGAAGAAGAAGAAGAAGAAGAAGAAGAAGAAGAAGAAGAAGAAGAAGAAGAAGAAGAAGAAGAAGAAGAAGAAGAAGAAGAAGAAGAAGAAGAAGAAGAAGAAGAAGAAGAAGAAGAAGAAGAAGAAGAAGAAGAAGAAGAAGAAGAAGAAGAAGAAGAAGAAGAAGAAGAAGAAGAAGAAGAAGAAGAAGAAGAAGAAGAAGAAGAAGAAGAAGAAGAAGAAGAAGAAGAAGAAGAAGAAGAAGAAGAAGAAGAAGAAGAAGAAGAAGAAGAAGAAGAAGAAGAAGAAGAAGAAGAAGAAGAAGAAGAAGAAGAAGAAGAAGAAGAAGAAGAAGAAGAAGAAGAAGAAGAAGAAGAAGAAGAAGAAGAAGAAGAAGAAGAAGAAGAAGAAGAAGAAGAAGAAGAAGAAGAAGAAGAAGAAGAAGAAGAAGAAGAAGAAGAAGAAGAAGAAGAAGAAGAAGAAGAAGAAGAAGAAGAAGAAGAAGAAGAAGAAGAAGAAGAAGAAGAAGAAGAAGAAGAAGAAGAAGAAGAAGAAGAAGAAGAAGAAGAAGAAGAAGAAGAAGAAGAAGAAGAAGAAGAAGAAGAAGAAGAAGAAGAAGAAGAAGAAGAAGAAGAAGAAGAAGAAGAAGAAGAAGAAGAAGAAGAAGAAGAAGAAGAAGAAGAAGAAGAAGAAGGTTTTTTGTTGATGAGTTGAGGAAAAGGTTGATGCCAAGGCATCAGATTGTGACTGGCCTGAAGTCTAGGGGAGTTTGCACAAGTAACCTTAATATGTATACATACATGAAATATCCAGAGAAACAATTTCTGGAGAAGTTCGTCAACTGCTACAAGGAGTATCCAGAACTCATTGAGTTGTATAATGTAGACCCCAAAAACAGAATGCACTTTAATCGTGGAAATGCATAATGCATCGCACAAGCTTTTGTACCAGCAAGATATGTTTCCAGGTTCCCAATTTTCCACTATCTGCATAACATGATCTACACAACCAATCCTGCCATTTACTTCGTTTTCTTTGAATGCAAGATGAGTTTGGATGCTTACATGTAGTAAGAAATGAAGAATGTTGAGAAGATTTGTGATGATATTGCCGATAGAGTTAATTGCTTGTTGATAATCACTTGTGTAGACACCGCATGGAATTGTTATTCTTGTCCCATTCGTTTTAAGTCTACTGGAAGATATCAGACTTTGGTAGGTTATTGGACACGTGAATTTTTGAATTGATTTGACTATGGATATTTGGTAATTTAGGTTTCGAGTTTTGGTTATTTTTTCAAATGATAAGAAGTAGGATTCTTTTGGATGGTATGGTAGGATGCTTTGGTGATTTTGAGCTGGATGATGAGGCTTTTGATTTAGGTCAAGGGGTGGTTACCTTTTAGATAAATTTACTAAAGTCTCTCCTATCCAAAACCAAACCCAAAACCCAAAAAAGGGAAATGAGGCTGGGTTTCAATTTTTTGTATATTTTGTTTATCAAATTTTGTTCTCTTTCTTAAGTGATTAGTTTGAACCACTTCTTTCCTCTTGCTGATCAGTCAACTCAGTTGAAATTTCTCTCTTTATAACTGCAAAACCTTAATGAATACCAGGCTGCCATCATGATAGTTTGAAGCTGACTGTCTTCTTGAGAATGAAGTTGCAACTCTTAGATTTATGAAGGAAACCACACTTTCCGTATTGACAATGTTTTGTTCTCAATTTAAGTACTGGAATATACAAGTTGTCCTTTACCAATTTAAGCATTTGAATACGGGGTTGGTCTAAACTTCATGCACTTCAGCTCAGACAGGCCAACTCCATGTGGTCCGGCCTGAGCGACCAGTTTCCACGCGGCTGCCTAAGGTCCTGCCCATTAAGACTGCTAGGGACTGGTTTGCAATGTAATGAAGAAATGATTGTAAATTTCAAGGACTGAATTGTAAATCGATAATAACTTTTTTGGACTCTGTATCCAATTTGGATGATCAATATAGTGTTAGGTGCCTCATAAAACCTAGATTCTCTTTATGCTGACATGATGAAATTTTAATATGCTGTTATTAGTTCATATTTCTTTTGGCAATCAATTTTATATTGATGCGTCTATTGTAGCCTATAATTGACGCATACTAATATTTGTTAGAAGTGCCATGATGCATAAGCTGGACGCTTAGAGCATGTGAAAGGATGTTGTTGCATGGTTGTGCAGCGTGTTGATATACACATATATGGATGATTGAACAACGTTGTCATTATTAGTAGGCAATTTTGAAAGGGATTAGTAGTCGTCAAACAAGCTTATAAGATATTCCTTGCAACTATAGAAAGACATATTTCTATTGTTTCCATGCAACACTTGATCCTAGTAATGGACTAATACCAGGGAATGTGATATGAATTTAGTCTATAAGGAGGTTGCTTCATCCTGAGCAGTCGGACGAGTTCCGATGCAGCAAAGTGCAACGTTGTCATTATTAGTAGGCAATTTTGAAAGGGATTAGTAGTCGTCAAACAAGCTTATAAGATATTCCTTGCAACTATAGAAAGACATATTTCTATTGTTTCCAGGCACCACTTGATCCTAGTAATGGACTAATACCAGGGAATGTGATATGAATTTAGTCTATAAGGAGGTTGCTTCATCCTGAGCAGTCGGACGAGTTCCGATGCAGCAAAGGCACGATGGATGTGCTTTTCTCATGATGTATTTGTGAGATCTTTTTATTCTAATTTATGCTCTTTTTTCATATTATTCTTATCTTTAGCTGATTGCATGAGGACACAACTAGATTTCTTGACATCTTGTTTCTACTAAGATAATCCCTATCGGTCTGAAAATTATATGTTTCAGATGATCCGTAGCTGGGGAGCTAAGGATTGATAAGTGTTCGGTTCTAGCAAGTTGAAGATTGTTATCTGATATTTAATAAAAGTATAGTTAGATGTGTACTCCAGTAATAATAATGAGACTTGATGGGATGCATTTTCCATTATTGTCAATGAATATTATTATTGTGCTCGGTGCATTACAGATGTCTGGATCATAAGTTTACGGAGGGTGTGATCCCCTCATTTTTTGGGTTGGGTCATATTGAGTGTTCGGTGCATAAAATGTTCTTATCAATCAAAAGTACTTGATTGTTAGCTCCATTTACAGTGTGTTTGGTGCAAAAGAAGTGGATTAGCAGTGATCTCGAAAATTGCTATTTTAGTAGGTGTTACTGTCCAGAGGTTGTGTTGTATCGATCATAAATTGTTCTTATCAATAAAAAATACTTGGGGTGTTAGCTCCATTTGCAGAGTGTTTGGTGCAAAAGAAGTGGATTAACGTGGTTCTTGGAAATTGCTCTTTTAGTATGTGTTACCTTCCAGAGGTTGGCATCTGCAGTGTGCTAGTTTGATTACATTAGTAAGGATATCTTGAACAAATTGGGAAAGGAAATATAATTCTAGGAGTTACTTTGCTAGTTAGAATTCAACCATTGCCACCCTTCAGCTAATGAAAGAGAAATGAGACTTGCTGACTTCTTGTAGGCCAATTTCTCCCTTCCCAAAATGTATTTTGTCCGCTGTCAGATGACACCAATTTCAGCCTTCCTGAAATGCATTTTACCCACAGTCAGACTCAAGTCAAGATATTTCTAACAGTTCAAATCTTTGGTTATATTTATGATATGTAGTTATACTGGTTTATGTACTATGAAAATCCACATTTCAACTTTTTTGGCTTTTGCTACTATATGTTTCTTTTGCATCCTTTGTTTGGTGTCTTATTTTTGTCAAAGCTTTAATAGCTGTTAAACAAAAATGTGATCTGGAAGTCTAGTTAATATGTCAAATTATGCAGGTTGTTTTTATGTTACAAACTTGTGCTTCAATGTGACAATAGAGCATCTCTAAATTTATTGCCTAATAGCAACATGTAATCTCGAATTTGATTCCAGCCCTTGGTTCTCCAGATTCTTATATATGCTATTCTGTTGTAGTATAGCATGCTAGTCTCAGCCATTCGTTGTATTGTTGTCTCTGTTCAAATACGTCAAAATAATCTTCCCTGAGGTATTGTAGCATGCTAATCTCCAGTAAATGTTGTATGTGTCCTAGTTCCAATCTTTTGCATTTTGCTTTTTCTTAGGTATTCATACATTATTGGCCTTGGAGAATTAACAGCAGTGTCTCTGGCAGGTAGGTACTTGGTCAAATTAAACTGAAGCACTGCTTACTCTTGTCGAGTTATCGGGATCAAGAGAAGTTTTAGATGACTTGCCCCCTAACACATGTTGATCATCGAAGAGATGTTTTCCTGACAATGGCTTGACTCGTTATCAGCGAAGAATTATACATGTACTTTCCTGCCTCAGAACTAGTTGCTGGATACGGTCAGGTTCTTTCAGTAGGAAAAGACTAATGCTCTTTGCAAGGCTTGATAATTTTTATTTGTGGGGGATTTTGTCTCTAAATGGACTGAGACCTTTTAACTTGTAGAACTATATATGTTCTAGGTTTTTATGCGCTCTAAAATTGCTTGCTAAACAAGAAGATCAATTTATTTTTTCTCGTTATTATCAGGTTTTGTTGGTAATGCGGTATCATCCCTGCTTGCCATATTTAAGATTTCTGATACATGAGATGTTGAATCTGCTCTTTTTTTTTCTTCATATCATTTCCTGGGTATGGAACCTGTGTTTAGTGATTTTGAGACAGCTCTTATAATCTAATTTAAACTGTAATGTGCACTACAAATTGTCGTATCATTTTGATCTTTTAGAAGACAAATGGATTATAGAGCAAGAATCAAATTCAAATGAATTCCACATAAAAACTGCTTAACTCACAAGATTTAGAAGCGAGGGATATTTGAGTATACCTTTCACCCCCCAAATTGTTGAGACATTATGGCTTGCTATTATTGTTATTGATGTATGTTCTAATATACTTTAGACTAAGAAATGATGTAGATCTGACTTCTGAGCATGTCTTGTTATTGATGTAATTAGATCAAACCAAGACTGAGATATCTTGTTTTACATCATATCAAACTGAACTTTCTTTTAAATTTGTTTCCACCATATTGATGGTGATCAAGTGAAGTATGATGTGGAATTTAAACTTTAAAGACTGATGTACACCGCACAGCTGTTCATTTGACGACTCATCAGTTGTTATTTCTGAAAACATAGATATTGGTCCTGTCTGCAGTCATATCATTGTTCTTATACTCATCATTGTTGAGAATATATAACCAAAATGTGCATATTCTCACCATCCTTTTGTTTTTCCAAAAGAAAAGAAAGGAAAGGAAGAAAACTGCAATGCCTTCTACATTGAATCTACTGATCTTTAAGAAAAGATAAAAAGATAGATTCTGGAGATGAAAGCATCCAAATTCTAGCTAACTAGATTTTATGCCCAGATTCTTTTCCCCTACTTTTGCACCTGTGAGATGCAAACGAAGGGCAAATGGCATTCTTTCTTCACCGGATTTAGTGTTTGCAGCCATATTTTGCAGACACCAAATGGAATTTTTGTCATAGGCATATATTCATGCTCGTTGTTAGGTAAACAGGAGTTGGGAAGAGGGGAACTCTCTGATGCTGCAAAAGCTCTCTTTTATTATTATTATTATTATTATTATTATTATTATTATTATTATTATTATTATTATTATTATTATTATTATTATTATTATTATTATTATTATTATTATTATTATTATTATTATTATTATTATTATTATTATTATTATTATTATTATTATTATTATTATTATTATTATTATTATTATTATTATTATTATTATTATTATTATTATTATTATTATTATTATTATTATTATTATTATTATTATTATTATTATTATTATTATTATTATTATTATTATTATTATTATTATTATTATTATTATTATTATTATTATTATTATTATTATTATTATTATTATTATTATTATTATTATTATTATTATTATTATTATTATTATTATTATTATTATTATTATTATTATTATTATTATTATTATTATTATTATTATTATTATTATTATTATTATTATTATTATTATTATTATTATTATTATTATTATTATTATTATTATTATTATTATTATTATTATTATTATTATTATTATTATTATTTTCCTAAATGATGTCTCACGTTTCTCCCTTCTATTTTGAATAATACCGAAAGTATCTCTACCAGTCTCAATGATATTTTTCCCACTAATTTCATGCATACCTTATAGACCGATCTATAGGTGTGTGAATCCAAAGTTGATTGATTGGTTTGTACAGCAGCATGATCTGATTCATCTGAGGATCAAAATTTAATTTTTATAGTATTTTGATCATAACAATAAAAATATTCTAAAGACCAAATAGATTCCAAACCTCAGTCAAACCAACTATAGGCTATAATGATGATCTACGATCAATGATAATCAAAGATGAACAATTGTAAAATACTATTTTTCAGTGGCTTTACACCTTACAAAAACACTATAATGTTATTTAAATTACTATAACTGAGAAATCCAAACACACTAGAAACAATTTGATATATCATACTATGTATTTATAATAATTTAATAATAATATCTTCCAAATAGGAGTAAAAAATTAGTTATTCTAATATTTTTATTAGCCATCACAAGAAAAATATTGTAAAGCATATTGTAAACGATCCAAATAAACTCTTAACCTCAATCAAACTAATTACAAGCCTAAAAATTTTATATCATAATGATCTATAAGCAATCACAACTATAGATGTGATGTCATTTACAGTGTTTTTCACTACATAACCTCAATAAAAAATACTATAATGTTATTAGAAAACAATGTAAGTCAAATAAAATCTAAATATACTGAAAATCATTTGATATATCAAGCTAGGTTTCAAAAGTATTTATTATAGTTCAGAAGTAATATCACTCAAATAGGGATAAAAATTTAACCTCTTATAATGTTTCTATCATCACAACAAAAATATTATAAAATCTACTTGAAAATATTATAAATCATCTAAATGGATTCCCAACCTTAAACGATCAAATCTATCTATTTAGACTAGTGCACCACTTGGATCAATATGCTCATGTTGGAAAGAAAAAAAAAAAAAAAAAAAAAAAAAAAAAAAAAAAAAAAAAAAAAAAAAAAAAAAAAAAAAAAAAAAAAAAAAAAAAAAAAAAAAAAAAAAAAAAAAAAAAAAAAAAAAAAAAAAAAAAAAAAAAAAAAAAAAAAAAAAAAAAAAAAAAAAAAAAAAAAAAAAAAAAAAAAAAAAAAAAAAAAAAAAAAAAAAAAAAAAAAAAAAAAAAAAAAAAAAAAAAAAAAAAAAAAAAAAAAAAAAAAAAAAAAAAAAAAAAAAAAAAAAAAAAAAAAAAAAAAAAAAAAAAAAAAAAAAAAAAAAAAAAAAAAAAAAAAAAAAAAAAAAAAAAAAAAAAAAAAAAAAAAAAAAAAAAAAAAAAAAAAAAAAAAAAAAAAAAAAAAAAAAAAAAAAAAAAAAAAAAAAAAAAAAAAAAAAAAAAAAAAAAAAAAAAAAAAAAAAAAAAAAAAAAAAAAAAAAAAAAAAAAAAAAAAAAAAAAAAAAAAAAAAAAAAAAAAAAAAAAAAAAGGAAAATATTTACAATTTTTTCAAAAAGCAAAATGTGAAGTTTTTCCATAAAATCATCCAAATTTTTCATAAGACCTTCCACATAGGAATAAAAAACTAGTACTTTTCTTTTATAAGATCATGGTGTTTATGTTCTAACATGTTATGACATGTATAAATTCTTTTTACATGCTGGTATAACAATTATGGAACTAATTACTTGCAAATTAGTACGATATCTGACTACGGAAATTTGGTTTTGATGCACGCACACAACTCCATCAAATGCACATCAAAGCTACATATTTCACAAGTTATTAGCACCCCTTCCATCATTTTATGATAGAAACTATATATCTTATTCAATTATAAAGAGTCATGTATTCTAACAATTTGAAATGACAAATTGAAAATAGATTTTGAGTTTTTTTGAGTTACTTTGCGTAAAGAGCTAGCTAGATCAAGTATAAATCACTTAAGCTGACTGAATAATTCTCTAATATTGAAAGATAATATAGAGTGAGAAGAATTCTTTTATAAAGGTGAGATATATTACTCAAACTATTTGATTCGATAGAAGGATATTTATATCAATTACAATGCTTGTCAATATGTTAAATAAATATAATCGATTCTAAATCAAAGGTAATCATCAGGATGTAATTTTTTAATCTTGGTATGAATATAATAAGTTAATGTTTGTGGGATGAATGATTTTCTATTTTTAGTACGAACATGATCATCTAATTATTATTAATTTCTAGATAGAAGTTGTCATGGGCTTTGTTTCATAGATAAGATATGTTTGTAGCAATTCTCAGTAGCAAGACAGTTGACGCGTTTGCGAGTCTCTGTCTGTTCCCTATTTGGTGAAAATCCATTAAGTAGATTATTAAGCGAACAATCAGCAGTTTTGTCATTCAAATAATTGATGGTTATGATGATATTTAAGATCACATAAACTTTTTCTTATTGACTTTAACTTAAGAATCAGAGTAACATATGTATTAATCCATCAAATTTTATGATGAATAATTTTTTTCTAGCATTCATTTATGTTGGGTCTTTTATAAAAAAATAATTTGTAGTATTTTTTTTTTATCGATGAAACCCTCCATATTTATTTTTATTTAGGTATTTTTTATTTAGACAAAAAACACTCTTATATTTTTTACTTATGTGACTTAATCATAGATATTATTTAAATAAATTATAATTTGATAATTAATTATAAATTTTTAAATAAAAATCGATATTAATCATCTTCCATGCATATCTATTGATTTTAAAATGATTAGCATACCTTTTTATATATATTTTTTAAAATTTTTATAATTAATTATCAATTTTTTAATAGCTGATAATAATTATCAATTATTATCTTTAGTTGGCACGCAATAAAAGTTTTTCTCCCCTCAACAAACTAAAAGTTGACGAATAAAAAAAGACGCCTGCGGTCGCAGTAATCTCCGCCCGAAAAAAAAATGTCGAACACGGTAACGCACTTCTAGGGTTAAGACGCAGGTACTTCCGGCCTAAACGCGCTCCTCAATACGCAGCTACGCCACCTTCGCTAGGTTTTCGTAAAGAGAAGGAACCTACCAAGAAGAAGAAGAAGAAGAAGAAGAAGAAGAAGAAGAAGAAGAAGAAGAAGAAGAAGAAGAAGAAGAAGAAGAAGAAGAAGAAGAAGAAGAAGAAGAAGAAGAAGAAGAAGAAGAAGAAGAAGAAGAAGAAGAAGAAGAAGAAGAAGAAGAAGAAGAAGAAGAAGAAGAAGAAGAAGAAGAAGAAGAAGAAGAAGAAGAAGAAGAAGAAGAAGAAGAAGAAGAAGAAGAAGAAGAAGAAGAAGAAGAAGAAGAAGAAGAAGAAGAAGAAGAAGAAGAAGAAGAAGAAGAAGAAGAAGAAGAAGAAGAAGAAGAAGAAGAAGAAGAAGAAGAAGAAGAAGAAGAAGAAGAAGAAGAAGAAGAAGAAGAAGAAGAAGAAGAAGAAGAAGAAGAAGAAGAAGAAGAAGAAGAAGAAGAAGAAGAAGAAGAAGAAGAAGAAGAAGAAGAAGAAGAAGAAGAAGAAGAAGAAGAAGAAGAAGAAGAAGAAGAAGAAGAAGAAGAAGAAGAAGAAGAAAGAAGAAGACGAAGACGATGACATTGATGAATATGTCGCCTTACGTCTCTCTCTTGTCCAAAGCCCTTGCCTTCGTCCCTTGCTGTCGTCCGGCCGATGCTGCCGTTTTTCTCGCAACCCATTCTTACTCCGCCGCCCTCGGTTGCTCCACAGAGCAGCCTCAGCTATGCTGAATACTGGTCAGCTCCTGTGGCTTCGATCTGATCAGGCGGCCAAAGCCTCGAAGCTCCTTGGCCGCGTCGAATCCCGCCACCAGCCTGACTCCGTCCTTGGCTTATTTAAAAGCTACGGGTTTTGACAACACCCAGGTGAAAAAGGTCATATCTGCCAACCCCGGTGGCTTCTCCTCGACGTGGAGAAGACCCTGGCCCCAAAGTTCCGAGCTTTGCAGGATCTGGGCTTCTCCTGCTCCGACATCACCCACCTCGTCAGATCGAATAACCACGTCATCAGCCACAAACTCCAGAACGTCTTGTCCAAGATCCAATTTTGGCGAGGCACCCTCGGGTCCAACGACTTACTGATGAAGTTATGCAAGAAACAGGTGGTTTCTCGGGTATAGCATCGAGAAGAGGATCCAGCCTAACATTGAAATTCTAAGGGATTGTGGGATCACGGATCAGAAGCTCTCAATGATCCTACGGCAATATCCCCTCCTCATAACTGGGAATGCTGAAACCCTGAAGGCGTTAATCAGTCGTGTCGAGGGTTTGGGAGTACCTCGCACCTCGGGGGTGTTCCTCCTGATCCTGAGTGTGCTCCAGAGCGTCTCCGAGAAGAACTTCAAGGCTCACTTGGAGTTCTTCAAGGGCTTCGGGTGGTCTGAGGATGATTTCCTTGCTGCATTCAGAAAGAAACCTACGTTTGTGTGATTTTCTTTAAAGAGTTTGCAGAGGAAGATGGAGTTCTTGGTAAATGAAGCCGGATGTGCTCCATCTTATCTTGCACTTCGGCCAGATATTTTGTTGTTCAGTTTGGAGAAAAGGTTGATGCCAAGGCATCAGATTGTGACAGGCCTGAAGTCTAGGGGAGTTTGCATCAGTAACCTTAGTATGTATACATACATGAAATATTCAGAGAAGAAATTTGTGGAGAAGTTCGTCAACTGCTACAAGGAGTATCCAGAACTCATTGAGTTGTATAATGTAGCCCCCCAAAACAGAAATGCACTTTGATCGTGGAAATGCATAATGCATAGCATAAGCTTTTGTACCAGCAAGTTATGTTTCCAGGTTCCAATTTTCCACTATCTGCATAACATGATCTACAGCTTGCAACGAAATAATTACTGCCATTTACTTCGTTTTCTGTGAATGTAAGATGAGTTTGGATGCTTACACGTAGTAAGAAAATGAAGAATGTTGAGAAGATTTGTGTTGATATTGCCGATAGAGTTAATTGCTTGTTGATAATCACTTGTGTAGACGCCGCATGGAATTGTTATTCTTGTTCCATTCGTTTTAAATCTACTGGAAGATATCAGACTTATGTAGGTTATTGGACACCTGAAGTTTTGAATTGATTTGATTATGGATATTTGGTAATTTAGGTTTCGAGTTTTGGTTAATTTTTCAAATGATAAGAAGTAGGATTCTTTTGGATGGTACGGTAGGATGCTTTGGTGATTTTGAGCTGGATGATGAGGCTTTTGATTTAGGGCAAGGGTTGGTCACCTTTTATATAAATTTACTAAAGTCTCTCCTATCCAAAACCAAACCCAAAACCCAAAAGAGGGAAATGAGGTTGGGTTTCAATTTTTTGTATATTTTGTTTATCAAATTTTGTTCTCTTTCTTAAGTGATTAGTTTTCAACCACTTCTATCCTCTTGCTGATCGGTCAATTCATTGGAAATTTCTCTGTTTATAACTGCAAAAACTTAATGATTACCAGGCTTCCACCTTGATAGTTTGAATCGGACTGTCTTCTTGAGAATGAAGTTGTAACTCTTAGATTTATGAAGGTAACCACACTTTCCGTATTGACAACGTTTTGTTCTCAATTTAAGCACTGGAATATACAAGTTGTCCTTTACCAATTTAAGCATTTGAATATGGGTGGTCTAAACTTCATGCACTTCTGCTCAGACAGGCCAACTCCATGTGGTCGCTCTGGCCTGAGCGACCAAGTTCCACGCGGCTGCCTAACGTCCTGTCTGTTAAGACTTCTAGGGACTGGTGTAGTGAAGAAATGATGGTAAATTTCAAGGACTGAATTGTAAATCGATAATAACTTTTTTGGACTCTGTATCCAATTTGGATGATCAATATAGTGTAAGGTGCCTCATAAAACCTAGATTCTCTTTATGCTGACGTGATGAAATTTTAGTATGCTGTTATTAGTTCATATTTCTTTTCGCAATCAATTTTATATTGATGCGTTTATTATAGCCTATAATTGATGTATATTAATTTTTGTTAGAAGTGGCATGATGCATAACGCTTGAGCATGTGAAAGGATGTTGTTGCATGGTTGTGCAGCATGTTGATATATACGTATATGGATGATTGAACAATATGGTAATTATTAGTAGGCAATTTTGAAAGGGATTAGTAGTCGTCAAACAAGCTTATAAGATAATTCCTTGCATCTATAGAAAGACATATTTCTACTGTTGTCGGGCACCACTTGATCCTAGTAATGGACTAATAGCAGGGAATGTGATATGAATTTAGTCTATAAGGAGGTTGCTTCATCCTGAGTAGTCTGACGAGTTCCGATGCAGCAAAGTGCACTGATGGATGTGCTTTTCTCATGATGAATTTGTGAGATCTTTTATTCTAAGTTATGCTCTTTTTTCGTTATTATTCTTATCTTTAGCTGATTGCATGAGACACAACTAGATTTCTTGACATCTTGTTTCTACTAAGATAATCCCTATCAATCTGAAAATTACATATTTCAGATGATCCGTAGCTGGGGAGCTAAGGATTGAGAAGTGTTCGGTTCTAGCAAGGTGAAGATTGTTATATGATATTTAATAAAAGTATAGTTAGATGTTTACTCCAGTAATAATGATGAGACTCGGTGGGATGTATTTTCAATTATTGTCAATGAATATTATTATTGTGCTCTGTGCGTTACAGATGTCTGGATCATAAGTTTATGGACGGTGTGATCCTCTCATTTTATGGATTGGGTCATATTGAGTGTTCGGTGCATAAAATGTTCTTATCAATCAAAAGTACTTGATTGTTAGCTCCATTTACAGAGTGTTTGGTGCAAAAGAAGTGGATTAGCAGTGATCTCGGAAATTGCTATTTTAGTAGGTGTTATTGTCCAGAGGTTGTGTTGTATCGAGCATAAATTGTTCTTACCAATAAAAAATACTTGGGGTGTTAGCTCCATTTGCAGAGTGTTTGGTGCAAAAGAAGTGGATTAACAATGTTACCTTCCAGAGGTTGGCATCTGCAGTGTGCTAGTTTGATTACATTGGTAAGGATATGTTGAACAAATTGGAAAAGGAAATATAATTCTAGGAGTTACTTTGCTAGGGAGAATTCAACCATTGCCGGTCTTCAGGTAATGAAAGAGAAATGAGACTTGCTGACTTCTTGTAGGCCAATTTCTCCCTTCCCAAAATGTATTTTGTCCACTGTCAGATGACACCAATTTCAGCCTTCCTGAAATGTATTTTACCCAGAGTCAGACTCAAGTCAAGATATTTCTAACTGTTAGAATCTTTGGTTATATTCATGATATGTAGTTATACTGGTTTATGTACTATGAAAATCCACATTTCAACTTTTTTGGCTTTTGCTACTATATGTTTCTTTTGCATCCTTTGTTCGGTGTCTTATTTTTGTCAAAGCTCTAATAGCTATAAAACAAAAATGTGATCTGTAAGTCTAGTTAATATGTCAAATTATGCAGGTTGTTTTTATGTTGCAAACTTGTGCTTCAATTTGACAATAGAGCATCTATAAATTTATTGCCTAATAGCAACATGTAATCTTGAATTTGATTCCGATCCTTAGTTCTCCAGATTCTTATATATGCTATTCTGTTGTAGTATAGCATGCTAGTCTCAGCCATACGTCTGATTTTTAATCTTTTGGTGTGTTCTTTTTCTGAAGTCTTTGTTGTATTATTGTCTCTGGACGAACGCATCAAAATAATCTTCCCTGAGTTATTGTAGCATGCTAATCTCCGGTAAATGTTGTATGTGTCGTAGTTCCAATCTTTTGCTTTGTGCTTTTTCTTAGGTATTCATACATTATTGGCCTTGTTGAATTAACAACAGTGTCTCTGGCAGGTAAGGTACTCGGTCAAATTAAACTGAAGCACTGCTTACTCTTGTTGAGTTATCGGGATCAAGAGAAGTTTTAGATGACTTGCACCCTAACGCATGTTGATCATCGTAGAGATGTTTTCCTGACAAAGGCTTGACCCGTTATCAGCAAAGAATTATACATGTACTTTCCTGCCTCAGAACTAGCTGCTGGATAGGGTCAGGTTCTTTCAGCAGGAAAAGACTGATGCTCTTTGCAAGGCTTGATACTTTTTGTGGGGGAATTTGTCTCTAAAAGGACTGAGATCCTTTCAACTTGTAGAACTATATATGTTCTTGGTTTTTATGCCCTCTAAAATTGCTTGCTAAACAAGATCAATTTATTTTTTCTCGTTATTATAAGGTTTTGTTGGTAATGCGGTATCATCCCTGCTTCCCGAATTTAAGATTTCTGATAGGTGAGATGTTGAATCTGCTCATTATGGCTTGCAATTATTGTTATTGTTGTGTGTTCAAATATACTCTAGACTAAGAAATGATATAGATCTGAGCATAACATTTTGTAATTAGATCAAACGAAGAATGGGATATCTTGTTTTACATCATATCAAACTGAACTTTCTTTTAAATTTGTTTCCACCATATTGATGTTGATCAAGTGAACTATGATGTGAAATTTAAACTTAAAGACTGATGTACACAGCACAGGTGTTCATTTGACGACTTATCAGTTGTTATTTCTGAAAACTTAGATATTGGTCCTGTCTGCTTTCATATCATTGTTCTTATTCTCATCATTGTTGATATTATATAACCAAAATGTGCATATTCTCACCATCCTTTGTTTTTTCCGAAAGGAAAGAAAGAAAGGAAGAAACAGGAAGAAAACTGCAATGCCTTCTACATTGAATCTACTGATCTTTAAGAAAAGATAAAAAGAGAGATTCTGGAGATGAAAGCATCCAAATTCTAGCTAACTAGATTTTATGCCCAGATTATTTTCCCCTTCTTTTGCTCCTATGAGATGCAAGTGAAGGGTAAATGACATTCATTTCTTCACCGGATTTAGTGTCTGCAGCCATATTTTGCAGACACCAAATGGAATTTTTGGTCATAGGCATATATTCATGCTCGTTGATAGGTAAACAGGAGTTGGGAAGAGGGGGAACTCTGATGCTGCAAAGTCTAAAAGATCCTATGCTCATGTTGGATCAATATGCTCATGTTGGGAAAAAAAAAGAGAGGAAAAAATGTACAATTTTTTCAAAAAGCAAAATGTGAAGTTTTTTCATAAAACGTCCAAATTTTTCATAAGACCTTCCACATGGGAATAAAAAACTAGTACTTTTCTTTTATAAGATCATAGTGTTTATTGTTTTAACATGTTATGACATGTACAAATTCTTTTCCCAAGCTGGTATAACAATTTGTGGAACTAATTACTAGCAAATCAGTAATGATATCTGACAATTGAAATTTGATTTTGATGCATGCACACAACTCCATCAGGTCATTAGCACCCCTTCCATCATTTTCATTATAGAAACTAAAACTTAGCTCTTTTTATTCTGTGCTAGTCAGTTTAATCTCATCACCATAATGCTCCAACTCAATGCATGGTTTAGAATGCTAACTTTATGATCAGTCTTTACATGAGTACAACTCAGTCAGGTTTCTTGGGTTAACGAAGTGTACTGATGATCCTTTGTATGTACAGTTCTTATCTTTCGAACTTGACTTTATTAAATGCAAATAACCAAAGATCTTAAAAGAGTTATCTGTCACAAGATATTGTATAGGTATGAAAGAACTTCAAAAGGTACTTGTTTTGTCTGCAACATGGAATTCTATAATAATCTAGTGGAAAATCATGGGAACTTATTTAGAACTTTCTTAAGCATATGATATATCAACTTATATTTTGTCTTTTGTCTTCCTCCACTTCGATCAGACAACGTACTAGAGATCACACATACAATAAGGGCTTCAAATCCTTGTTATCTACTGGATGGATATATCTACTGATCCAAACGAAATGATAAATCTGACAAGATAACCATAATAAGGCCATGCGAGTTTCTCATTGAATCTTATCTAACCTGAGTTTAATTATTGCGCATGGGGATGATTGTGTTGGATTACCCCACCTCCAATCTCCAAGCTCACATAGATTCGTATGATCGTCTCCTTTGCAAAATGCCATGGTTGGATTCCATTTTTTTACCTCCTGCTCTTACTTTATGACTGCAGTTGAATTCGTCCTACTTCATCGGCAAGATATGATTTCAGCATCGATACTTCGAATCAAAGTAAAATATAAGCACTCATTTACCAATTCTTCACTCGGTTTTGCTCAAGTTTTAGTTATATTTCGCTGTCTTCTCTACTGCCAAAATCTTCACTTAACTTAGACAAAGAAAGAGCTTTTAAGGTACCATTTTGCATGGCTTTTTGGGACAACATAGAAATAGGACAGGGTCCCAAGAGTGGTCTTTTGTTCCGTTTGCAGTTAGCTTTCGGAGTGTAACGATGATTATTGCAGAGAGATGTGCAGGATAGAATGAAGAGGGAAAGAGGGCACTAAGCATAAAATCTGTAATATATTATATGTTAATTTTAAAGTTAGGATTGAAATCAAATAACATATATTAGATTTACGATAAATATCTTTTGATATCATCTGAAAAGATCTCTATCTGATCTATAGGAGCACCGTCCTCGTATCCGAATATCGTAGAGATGTTGATGGTGTCACGAGTACCATCGATTGATAAGTCAGCACAGTTGATCAATCGCCGAAGGTGAAGGCTCTAAGTACCTTGTCCTGGCTGACATGGGTGACTTAGTAAGGTGAGACCAAATAGGTGGTCTGGTCGGAAGTCGTTCTATTGGCGAGGACCCGATTTGGGATGGCAGGGTAGGTGGTCTAGAGTCTTCCTGGTTGCGAGATTCCTCCCTCATGCTAGGTCGTCTATGTGTGGTGAAGGGTTGTCTCATGGTTACGTGACTGTGTCCTGATAGTGGGGTCGTATCCTAATTGCTGACAATCCTACATAACAGGGCAACATTGAGGATTGTTTGGCATAGTCCCTATGATGCTTAAGTCAACAAAGGGCAGAAGACAATAGTGCCCCCCCATGCAGCGTAAACTAATGAGTTCCTTTTTATACTTAATCCTTGTGCCCTTTTACTAGTTGACCTCACATAAAATTAGGTGAATCGCTTGATCATTCTATGATCTTGGTAAAGATAGTTATTATGATGCACTATGACACCATTTTAAGGTTGGTGACTTAGAGCCCTACATAGGTGTCAGCCTTGGTGGCAGATGAATTAGCATGGGGCAAAATCATCCATATCATAAATTGATCTGCGAGGAGAATTAGATACTCATCTTTTCATAGACCATAATTATTGAAGGTTCAGGGACAAGGGAGGATGAGAAAGAAATCGTAATCTCTTAATGTCACATATCATATCTCATGTATGTATTTATGTCTATCACATCACACACACATAATGTTATTAGTCCCTAGGAGACCTTTTCTATTTATAGGCGATGACAAAGGGTCTAGAATAAGTAATTATAAGAGTTTCTCCTATCAAGGGCATTCATTAAAGAATCCTACTATTATATAAACTTCCATTCTATTGGCTAATATCCGTTATTAGAATCCAATCAATTCTGTTATATATCTTATTCAATTATAAATGGCAATATATTTTGATATTCTCCCACTTAGCCCATTAATTGATAAGATATAAAATATATTCAAAATTAAAATAAATAAGATAAAATTTATTTAAAAATAATTTTACTTAATTGGATTAAAAAATTTTGAAAAGTATTTTTTTACATGATCATAAATTTTAAAAATAAGCTAGTAAGTCTAATAAGCATAATAATACTGTACTAAGCTTAACATCAATATGAGTTAAAACGATTATATGTTATCAATATCATATTTCTTCTATGTACTACAGTATTATTAGTCTTTATTAATGTAATACATAATGATCCTTGTAATTTATCTTTTTAAGATAATCCTGCATTCATAATATGCATAAACATAAATGTAAACATAAATAGCAAAAATAAATTACTTTAATTATATAAAAAAATGTCAATAAGAGCATTCACCATCATCATATCTTTTATGACTTTCTCACAAGCCTCATTCTAAAAACATGTTCTTTAAATATTTTATACTATAAAGCTTTAATAAATAGATCAACAATCAGTATAGTGGTGCTCAGATTCTCAATTGATAATTTTTATTTCTAAACTTTTTCTCTAACCACCAAGTATATTATCTTAATGTACTTGGAATCACTAAAGTACCTTTCTTATAGAAGAAAATTATTAGTATTATCATAAAATATCTTCAATAGCCTAGTAATTGAGATGACCATACTAAATCCTAAGATAAAATTTTATAACCATAAAGCTTAATTTATGATCTCAAAGCATGCCACAAAGTTTCTATTGTTGATTATGTAATAATCGATTGCTTTGCACTTCTAAAATTGCCCCTCCAACTAACATAAATATAAATCCTAAAGTATACTTCTTATTGTCAAGGCAATTTACAAAATCAATATTTGAATATCCTATCATTTCAAGCTGATCTAATCTCCTATATGTGAGCATATAATTTTTTGGCTCATGTAGATATCTTATTACTTTGTTTATAGCTTTCCAATGTTTTACTCTTGGGTTGCTTTAGTACCTACCCAATATTACAACTATAAAATTGATATCTAGTCTCATATAGGTTTAAGCATATAATAGACTTCCAACTACACATGCATAAGAAATATCATTCATTTGATTTCTTTCTAAATCATTTTTCGAACACTAGTTTTAGTTGATTTTTTACCTCTAGTAATAGGTGTCTTATTAGTTAAACAAAACTACATATTAAATATCACTAAGATACAATCAATATATCCTTTCTGAGATATTCCTAGTAATTCTTGAGATATATCTCTAAATACCTCAATGCATAACATATGTTACCTCATTTAAATCAACCATTTTAAAATTCTTATGAGAAACATTTTGGTTTCGTGTAATAAATTAGGATCACTATTGGTAAGAAAAATATAATCAATATATAAGACCAATATAATAAATTTGCTCTCACTAATCTTTAGATATATACACTGATAATAGTATTTTCCTTAAATTAGAAGAAAGTGATAACATCATAATACTTTATATACTATTGTTTGGAAGCTTGTTTAAGATCATAAATATTGTTTTCACATTCATCTGATGTAACTTAGGATCATAATGAGCTACTTATACTATGATGATTCTCAACAAGTCTTTTTTAAAAATTAGAGAAAATATCTCGTTGTAGTCGATGCCTTCTTTCTAAAAAAATATTTGGTCATAAATATGGTTTTATATCATTTGATATTACTCGTTGAGTTACATTTTGTCTTAAAGACCCATTTACTGTTGAATCTCATATTTTGATTATGAAATCAATTGATGAGTTTATGAAGTAATAAGCGTTTGAGATAAGTAACGCAAGAGAAACTTCGATAATGGATTTAAACAATTGAAAGGCAAATCATTGAAGTAGAAGAATCAAACGTTGGGCCGAAGAGTATCATATCAGAGATTGAAGGTCGGGTTAGAGGATTAGTCGACATGCTGAAGGATGGACTTCGTGCCATGAGTTTAAGTATCGGGTCAGAAGGACCGAGTATTGCGCCAAGAAGATTGAATATTATAAGAGGTCGGCATGCTGATAGATCGGGCAATACACCGAAGGAAAGGACAATACATCGGAGGTTCGTAGGAAGTGTTGGATGAACAAATGACATGCCAAACAACGTGCTGAAGGCTTCATGATGGTAATTAGAGTTGTTAAATCTTGATCAAAGTTGTTTAGAGTCTAATTAAGTTTATTTTGGGGCGTAACCATGCCAACTTGATTAGGAGCCTATTGAGCTTGAATCAGGGTCAAATTGGGCTTGTTGGAAGGTCAATTCAGTGACCTAGGATTGGGCTAAGTAATGGCACCACCAAGCTCAAGCGGTGTTATCACTTGAGAGCTAAGAAGCACTATTTTTGTTTTTCCAAGAACCTTGACCGTAGTACAGCCAAATGTCAACAATGGTATTACCCAATGATAGTAGTATCGCCCAGGCCAATGGTGGTATTACCAGAGCCTAGATTTCTAGGCTTTGTATAACAGTAGTACCGCCCAACATCAGTTGTAATAATGCTAGTACCCCGAAAAATCAAGGATTTAATATTTTGACTCTATTTTAAAGCTATTTGGGGTCTATAAATACCTACTCATGCTTTCTTGGTATAAGAATGAAAACTTATGATTTGAAGCATGTAAACTCTCTCTTAATCCTATGAAAATGAGAAAGAATTATAATAAGAGTAGTTGATCTTTGTCCATTGAAAAAAATTTGTAGTAAAAGTCAGTGGCCTTGAGAGAAGAGGAATCGAGAGTAGATGTAGGTCGAGATGACCAAACTACTATAAATCTAGTTTGCATTTCTTTTATACTTTTCCTTACTATTACTAACTGATTTAGTTGTTCACTATCCTTACTCATATCCTAAGTTAAACGTATTTCCAATATGAGTTTTATTTATCAATTTTTTTAAATAAAAATTTATTTCAAAAGCACTAATTCACCCCACTCTTAGTATTTTTACGATCCTAATATTTACAACCGACTTTTGTATAATTATTGGGTAATTCAATAAGTTTCCAAACACCATTCTGGTCAATCAATTTTAACTTTTCTTTTATTACATCATACCATTTTTCAAAATCATCATTTTTTATGGCTTGTGAAAATGACAAGGGTTCCATTTTTATTCATATATTATAATATTATTCTTATAGATATATCATATAATCATCATAAATGATATATCTTTTTTCTTTGACATCTTCTCAAAGCTATCAGTTATGGTTGTTCTATAGGATCATCAATGGTGACATTAATATCATGTGAGTTCATCAATATATTTTGTTGTTTACCTGTATCAATTCTCTTAGTTATTTAAGGAATAATAATTTCTTGAATTGAAAATAATAAGGGAGAATTAACCTAAATCTCCTCAATTTCAAAATTGATCTTTCGAGATTTTTCATTCCGACTGATTTTGTCATTTTGTAGGAATCTTGTATTATTAGAATCTACTATCCTTATACTATGATTAGGACAATAAAATATGTATCCTTTGTATTTTTCTAGATAACCAATAAAATATTTAGAAATAGTTTGTGGGTCTATTTTTTTTCATACGGATTGAATACTCTTAGCTTTTCAAGACACTCCCAAATATATAAATATCTCAGACTGGGTTTCCTACTGGTCCATAACTCAAATATTAATGTAACCAAATTACTAAGAATCTTATTCAAGATATATATAGTTGTCATAAGAACTTCACCCCACATTGGCTTTGGTACAAAGGAATAGCTCATCATGCTCATAGCCATGTCCATAAGAGTAAGATTTTGCCTTTTAGTAATACTATTCTACTATGGCCAACGCGGTACGCGGTCAACGTAATGCATAGCTTACCGTCTGCGAGGTCATTTGTTGCTGTCATGGTGCGCAAGTATTGCCCAACGTAGCCACTTGCCACTAGCAGATTCGTCGTAGCCTCATGCCTGTGGCTGCCATCAGCAGTGATGCTACATAGCCATCACCACTGCTTCATGATCATCGAAGATCACATTACAAAGAATCTAACATCGCTTGTAAGCAAGCAACAAGATGAATTAGATAGGAATTTAGATTGATAAAATATATGAATTATTAATAGATCTAAAGTATTTGATCTCAAGAATCTAAGCTCTTATAGAAATTAGAAATATAAAACCTATAATACGCTAAAAGTTGTATGGAAAACTTTCATAGTAGGACTGAAATCAAATAATATAGATCGGATTCACAATATGTACCTTTCGATGTCATTTGGAAAGATCTCTCTCTGATCTACAAGGGCACTGTTGGTGTCAACAACTTTATGCTGCGGCCTTGGAGCCAACACGGCTTGGTTCATGTCTGAATGATCGAGGATCCCGCTAGGCGGCCTTCGGGATGGCTAAGGTAGCCGACCTCAATTGTCCGATCGCGGCTGGGTCGTTGTTTCCTCCGAAAGGGGGGGGGGGGCTCCACGCCTTGGCGTTCAGTGGAGGGGCACTTCATCTTCGTCCCTGCACACAGGTCAGGTCGGGGGAACTCGGCCCGACCCCTCCGACGATCAAGTTACTTCCCGGTCTCAAAAGGGGGTCTTTTTTGGGTGTCTTCCCCTCCCCTATTTTGCTCGAGGGTGAGGATTTTTATAGGAGGGTTTACTACTCTCTGATGTGCCCGCTTGTAGGGGGCAGGCTCCTACTTCTAATAGCGTCCAACACCGATGTTGGCGTTGCGTGAAGAACTGGGCTTGCCCAGGATGTTACTGTGCCTCGGTCAGCGTTCTGGTCTGCTCCGGCCAGGTGTTGGTAGGTCAAACCGAGGCAGGTGACCCCCGTGGCTCCTTAGTCCGTGTGGCTCAGGAGACGTCACCCCTGGGCAAGTGACGTTGGCTCGCGTCCCATCATCACAGAGGACGTTGGTTCGTGTCTCATCATTATTATTACCCTCATCATATTCCCCCCCGAAGGAAGCTACGTATCGGTTGTTGTTGGGGGGTCCGAGGCGTGGCTTCTGCTTTAGGTGATGATTCCTGTCGGCTCACTCTCTGGTCAGCGTCGGGGAGGTTTCCCATAGGGTCGGGATGATCTGTCGCTAGCCCGTCGTCCTACATGACGTGAGACCGTGGGGTATGATTTGAGCGAGGCGGAAGACTCGGGTGAGTGGATGGCGCCGAGGTGTGGAAATCATGTACTCGGCGACCAAGGTACGTGGCTCAGGCGCGCAGGCCACGCAGAAGTGGTCCCAAGCAGATCGTGCCGAGGGGTACGGCTCAAGCGAACAGGCCGCGCAGAGGTGACCTCGGACAAATCGTGCCGAGGGACACGACCCAGGCGGGCAAGCCGTGCAGAGGTGGACTCGGGCAAATCATGTCGAGGGACACGGATCAGGCAGGCAAGCCGTGCAGAGGTGACCTTGGGCAGATCGTGCCGAGGGACACGACTCAGGTGGGCAGGCCGCGCAGACGTGGCCTCGGGCAGATCGTGCCGAGGGACATGGCTCAGGTGGGCAGGCCGCGCAGAGGTGACCTCGGGCAGATCGTGCCGAGGGACACGGCTCAAGCGGGTAGGTCGCACAGAGGTGACCTCGGACAGATCGAGCTGAGGGACACGACTCAGGCGGGCAGGCCGTGCAGAGGTGGCCTCGGGCAGATCGTGCCGAGGGACACGACTTAGGCGGGCAGGGTGCGCAGATGTGACCTCGGGCTGATCATGCCGAGGGACACAACTCAGGCGGGCAGGGCGCGCAGAGGTGACCTCGGGCTGATCGTGCTGAGGAGCTACTTTGTGCGACGATCTATTATGTAGCGATATGATAATGTGGGTTAGCAAGGTATGTCTTCATCGGCGCGTGATCTTCGAGGAATGACCCCTTGCGTGAAGCAATTGGTCCTTGGGAGCCAGAATCAAGAGGAGCGCGCCTTGATATTCGCTTTGCGCCCCTTTGGCTGCCCTGTCAGGCCTCATTTATGGCAGGGTGATGTTTGGCCTGCCTGACGTGAGGTGCTCTGCTGGGATGGTGCCGATGGGCTGTCGCCCACTGGTTGGGATGCGAAAGGTCATCACTAGCGAGATCCTCCCTATAAATAGCGCACAATGGGTTTTTCGCATGTCTTTCTGTCGGAAATCCATTCAGTTGTTTCTTTTGCACCCCGTCGCTTCCGTTCGAGTCGGTCCACCTCTACCTTACCTTCCAAAACAAAAGGTCGGTAAGGATGGCCTCCCCTTCCTTCGTGACTTCCCCCTCTTCTCCTCTCCACTCTAGTAAGGTCCGGGGGAAGACGTTGCCGCCAAGCCCTGACTCGTCGTCCGATGAGAAGGCGGCGCAGGCGCTTGAAGCCCTGATGTGGCCGCACGATCTCGACTCTACAGTGAGCAAATCGTTGCTAGGCAATCTCCGGGAGCCCTACTGCATCCCGGAGGGTTATGTTCTTCATACCCCGGAGCCAGGGCAACGGGCGTACGACCCGATCCCCAAGGGTTTCGCCCCAACCCTGGACACCCTCGAGGCGGGGTTGCGTTTCCCTTTGCACCCCGTCATCAGTTCTTGCATCTCCTGGTGGCGCATTTCCCCATCACAGATGGCATCGAATTCCTGGCGCTATATGGTGGCCTTCTTGGGGGAGTGCCACTACGCCGACATCGCCCCGACCCGGACCCTCTTCTTATCTTGTTTCCGTCTCTCCAAGGGGTCCGGGGGTTATTATTTGTCAGCACGATCAGACTTCCGGGTTAGCGGGGCCCCTTCCAGTAACAAGGGATGAAAGGGGCGCTTCTTTTATATTTGCTGCGCGAAGGACTGGGGGTTCGGGCTCCGGTGGTTGGCACGCATGATCGACAACACCGCCCCGGCTCTAAATAACAACGAGTACAGAGACCTCTAGAGGCTCAAGGAGATTCTTCCGTCCTCTCGAGCCAACCGGAACATGACCGAGAGTTGGTTGATCGAGGCGGGACTTAGCCCGACGCCTCGAGGTATGTCCGTAGTGGGTAGTTTAGGGTTCTTATCAATCATTCAGGGTACTGACTAATGTTCGTATTTTTGCACAAGGATGGTGAATCTCAAGTCCATGCACGGAGGCCGAGCTTCATCGGTTTCATCCTTGCGCCCATAAGCCGAGCCGAGGATCAGCTCGAAAGAGGCGCCTGTGGAGGTCGAGGCCGGTCGGCCTTGGAAGAGAACGAAAACCTATGTCGCGAAGGCACCCGACGAGGTAGCGGCCCATCCGGGAGGAGCCGCTACTGAACCAACTGACCGTTCGGGGAGGAGCCTCGAGCAAGGTGAGGCCGATCCCAGTAGGGAGAGGGCGGGGAAGGCACTTCGGGAGCCTTCCATTTGCAAACTCTACCACCTTCCTGCGGGTACGAAGGACGAGCCCTACCTAGTTCGGGCGATGGGCGACCTCTCGGAGGGCGAAGCCTCTGATCCGCTGGTGGCCCGTTGGGGGGGCTTGTCCCGCGGGGAGCGGGTATGGGCCGACGGGAACTCTGCGGCCTTGTTCATCCACGGAGGGCTTCATCCTGACATGGCTTGGGAGTTGTACACCTCGTCATCCGAGGTCTTACTTGGCAAGTCTGCCAAGTCGCTGCTGTGGGTAAGTATCTTTGCCACTAGCTTCCTATCTATATTTGGGCAGTATTTGTTCTGATTCCTTTCCTCGCAGGGCCAGCATTGCGCCATGGTGCTCATGGACCGAGTGCGCGATGCTGGTTGGGTGATCGGCCACTTGAGTGACCGCAATGCCGAGCTGCGCAGGGAGATCAAGGAGATCCGTGTGGGAGCGGCTCCTAAAGTAGTGGCTGCGGCCGAGCAACGTGCGTCAGATCTAGAGGCAAAGATGACGCGTCTCAGGTCCGAGATCAAGGCGACGGAGGAGCAGAATAAAGGACTTCAGGAGCTTCTGAGGTCCACCAAGGCCGAGGTTCGCCTGGTGAGGAACGAGACGCTGGCTCTCAACTAGAAGTTGGAAGAAGCGCGTGCCGAGGCACGAGTGTCTTCCGAGGCCCTGGCCGACGAGATTCGTCAACGGCCGGAGAAGGATAAGAAGCTGATCGAGGATTATAAGAAGTCCCTGGGCTTCGAGCTCGGGCTGACTTGGACGGGGTAGGTCACTTATGAATACGGGTACCGAATCGCCCTGGCCCGTTTCAAGATGCGTTACCCCGAGCTCGAGGTCTCGGTAGACCCCTTTGACTCTTTTCCTGAAGACTTGGGCGTCGATATGCCCAAAGAAGTCCCTTTTGATGACAACGTTGACGTCCCCAGGAAGTAGTCCAATTGTAAATTTTGTAATGGGGCTGGTCGTGTGTCGGCCAATGATGTAACGTGTAGTCTGGTCCTGTGACCGAATTTTTCCTTAAATGAAAGCTTTGTGTTCAGACTTTCTTCTCATCTTTCTTGTCTCCATTACACAAAAAACCTCTTTAGGTTTTGTATGTTCCACGCCCTTCGCAGGTGGTGGCCCTGCATCGTCGCAAGTCGGTACGTTTCGATCTTGACGACGCTGACCACCCGATAAGGTCCTTCCTAGTTGGGCGCGAGCTTGCCGCGCGCTCAGGATGGGTCACTAACTTCGGCTTTGCATAAGACTAGATCACCCAACTTAATTGGACTGGGATGTACCTTCCAGTTATAGATTCTAGCGACAGCTCTTTTGTAAGAGAGGGCTTTTAAGTGTGCATCAGCACGCCTCTCATCGAGCAGGTCGAGACTGGCTCGAAGCCCTTCGATCGACGTCTCTTACTCATAGCTTTCCGTCCAAGGAGTTGGAATAACTATCTCGGGTGGAAGGATAGCCTCGGTCCCGAATGCGAGGCTGTAAGGGGATTCTCCGGTCGCAGTTTTGGGGGTGGTCCGTAAGGACCATAAGATGCTAGGGAGCTCATCCACCCAAGCCGAACGGGCTATGGATACTCTTCTTCTGAGGCCGTTCAGAATGGATCGGTCGGTTATCTTCGCGAGTCCGTTCGTTTGGGGGTGGGCTACCGAGCTGAACCTTTGCTGAATTTTGTAGCTTGCGCAAAATTCTTGGAAGCGCACACTAGCGAACTAGGGGTCATTATCCATGATGACGGTCCTGGGCAAGCCGAACCGTGTCACTATATTCTTCCACACGAATTTCTCCACCTGACGTTCTGTGATCGTTGCTAGTGGCTCGGCTTCGACCCACTTGGTGAAGTAATCCACCCCTGCGATGATGTATTTACGCTGCCCCGAGGCTAGCGGGAAAGGTCCGAGGAGGTCCAATCCCCACTGTGCAAACGACCATGCGCAGTTAAAAGGGGCGAGCGGAACTACGGGCTGCCGGGGGGTTGGGGCATGCCTTTGGCACGAGCCGCATCATTGTACATAAGCTTTTGCGTCCCGGTACATGGTGGGCCAAAAGTACCCCTAGCAAAGAATCTTGTACGCCAAGGTTCGCCCACCGATGTATTCTCCACAAATCCCTTCGTGGACTACGGCCAGAACTGACCGAGCTTCTTCATCTTATAGAGTCGTTCATTCATCTCGGAATACCACGCCTGCGTTCGGTGTAGTCACCGAGCCGCGGCGTCGTCGGCGGGGAGGGTCCCATCGCGCTTAAAGCGTAACATCTCCTGCACCCATGTGATTTATGGGTCGGCCGAGGACACAGCCGCGATCGCGATCGCGCGATAAAGGAGCTCCTCGACCTCGAGTTGAGCTAGAGGATCCGATTTCGATGCCAGCTTAGCCAGCGTGTCTGCTTGTTCGTTCTCAGCCCTCGGGACCCTGGATAGCGCAAAGCGAGAGAAGTTGGGGGTTAGGGCTTTTACCTCTGCCAAGAACTTTAACATGGTTGGATCCCGAGCCTCGTATCCACCACTGAGGTGTTCGGCCACCAACCGCGAGTCGGTTAGAACGTGTATGGCATCCACCTGCATCTCAATGGCCAACCTGAGTCCTGCTAGGAGTGCCTCATATTCCGCCTTGTTGTTCGTGGCTTGAAAGCCGAAGCGGAGGGAGCATTCGAACGAATGTCCATCCGGGGCTTCCAGAACTAACCCTACGCTCGCACCCCTTGAGCTAGCTGATCCATCCATGTGCAGGACCCACACTCCTCTGACCGGTTCGGGATCCTTATCGTCGGGCTGAGCTAGCTCTGAGATGAAATCGACCACAGATTAGGCTTTGATGGTGGTCCTCGGCACATATTGTATGTCGAATTCGCCGAGCTCCACTGACCATTTGAGGAGGCGACCTGCAATGTCAAATTTAGATAGAACCTGTCGGAGCGGTTGGTCAGTAATCACCTCGATCGAATGAGCTTGGAAGTAGGGGCGCAACTTTTGGGCTATCAGGGCGAGCGCCAGCGCCAGTCTTTCAATTGGCTGGGACTGCTCTTCGGGTTTGCATAGGACATGGCTAATGTAGTAGACAGGAAGATGTTCTCCTAATGCGTCTTTGATTAGGACAGAGCTAACCGCATGGCGGGAGGCGACCAGGTAGATGCTGAGCTTTTCCCCCAAAGAGACCGAAGCAAGGCGGGGGAGGCTAGCCAAGTGTTGCTTTATACGTAGCAGGGCTTCCTCACATTCCGCCGTCCATTGGAAGCTCTTCGGGTTTTTAAAGGCCCGGAAGAAGGGGAGGCATCGGTCGTCCATTGGAACCGAGACAAAGCGGCGAGCCTCCCGTTCAACCATTGTAGGTCCTAGATTGTTCGTGGGGCCTTCGTGCTGAGAATGGCCTCGACTTTCTCTGGGTTGGCGTCGATTCCTCTTTCATGTATGATGAAACTGAGGAATTTTCCTGATCTGACGCCGAAAGCACATTTTGTCGGGTTGAGTCGCATGTCGTACCGTCGCAATGTGGCGAACGTCTCGGCCAAGTCATAAGGTGGGCCTCTGTGGTTTGGCTTTTTATGATCATGTCATCGACGTAGACTTCCATGTTTCGCCTGATCTGCCGGGCGAACATCTTATTTACGGTCCTCTAATATGTGGCCTCGGCGTTCTTCAGACCGAACGACATAACTCTGTAAAAGTATACCCCCTGATCGGTGATGAAGGCCGTATGTTCTTGATCTTCGGGCACCATCCTGATCTGGTTGTAGCCGGAGAAGGCGTCCATGAACGAGAGGCAAGCGTGCCCGGCAATTGCATTGACCAGCTGGTCGATCCTCGAAAGTGGGTAGCAGTCTTTCGGGCACGCTTGATTAAGATCGGTGTAGTCAACGCACATTCTCTAATTCCCATTAGATTTTTTGACGAGGACTACATTGGATAGCCATTGCGGGTACTTGACCTCTTCTATGAAGCTGGCCGCCAAAAGTCGCTCCACTTCCTCACGGATGGCTAGTTGTCGGTCGGGGGCCTACCGTCGGGGCCTTTGCTTCACTAGGCGAGCATCAGGAGAAATGTTAAGGCGATGTTGCGCAACTTGGAGGTCGACGCCCATCATGTCAGTGGGTGACCAGGCGAAGACATTGGCATTTTCCTATAGGAAGCCGACAAGCTGCTCCCTTTCTTGCTCGTGGAGTTCCGATCCAATCTTGATCGTGCGATCCGGTCGACCCTCCAATAGGGGTAGGCCACATGTGGACTCCGCTGGCTCCAGATGTTGGGTTGGTTTCTTTGGTTCCCGGGGGTCCCCCAAGGTTTGTTCAGCCCTCACTCTTTTGTGTAAAGAGACAACCATCAAGTAGCACCATCTTGATTCGTGGGGGCTTCCCCTGACTTCCCCAACCTCGGCATGGGTCGGGAACTTCACTGTCTGGTGGTAAGTGGAGACCACAGCACTGACCTTATTGAGGGTCGGGCGGCCAAGGATTGCATTGCATGCAGTTGGGAGGTCGACCACCAAGAAGGTTCTTATCACTGTCTTCGTCCTTGGTGGGGCTCCCAGGGTTATGGGCAAGGCGATCGCTCCCATCAGTGAGATCGAGTCGCTAGTGAACTCGGTGAGTGCTGAGCACATCGGCTCCAAGGCGTCCCTAGTCAGCCCGAGCTTCTGGAAAGCATCCAGGTAGAGTACGTCGGCCGAGCTCCCTGTGTCGATCATGATTCGTCTCACCTGGGCATTGGCAATCCGCGCCGCTATTACAAGCGCATCGTTGTGTTTGCTTTGTTCAGCCCCTTCGGCCGAGAACGTGACTTCAGGCTCGAGCCCGCGCTTGGAGCCTTCGGCCGGAGTGGCGTGGGCGTATGCCTTCCGTCCGGACATACTGTTCCCATCGGAAGCTGGGCCGCCTGTTATCATGTCAATCTGCCGCTCGACGGGACCCTCTAGGCGGGGCGAAAGTTCCCTCCCTCGTCGGAGGTTTCGACCGAGGTGTCCTTCACGGATAAGCTCCTCGATCTGCCGCTTTAGTTCGCGGCACTCCTTAGTGTCGTGTCCATTTTGTCGATGGAAGCGGCAATACTTTGATTGGTCTGCTAGTTCCCGTGGGCTTCTCATCGGATTGGGGGTTATGAGCAACCCCTTATCTCTTATTTGGAGAAATATCTTCGTTCGGGAAGTGCCCGAGATGGAATGAGGGGACCTCCTTTCTACCGGGGGGTCGGACCGGTCCAACCTGCGCTTGGGTGCGGCGGATTGTTGCGCCCGAGGTGGTTCCAGCCTGGACTTCTTGTTCTCTTCTCGCCTCCCGACCATCCAGGCCTCCGCCGCGATGAACTGGTTGGCCCACTGGAGCATCTCCAGCACCACGGTAGGGGGTCGCTCCACGAGGGACCAGAAGAACCTGGAAGGTCGCAGGCCTATCAAAAACGCTTGCATTAACAAGGAGGGATGAGCGTTCGACAACCCCCAGATTTGGGTGGCAAAGCGATTCATGAACTGGGAGAGGGGCTTATCCTCCCTTTGATTGAGTCAGAGGAGCATGGCAACGGATGGCTTCGGGCGGGCGTAAGCCAGAAAGTTGAGCTCGAAGTCGTGGGCGAGCTGATCAAAGGAGGTGATGCCCCCGGGTTTCAGGCCGCTATACCATGCATGGGCTGACCCCCTCAGAGTTGTAGGAAACGCCCTGCACATCAAAGCATCAGAAGTTCCGTACAACACCATTTGGGCGCGGAAGGCGGCTACGTGGTCCCCTGGGTCGGTGGTGCCGTCGTATGCGTTGAGTGAGGGGAGGCGGAAGTTTGGGGGGACTGCCTGATCTTGTATCTCAAGCGCGAATGGTGACCCTCGACGCCTGTCCTCCCCGAGTTCTCCCTTTGACTTATGAACCTCCCTCTGCACTTCGTCAAGTCGTTGGTTGACGAGGCGCAGTTGGGTTCGCATGAAGCTCGTTAGATCCGTTGATAACACCTCAGGCTCCGGGCGGGTGCTCGGATGTCCTGTTGCTTGATCGTCGAGCGGGGTCGGTCGGGCCCGAGGCGTCGCGGGGAGCTCCAGGGGTCCTGTGTAAGCCCGAACGGGCGGCTCTTGTTGCCACAGCGGTTGGACCGTAGGCGGGTGCGCCGAACGAGAAACGAGCGGGATGATGGTCTGGACCATCTTGGTCAGAGTTCGAACTTGATGGGCGAGGTCCTGAAAGGCTTCAAACGATATCGGGGATGGGTCCACTGGGGCGCCCTCGGGCGACGACAAGCCTGGGTCGTTGAATAACCGCTAATAGCGCTCGGAGGTCCACCCTACGGGGGGTGCTCCCCCAGGGCCCCGAGCAATTGCGACCCCTCATCTGTGGGTTCATCCGAGTCGATTTGGCGATCCCTCGACATTCGGGCCCTCCTTCTAGCACCAAAAATGTTGGTGTCAACAACTTTATGCCGCGGCCTTGGGGCCAACATGGCTTGGTTCAAGTCTGAATGATCGGGGATCCCGCAAGGCGGCCTTCGGGATGGCTGAGGTAGCCGGCCTCGGTTGTCCGATCGCGGTTGGGTCAATGTTTCCTCCGAAGGGGCGGGGGCTCCGCGCTTGGGCGTTCGGTGGAGGGGCACTTCGTCTTCATCCTTGCACACAGGTTGGGTCGGGGGAACTCGGCCTGACCTCTTTGATGATCAAGTTAGTTCCCGGTCTCAAAAGGGGGTCTTTTTTGGGTGTCTTCCCCTCCCCTATTTTGCTCGAGGGTGAGGATTTTTATAGGAGGGTTTACTGCTCTATGATGTGCCCGCTTGCAGGGGGTAGGCTCGTACTTCTGATAGCGTCCGACACCGATGTTGACGTTGCGTGAAGAACTGGGCTTGCCCAGGACGTTGCTGTGCCTCGGTCAACGTTCTAGTCTGCTCCGGCTAGGCGTTGGCAGGTCAAACCGAGGCAAGCGACCCCCGTGGCTCCTTGGTCCGTATGGCCCATGAGACGTCACTCCTGGGTGAGTGACGTTGGCTCGCGTCCCATCATCACAGAGGACTTTGGTTCGTGTTCCATCATTATTATTACCCTCATCAGGCACCGTCCTCCGGATCTGAATATTATAAGGATGTCGATTTGTAAAAAAAACTAAATACTTCATCTTTTCTCATCCTATCTTTTCACAAAACTATTGTTATTGATGTTCTAGGGACTAAGGAGGATTAGAGAGGAATCGTAATCTCTCAATGTCACATATTACATCTTGTATACTCGTTCACATCTTTAGGAGGCTTGTCTATTTATCGACGAGAGTAGAAGGTCTAGGATAATTAATTAGGAGAGTTCCTCTTATCATTAATTTCTAGGTAGAAATTGCTTTGGACTTTGTTTCATAGACACATGTACGTAAGACAATTGACGTGTTTGTTCGTTACTTAATGGAGATCCATTAAGTAGATTCTTAAGTGAGCAATGAGCAGCTTTGCCCTTTACATCATAAATAGTTGATGATTATGATGACATTTAAGATTATATGAACTTTTTATCGTTGACTTTAAATTGATAATTAAAGTAGCATATGTATTAATCCATCAAATTTTGTGACGAATAAGTTGTTTTCTAGCGTTCATGTATGTTGGGTCTTTTATCAAAAAAAAATTATAGTATTAAGTATTTTTTTATTTAGACAAAAATACTCTTATATTTTTACTTATGTGACTTAATCATAGATATTATTTAAATAAATTTTAATTTGATATTTTTTATAAACTTTTTTAAAATAGAAAATAGATACTAATCATCTTCGGTACATATCTAATGATTCTAAGATGATTAGCATAGCTTTTTATATTTTTTAAAATTTTTGATAATTAATTATGAATTTTCTAATAGCTGATGAAGTCATTTTTACTAGAAGATTGAGGGTATTTTTTTGTCTAACTAGAAAAAATAAACCCTAAATAAAAATAAATATAGGGATGCTATCGAATAAAAAACTAATAGTGCAAATTTTTTCTAAAAAAAGACCTTTTATTATCTTTAGTTGGCACGCAATAAAAGTGTTTTCTCCCCTCAACAAACTAAAAGTTGACGAAGAAAAAAAAAAACGCCTGCGGTCGCAGTAATCTCCGCCCGAAAAAGAAATCTCGAACACGGTAAGGTACTTCTAGGGTTTAAGACGCAGGTACTTCCGGCCTAAACGCGCTCCTCTATACGCAGCTACGCCACCTTCGCTAGGTTTTGGTAAAGAGAAGGAACCTACAAGAAGAAGAAGAAGAAGAAGAAGAAGTCGATGACATTGATGAATAGGTCACCCTACGTCTCTCTCTTGTCCAACGCCCTTGCCTTCGTCCCTTACTGTCGTCCGGCCGATGCTGCCCTTTTTCTCGCAACCCATTCTTACTCCGCCGCCTCCGGTGCTCCACAGAGCAGCCTTATGGCTGAATACCTGGTCAGCTCCTGTGGCTTCGATCCTGATCAAGCGGCCAAAGCCTCGAAGCTCCTTGGCCGAGTCGAATCCCGCCACCAGCCTGACTGCGTCCTTGGCTTATTTAAAAGCTACGGTTTTGACAACACCCAGGTGAAAAAGGTCATATCTGCAAACCCCCGGTTGCTTCTCCGCGACGTGGAGAAGACCCTGGCCCCAAAGTTCCGAGCTTTGCAGGATCTGGGCTTCTCCTGCTCCGACATCACCCACCTCGTCAGATCGAATCACCACGTCATCAGCCACAAATCCCAGACTATCTTGTCCAAGATCCAATTATGGCAAGGCCTCCTCGGGTCCAACGACTTTTTGGTGAACTTGTGCAAGAAAAACAAGAGGTTTCTCGGGTATAGCATCGAGAAGAGGATCCAGCCTAACATTGAAATTCTAAGGGATTGCGGGATCACGGATCAGAAGCTCTCAATGATCCTACGGCAATATCCCCTCCTCATAACCCGGAATGCTGAAAACCTGAAGGCGTTAATCAGTCGTGTCGAGGGTTTGGGAGTACCTCGCACCTCGGGGATGTTCCTCCTGATCCTGAGTGTGCTCCAGAGCGTCTCCGAGAAGAACTTCAAGGCTCACTTGGAGTTCTTCAAGGGCTTCGGGTGGTCTGAGGATGATTTCCTTGCTGCATTCAGAAAGAATCCTACGTTTGTGCGATTTTCTTTAAAGAGTTTGCAGAGGAAGATGGAGTTCTTGGTAAATGAAGCCGGATGTGCTCCATCTTATCTTGCACTTCGGCCAGAGATTTTGTTGTTCAGTTTGGAGAAAAGGTTGATGCCAAGGCATCAGATTGTGACAGGCCTGAAGTCTAGGGGAGTTTGTATCAGTAACCTTAATATCTCTACATACGTGAAATATCCAGAGAAGAAATTTGTGGAGAAGTTCATCAACTGCTACAAGGAGTATCCAGAACTCATTGAGCTGCATAATGTAGTCCCCAAAAACAGAAATGCACTTTGATCGTGGAAATGCATAATGCATAGCATAAGCTTTTGTACCAGCAAGTTATGTTTCCAGGTTCCAATTTTCCACTATCTGCATAACTTGATCTACAGTTTGCAACCAAATAATTCCTGCCATTTACTTCGTTTTCTGTGAATGTAAGATGAGTTTGGATGCTTACATGTAGTAAGAAAATGACGAATGTTGAGAAGATTTGTGATGATATTTGCCAATAGAGTTAATTGCTTGTTGATAATCACTTGTGTAGACGCCGCATGGAATTGTTATTCTTGTCCCATTCATTTTAAGTCCACTGGAAGATATCAGACTTATGTAGGTTATTGGACACCTGAAGTTTTGAATTGATTTAACTATGGATATTTGGTAATTTAGGTTTCGAGTTTTGGTTAATTTTTCAAATGATAAGAAGTAGGATTCTTTTGGATGGTATGGTAGGATGCTTTGGTGATTTTGAGCTGGATGATGAGGCTTTTGATTTAGGGCAAGGGTTGGTCACCTTTTATATAAATTTACTAAAGTCCCTCCTATCCAAAACCAAACCCAAAACCCAAAAAAGGGAAATGAGGTTGGGTTTCAATTTTTTGTATATTTTGTTTATCAAACTTTGTTCTCTTTCTTAAGTGATTAGCTTGAACCACTTCTTTCCTCTTGCTGATCGGTCAATTCAGATGAAATTTCTCTCTTTATAAATGCAAAACCTTAATGAATACCAGGTTGCCACCTTGATAGTTTGAAGCTGACTGTCTTCTTCAGAATGAAGTTGTAACTCTTAGATTTATGAAGGAAACCACACTTTCTGTATTGACAATGTTTTGTTCTCAATTTAAGCACTGGAATATACAAGTTGTCCTTTACCAATTTAAGCATTTGAATACGGGGGTGGTCTAAACTTCATGCACTTCAGCTCAGACAGGCCAACTCCATGTGGTCCGGCCTGAGCGACCAAGTTCCACGCGGCTGCCTAAGGTCCTGCCCATTAAGACTGCTAGGGACTGGTTTGCAATGTAATGAAGAAATGATTGTAAATTTCAAGGACTGAATACTAAATCGATAATAACTTTTTTGGACTCTGTATCCAATTTGGATGATCAATATAGTTTTAGGTGCCTCATAAAACCTAGATTCTCTTTATGCTGACATGATGAAATTTTAATGAAGTGCCATGTTGCATAAGCTGGATGCTTGAGCATGTGAAAGGATGTTGTTGCATGGTTGTGCAGCATGTTGATATACACATATATGGATGATTGAACAACATTGTCATTATTAGGAGGCAATTTTGAAAGGGATTAGTAGTTGTCAAACAAGCTTATAAGATATTCCTTGCATCTATAGAAAGACGCATTTCTACTGTTGCTGGGCACCACTTGATCCTAGTAATGGACTAGTAGCAGGGAATGTGATATTAATTTAGTCTATAAGGAGGTTGCTTCATCCCAAGCAGTCGAACGAGTTCCGATGCACAAAGTGCACTGATGGATGTGCTTTTCTCATGATGAATTTGTGAGATCTTTTATTCTAATTTATGCTCTTTTTTCATTATTATTCTTACCTTTAGCTGATTGCATGAGACAACTAGATTTCTTGACATCTTGTTTGTACTAAGATAATCCTTATCGATCTGAAAATTACATATTTCAGATGATCCGTAGCTGGGGAGCTAAGGATTGAGAAGTGTTCGGTTCTAGCAATGGGAAGATTGTTATCTGATATTTAATAAAAGTGTAGTTTGATTTTTACTCCAGTAATAATGATGAGACTTGGTGGGATGTATTTTCAATTATTGTCAATGAATATCATTATTGTGCTCTGTGCGTTACAGATGTCTGGATCATAAGTTGATGGAGGGTGTGATCCTCTCATTTTATGGATTGGGTCGTATTGAGTGTTCGGTGCATAAAATGTTCTTATCAATCAAAAGTACTTGATTGTTAGCTCCATTTACAGAGTGTTTGGTGCAAAAGAAGTGGATTAGCAGTGATTTCGATAATTGCTATTTTAGTAGGTGTTACTGTCCAGAGGTTGTGTTGTATCGAGCATAAATTGTTCTTATCAATAAAAAAAATACTTTGGGTGTTAGCTCCATTTGCAGAGTGTTTGGTGCAAAGGACGTGGATTAACAATGTTCTTGGAAATTGCTCTTTTAGTATGTGTTACCTTCCAGAGTTTGGCATCTGCAGTGTGCTAGTTTGATTACAATAGTAAGGATATGCTGAACAAATTGGAAACAGAAATATAATTCTAGGAGTTACTTTGCTAGGGAGAATTCAACCATTGCCAGTCTTCAGGTAATGAAAGAGAAATGAGACTTGCTCACTTCTTGTAGGCCAATTTCTCCCTTCCCAAAATGTATTTTGTCTGCCGTCAGATGACACCAATTTCAGCCTTCCTGAAATGTATTTTACCCATAGTTAAGACTCAAGTCAAGATATTTCTAACAGTTAGAATCTTTGGTTATATTTATGATATGTAGTTATACCGGTTTATGTACTATGAAAATCCACATTTCAACTTTTTTGGCTTTTGCTACTATATGTTTCTTGTGCACCCTTTGTTTGGTGTCTTATTATTGTCAAAGCTGTAATAGCTATAAAACAAAAACGTGATCTGGAAGTCTGGTTAATATGTCAAATTATGCTGGTTGTTTTTATGTTACAAACTTGTGGTTCAATGTGACAATAGAGCATCCCTAAATTTATTGCCTAATAGCAACATGTAATCTCGAATTTGATTCCAGCCCTTGGTTCTCCAGATTCTTATATATGCTCTTCTGTTGCAGTATAGCATGCTAGTCTCAGCCATACGTCTGATTTTTAATCTTTTTGTGTGTTCCTTTTCTTAAGACTTTGTTGTATTGCTTTCTCTGGACAAATACATCAAACTAATCTTCCCTGAGGTATTGTCGCATGCTAATCTCCGGTAAATGTTGTATGTGTCCTAGTTCCAATCTTTTGCTTTGTGCTTTTCCCTAGGTATTCATACATTATTGGCCTTGGTGAATTAACAGCAGTGTCTCTGGCAGGTAGGTACTTGGTCAAATTAAACTGAAGCACTGCTTACTCTTGTTGAGTTATCGGGATCAAGAGAAGCTTTAGATGACTTGCACCCTAACGCATATTGATTATCGTAGAGATGTTTTCCTGACAAAGGCTTGACTCGTTATCAGTGAAGAATTATACATGTACTTTCCTGCCTCAGAACTAGCTGCTGGATAGGGTCATGTTCTTTCAGTAGGAAACGACTGATGCTCTTTGCAAAGCTTGTTAATTTTTGTGGAGCATTTTGTCTCTAAAAGGGCTGAGATCGTTTTAACTTGTAGAACTACATATATTGTAGATATTATATGCTGTAAAATAATTGCTTGCTAAACTGAAAGATCAATTTATTTTTTCTCATAATTCTCAGGTTTTGTTGGTAATGTGTTATCATCCCTGCTTCTCATATTTAAGTTTTCTGACAAGTCAGATGTTCGATCTGCTTTTTTTTGTTCTTCGTATTATTTCCTGAGAATGAAACCTATTTGTGTTTTGATTTTGAGACATGTCTTATAATCTTATCTAAACTGTAATGTGCACTACAAAATGTCATATCATTTTGATCCTTTAGAAAAATAAATTACAAGGCAAAAGTCAAATTCAAACTGCAATGTGCCCTACAAAATGGCAAAACTTCCTCTGGAAGTATGAATTCAACTTCGAAGCTACCAAACTCACAAGATTTAAAAGAGAGGGATCTTTTAATATACCTTTTAGACCCCCAAATTGTTGAGAAATTATGGCTTGTTATTATCGTTATTGTTGTATGTTGTAATATACTTTAGACTAAGAAACTGTATAGATCTCTGAGCATAATTTGTGTAATTAGAACAAATCAAGAATGTGATATGTTGTTTTACATCATAACAAAGTGAACTTTCTTTTAATTTTGTCTCCACCACATTGATGGTGATCAAGTGAAGTATGATCTGGAATTTAAACTTTAAAGACTTTGACGTACACAGCACAGCACAGGTGTTCATTTCAGGACTTACCACATGAAACATGGACATGGTCCTTTCTGCTTTAGTTTCATTATTCTTATTCTCATTATTTTTTAAATACTTAACTAAACCAAAAAGTGCATATCCTCGCCATCCTTTTCGAAAGAAAGAAACAGGAAAAAAATTGCAATGCTTTTATCCAAGTATATTTGGATACTAAATCTTCATCCAATTATTCCTAACTAAATAAAAATTAAATATCTATCTAATTATTCATATTAAGTTTTTATTGGGTCTCACCGAATAGATTCAATAAAACAAGAGTTTATTAGATATCACATATCCAATCCTATATTCGTTGCATCATCTATTATATGTGTATGACCCTCTATATTCAATATCAAGCTGGTTATAAATTGCACATGTCAGAACTTCTTCTGACTTAGAATTCCTTGTGATTCGGTGAATTATTATCCCATAATAATTCACTCATCCTTCATCCATATAATATTCTAAATATCATATACCGGGCATAGTACTGTTAGGTCCATACGAAATCTATTCAAATCTTGCTATAATCGAATTCTCTCATAGAACTCTTTCTCTTTCAATCCAAATGACTCGAGCCAGTGATTTGCTTAAGTAAGAATACATAAGATATTATTATCATAACATCGAGAGTAGATGATCCTTTATTGATACTTAATTACTCTCGAGAAAGTTGGTTACCACTCATAATGATTGGTTGTGTTAGATTTGAAACTTTCATACCCATAAGTTTGGTATCAAAACATGGAATACTCATACACGGTATCCTTGGTGTTTCAAGTCTAAGCACTAAATACATAACTGGGACCATAGAACCGTAGTCTGACGATGAGGTATCATTGACCATTCAACATTTCGTAAGTGAATTATTCAATGAACTCATTTTCCAATGAGCATATGCACTATATCCCTAGTGTCCATACACAAGCAGCTCTGGAACCAACTACCTCCATCATATAGATAGATATATATATATAGTACACTGGTCTATCCAGTTATCTTGATGTCCTTCTCAAATGACCTATAATTGAAAATATTTAGAATCTATGTTTATAGGTGAATTAGTCTTATTATTATGATCTCATCTTGTATAAATTTATGAACATCATAATATATTAAATAAATAATATAAAATGAGAAAATATCATTAATAATAAAACCAAAAAGACTATATAGAATGCCATATATGCTATCTTATAACTAACAACTCATACTTTGGTAATAAAAGTTCTATATTACCTTTTTTTTAGAAAGTGTTCTATATCTTTCTTATTTACCTTGATGTTTATGGTCCTTCCTCGATCACTTCATTTAACTATTTTAGATTTTACGTTATTTTTATCGATTGTTTTATTAAATATATATTGCTCTATCCTGTTAGTATAGTTTTGACTTATTTTAGGAAAATAGTTGAAAATCATTTTTAGTCCACTATTAAAATAGTCTATTCTGATAGAAGTAATGAATATCGAACTTTAATAATATATCTTTTAACATATGGCATATAACATCTTAAGTTATTACCACACACCTCCTAACTTTTTGGCTCTATCGAATGAAAACACGTATCACCCTCATTCAACAAGCCTCCATGCTATTCTTTTTTGGTCAACATCATTTCAAACCACTATCTACCTTGTATACCCATCCAAAATTATAACTCTAATTATCTTTCAAATACTTACTTGGCAAACTCTCAAACCTTCATAAACTAAGAGTGTTATGTTATTTATGCTAGCTTTATTTATTTACCTCACATAACTTAGACCTAAGTTCTAAGTTATTTAATTTTATTGAATATTCTTTTGAACATAATATCTTTTGAATTTTTAATCCTCAAACTCATAACGTGTTTATATTATGAAATATTATATTCATTGATTCCAATTTTTCCTTCTAAACATTATTCTCTTAGTAATGAAAGTTATCACTGTATCCATCTATCACTGGGCTCATATGGGGGCACACTAAACTTTCTCAATACTATTTCCTATCATATTCTCAAGCTCATCAAGCAGCACTCCTCTAAATTCCTACTCCCTCATTATCCTATTTAGCGTCGTCACACCTCATCTACCATCACACCAAATTATTCAATTATGCCCTCAGTACTATAAGTGGTTTTTGTCTCCTCTTCAATCTAGTAACACTATCATGCATCAACCTAATAAGATATGCATCACCAACTCATCACGTACTTCACACTATCTATGAGGCCTGAATGATAATATATTCCAAAAATATCATCTTCAAACAATGCTAGATTTTTTATCTCCACACAATCATAAACTCTCTATTCGAGCTTAAAATCATGTATGAAGAAATGATGTCATACTCTCTAATATCACATTGACTCTTATACCATCCAATCGTATATAAAATATTATTAAGTATAAGTAGATTTTTTAAATTAACTAGAACTCAAATAGATCCTTTATCAAATGTAAAATATGCTTGGCAGCTAAACAGTTTCACAAATGATTGGGTATCGACTTATAGAAACCTTCAGTCCTATGTCAAACCTACTATAATTCGATTTATCTTGAGCTTGGCAATTACTCGATGTTAGCACTTACAATAGTTAGATGTTAATAATACTTTTTTATAGGCGACTTTGACTAACAATTTTTAATATATCAATCTTTTGGTTTCATTCATCCTCAACACCCTAATCATGTATGTATATAAACTCTAAAAAGCTATATACAGACTTTGCCAATCTCTAAGGGCATGATATAATGAACTTGACTAATTCTCGATGTCAATTGGCTTTGCTAATTCTAAATCCAAGAGCTATTTATTTTAACAATAATAAGAGAGAAGTACTATATACTTACTAACTTATGTAGATAATAAAATCATCACAATCAATAACTCCCTTGAGATCAAACAATTTCTTAGATAACTAATCATTTGATTCATGATCAAATATCTTAGGCCTTTAGACTATTTTTTAGGTGTAGAGATCATATTCAAATCCACTAGTATTTTACTCTCTAAAAATAAATACATTAAGACCTTCTATGAGGATGAACATACAGAACTCCAAAGAGGTTGTCATTACACTTTTCTTCACTAAGTCCCCCAAACTATACGATAACAGTTCAACTATGCATTCCAATAAAGGGATTTAAAAGAAAAGACGTTATGAGGATTAAAAATTTAAAAGATATTACTCTCTAAAAATAAATACTTGTGGTCAATAAAGGCCTTTAGACTATTTTTTAGGTGTAGAGATCATATTCAAATCCACTAGTATTTTACTCTCTAAAAATAAATACATTAAGACCTTCTATCGAGGATGAACATACAGAACTCCAAAGAGGTTGTCATTACACTTTCCTTCACTAAGTCCCCCAAACTACACGATAACAGTTCAACTATGCATTCCAATAAAGGGATTTAAAAGATATTATAATAGTCCACAATAGATCATGCATTGGCCATCTACCATTTATTATTCTGCATTAAAATGTATTGTATAATACCTTAAAGAGACTCTCAATCATCGTCTTCTCTTTTGAAGATAATAATTCATTTATCTTCATACATTTATCAATATCCATTGGATAGACAATGTTGATGATAAAACATTCACATCAGTATATATTATCTTTTTTGGTGTAAACCCTATCAATTGGAGCTCTAAAAAAAAAAGATAATTACACATTCAACCACGGAAGCTTGAGAATCATGACATTGATATCATTGTTGCATAACTCAATTGAGTCACTAACTTACTTTATGAACTCGGTATTATCTCTTGTTTAACTCCAATAATTTACTCTTCGACATTGGTGCTACCCACGTATACTCTAATTCGGTATTCCATCCTCACGTTAAATATATTGCTGTCGTCTTTCATTTTGTATTCCATATCTATACTTCTGACTAATTAGTAGACTCTTTGATAAAGGTATTTGCTCGTAAGGTGTTCCGCTCACTTAATCTTGTGAGGATATAAATCAAATACTATATTATTGATAGGGTGTAAACTTGATATACCTTCATTTGTAATCTTAGCATATCAATCAAACGATGATTCAATAGTAATCATCCTAATTCATGAGTATGATTCTAGGACAATCAAGCCCTCCTATAAACGTATAGTTTCATTCATCAATCAAAACGAGCAACACAACCTTTTACACCATAATTCTTCAATGTCATGCTGGCCCATACTATAAAACCTAACATTTTAAGACATTTAGATAATTGGCCAACATCAAAATATATGAAGTGATGTGGGACTAATACTTAGTTTATTTAATTGCTTTGCATATTGACATCCATTCATTCTTTGTTAAATTTTTAGTACTTATCCAATTTCTAGTGAGTCTCATTAACTTATGTCAGAAAATTTACTTGATGATTTTAAATCCCTTTATTAGAATTATTATTTTATATTTATAATATTAATAATATTTTTCTTTTAAATATAAATAGAATGACTTTTTATAGATCCCTTCCACTTGAAAGTGTTCAAAAGAATGCTAATGAAGGTATTACAATGCATAATATATTTGATTATACAATGATTATAGTAAATATTATTATATTATATGTAACTAATTAGTAATAATTTTTGCTAGATATGAATTCAGTAATACGTTCATCACCCCACATTTTCACTATCCTAGATTTTGTGCTTCATATATTCCATAGTTTATAGTTAATGATATTTCATCGACCATTTCAAGATATTATGGTCTTCCCCATGTTCTAAGAGTAGAGATTATATGTTCTATGTTTTCCTTAACCATTATCATATAAATGGACTTGCATGGACTTTATCTGGTCGTTTAGCAGATATTCCTAATATTCTAATATGTTTCGATTTTTTAGTATTTTAAAACATTGGATAATGGGTGGTACTTTTATATTTGTTGGTGCCCTAATTGAATTTAGTCATAGTGATGTTGCTATTCTTCTGAGTGTACCAAAACATGGAAGTTGTTGATAGGATTATCTTTAGGATATATCTATCAAAAATACTTTAAAGAGAAGCTGGTGAATACGCGAAATATAGAAGATATCATATTTAGTCTTATTTCTAATGATGATAGTGTGGACATTGCTTACTTTTTATCGGTGGCATATTTTGTGTCTTTCTTTTTTTATATATTGGTTTGGCAAATGAACTATACTTCACCCCCCACTTCACTTTGTATTATTGACAATTTGGATTCCTTGGCAAAGTATAATTAGGTGTTGACTATGTATTCTTACCTCAATGAGAAGATTCCAATTAATGGGGTTCAAATAAGGAAAATATATGAACTGCGGTGGTGACACAAAGATTATTGAAAATCTAAGAGACTATGTACTAGTATTGATAGTAAGGTCTCATTCATTAATATATATGATTTTGTTTATAGGATAATTTTGAATCTTGTGTTTGTTAAAATTTTTTCTAAGGATAGGGTCATGTTAGCATAAGTAATTGGAACATTGTTGAACTAAGATTGAAGTCTATTATTACAAATAAGGTTACTATTTATTTATAATTAAGAGTTCATTTGGAAATGTGTACATAAGTTTTCTAATATTTTATTTGCTTATTATGTAGATATATCAATTGCTTAGTTCTCTTCCTAGAATATGCCTTGTAATACCTGTTGGTCATATGAACACTGATGCATGATGTTGTTGTATTCTGCATTTGGTGTATTTGTAGTTCGATAGTTCATTTATCAAATTATTTTATTTACAGAATACTTTCTATTATAGTTACAAAACAAATATGCACCAATTGTTAAAAGTATGGAGATAAAAATAAGAAATTACTAAAGATTCTTCGTGTGTCGCTGCTAGGATTGTATATGATGTGTATGCATGTTCATATGATATATAATTATATGTCATTGTTGTGAAAGTTGGATTATATATCTTTGGTGTGCGAGTACTATGATGTTTACTAAAATATGCACATATGTTTCATTATATATATATATATATATATATATATATATATATATATATATATATATATATATATATATATATATATATATATATATATATATATTATATATATATCTCATTGTTGTGAAAATTGAATGATATATCTTTGATGTGTCACTACTGTAATATGTATTTTGATGGGTACGTTGTTCTATTATATATAATTGTATGTCATTGTTCTGAAAGTTGAATAATATGTGGTGTGTTGCTACTATGATGTGTACTATATACGAAATTTGCTAAATATTTCTTTTATGTAAAAATGATATTTGAAAAGTATTTATATCATATATAAATGTTGGGTCAACTTCAACCAAACCAATAGGTAATTTTGGGTCAACTTTAACAAAAGCAACTGAAACTTTCATGAAACATGATGTTAAGATAATTAACAATATATTTTCTATTTTTACAAGGATTTTATGAAATTTAATTATCAAAATTAAGGATTTTTTGTGTATGTTCTATGAATAAATGTAACCTAATTCAATTTCGATAGTACTTGGGTCAACTTCAGCCAAATCAATCCAAAATTTCATGAAATTATCTGTTCATAATGCTAATATGATCAGTACTATTTTTTATTTTTGTAGGATTTTATGAAATTTAATTATTAAAATTATAGATTTTTTTATATGTTTTGTGATATGTGTAACTTAGTTCAATTTTGACTTCTACTAAACTAAAATAGATGACATGATTATAACATGATTAGTATCATTTTTTTATATTTAAAAATTTTATGATATTTAATTATTTAAATTAGAGGTTTTTGGAATACCTGCTCTAATCAGATATAACTTAGTTCAATCTTGAATGTAACTTAATAAACCAACCTAAACTAAACTTTCACAAAACTTAGGAAATGATTCTAAGATGATTAATACTATTTTGTTTTCTATTGTTAGAGATAATTAATTATCAAAATCAAGTGTAACTTCATTGAATTTCGACTATGACTTGGTCAGCTGCCACTAAATTAGTTCAAACTTTATTAAACTATTTGGCTATAAGTATAAGATGATTAATATCATTTTTTTAGGATTTTAAGATATTAAAAAGATTTGGCACATTATTGGGGTAGGATTGTGATGTCTTACTTGAATGATAACTTAACTAAAACATGATTCTAATTCAACTAAAGTCCACTTTCATAATTCAACTAAAACATGATTATAATAAGGATGGTAAGATCAATTGTGTAATGTTAACTTCATATTTAATATTAATAATAGTTCAAAATGCTTTATAATATTATGTAATATTTGCTAAAAACTTATATAGATATATTATAAAAAAAGTCCATCTCTAATTAGTTTAGACAATATGACCAAAATTAGGATATTCAAATATCTTATAATTATTTTCATTCTCATCTATTACAAATGCCTCATTCAGATCAAAGTTATGCGAAAATAGATCCTCTAATCTAATCATGTATCTCATGATTGCTTCCTAAAATATAGATTAAAGTTTAAAGTTATAAGAAAGTAGATCCTAACTTGGTTTACTTCCCAATTCAATATTTAAAGTTTGAAATTGTGTGAAAGTATATCACTACTTGAAAAGACAAAAGTTTTGTTTGGTTAAAACTCTCGATTCATCTAGAATGTTTAATATTTTATTTGAAAAAGAATCATTCCTATCAAAAAGTAGTTTGACATATTCAAATGACACTGAAAATCTATAATAGCAAATAAATATAAATGAAATCAAGATGTAGACATCTAATACTAAACATTGTTTCAAAACAGTACTATCCAAGATATACGAACTAATGCAACACTAAAAGCTTTATACAACAAGTTTCCCTATGATAGCAATTGATATCACTATTACAAGCTCGCATGGTGGATTTCTAGAGTTTTAAGTTATCGTGCTCTATAAAACCACTCAATTTTCACCTTAAAAAAACCTTTATAAGACTAATATTTTAACTTTTAAATAATTTAGGAATAAATGATTTAAATATTTAGGAATAATATTTAAGTCGATAAAAAAATCTAAACAACACCACAAACTATAGTTTTAGCAACTTTTAAGTAGGGATTATATAGATTGGATTAATTCATTTTAAAAGAATTGATTCACGCATTATGATTGACTTGGAAAATAAAATAAGTGCCATAAATAAAAGCAAATATAAGGATATCATTCTATAAAAACTCAATAATTAGTATTTTTGATAAAAAAATTAATAATGAGGGATTTTTTTGAGAAAATACCCTTAAATGAAAATACTATAGTTGATTTAATTTATAAATTAGGTAGCATAATTATTAACCCATCAATTTTATGATGATTATGGCTTTATTAGTGCTCCTTCATTTACTATTATTTTAAGTTGGCACACAATAAAAATTGACAAAGAAAAAGTGGCTTGCCGAAATCCTCGATTGAAGAAAAGAGTTTGACTTTACTATTGTTCATTCATTTATTATTTTTCGTTATCAATCGATAAAAGTTGACGAAGGAAATGATGTTTGTGTTCGTACAAATCTCCAATGGAAGAAAAGAGTTGACTTCGTTAGAGTTCATTCATTTATTTTTGAAGTTGCACGCAATTAAACTTGCCGAAGAAAAAAAAAAAAAAGAGGCATGCGGTCGCAGAAATCTCCGACCGAAGAAAAAGTGTTGACTAGTGTTCGTTCATCTACCATTTGTAGTTGGCACACAAAAAAAACCTGACGAAGGAAAAAAGAGGCCTGCGGTCGCAGAAATCTCCGACCGAAGAAAAGAGTTCGAGCACTGACGCACTACTAGGGTTTCGGATGCAGGTACTTCCGGCCAGTTTCCTCCAGACGCAGCAACACCACCATCACTAGGTTTTGGTGAAGAGAAGGAACAAACAAAGAAGGAGGAGTAGACGATGATGAATATATCGCCGTACGTCTCTCTCTTGTTCAAAGCCCTCGCCTTCATCCCTCGCCGTCGTCCGGCCGATGCAGCCGTTTTTCTCTCAACCCATTCTTATTCCGCCGCCTCCGGGGCTCCACAGAGCAGCTTCATGGCTGAATACCTGGTCAGCTCCTGTGGCTTCGATCCGGATGAGGCGGCCAAGGCCTCGAAGCTCCTTGGCCGCATCGAATCCCGCCATCAGCCTGACTCCGTCCTTGGCTTCTTCAAAAGCCATGGTTTTGATAATGCTCAGATGAAAAGGGTCCTAACTGAAAACCCCCGTTCGCTTCTCCTCGACGTGGAGAAGACTCTGGCCCCAAAGTTCCGAGCTTTGCAGGATCTGGGCTTCTCCTGCTCCGACATTACCCACCTCGTCAGCTCGAATAACGCCGTCATCAGTCACAAACTCCAGAACGTCTTGTCCAAGATCCAATTTTGGCAAGGCACCCTCGGGTCCAACGACTTACTGATGAAGTTATGCAAGAGAAACAGGTGGTTTCTCTCGTATAGCATCGAGAAGAAGATCCAGCCTAACATTGATATTCTAAGGGATGTCGGGATCACGGATCAGAAGCTCTCAATGATCCTACGGTACCGCCCCCTGCTCATAGTCCAGAAGGCTGAAACCCTGAAGGCGTTAATCGGTCGTGTCGAGGGTTTGGGGGTAGCTCGCACCTCAGGGATGTTCCTCCACACCCTGACTGTGCTCCACAGCATCTCCGAGAAGAACTTCAAGGCTCACTTGGAGTTCTTCAAGGCTTTCGGGTGGTCCGAGGATGATTTCCTTGCTGCATTCAAAAAGGCTCCTACTCTTGTGGCATGTTCTTTAAAGAGTTTGCAGAGAAAGATGGAGTTCTTGGTAAATGAAACCAGATGCACTCCGTCTTATCTTGCATCCCGGCCAGGGATTTTGTTGATGAGTTTGGAGAAAAGGTTGATTCCAAGATATCGGATATTGACGGCCCTGAAGTCAAGGGGAGTTCACATCGGTAACCTCCAAACAAACACATACATGTCATATGCAAAGAAGAAATTTCTGGAGAGGTTCATCTTCCGTAACAAGGAGTTTCCAGAACTCATTGAATTGTATAATGTAGCCCCAAAAACAGAAATGCTCTTTGATACTGCAAGTGCATAATGCATGGTGCAAGGTATTGTACCCGCAAGTTGTGTTTCTAGGTTCTAATTTTCCACTGTCTGCATAACTGTTTGCATCCATGTAGTGTGATTCCTGCCATTCAACTTTAATTCGCAGTTTGCAACCAAATAATTCCTGCCATTTTCTTTTTTTCTTTGTGAATATAAGATGAACTTGGATGTACACATGAAGCAAGAAAATGAAGATTGATGAGAAGATTTGCGATGATATTGTCGATATAGTTAATTGCTTGTTGATAATCACTTTCTGTAGATGTGGTTGTTATTCCTGTCCTGTTCGTTTTAAGTCTACTGGGAGATATCAAACTTATGTAGGTTGTTCGACACCTAAAAATTTTAATTGATTTGGCTATGGATATTTGGTAATTAGGGTTTGAGTTTTGGTTAATTTTCGAAATGATAAGAAGTAGGATTCTTTTTATGACTGGGTAGGATGCTTAGGTGATTTTGAGGTGGAGGATGAGGTTTTTGATTTAGGGTAAGGTTCGGTCACCTTTTATATAACTTGCTACTCTCCTATCCAAATCCAAACCCAAAAAGAGAAACGATGTTGAGTATCATCCTCTTTTGTGTATTTTGTTTGTCAAATTTTGTTCTCTTTCTTAATTGATTAGTTTGATGAACAAGATTGACAGCATTAGTATGCAGTTTCGAATGGGATTAGTAGTCTTCCAACATGATGATAAGAGATTGTAGACGTGTTTCTACCATTGTGAGTGGTGCACCATTCCATTCGAGTAATGAAGTAATAGCTTGGAATGTGATATGAATTGAGTTCTTAATCTATATGGAGCTTGTTTCGTCCCGAGTGGTCGGACAAGTTCTGTTACAGCTAAGCGCATTGCTGGATGTGCTTTTCTCATGAAGAAATTATGAGATCTTCTATTCTAGTTTATGCTTGCCTTTTCATATTATGATTCTTATAAGCTGATTGCGTGACACATGATTAGATTTCTTGACGTCCTGTTTCTGCTAAGATAATCCCTAGCGAGCTGAAAATTACATATTTCAGATGGTCCATATCTAGGGAGCTAAGGATTGAAGAAGTGTTCTGTTCCGGCAAGGTGAAATCCTTAGCTGATTATCTAATAAAATTATAGTTAGACGTTTACTATATTAATAATGATGAGACTTGATGGGGTGTTTTTTCAATTGTTGGCAATGAGTATTATTATTTTGCTCTGTGTATTACAGATGTTTGGATGATATTTTCCTCTCATCTTATGACTTGGTCATATTGAGCATAACATGTTCTGATCAATCCAAAATACGTGGGTGTTAGCTCTGTTTGCAGTGTGTTTGGTGCAAATGAAGTGGATTAACAGTGTTCTCGGAAATTGCCCTTTTTTGGATAATTTTTCATCTTCCTTGAGTCGTCTGGATCAACAGACACCATATAGGATTTGCACCCAAAAACTTGTTGATCATCATAGAAATGTTTTTCTGTCAAAGGCTTGACTTGTTATCAGCGAAGAACTATATATGTAAGGCATCTAGTCGCTTGATAGAGATGTTTTCCAACAAAGGTTCTTGCAGTAGCAAAAAACTAATGCTCTATGGAAGTTTTGTTAATTTTTGTGGGGAATTTTGTCTTTAAAAGGACTGAGATCTTTTCGTAAAACTTTATATATATATATATATATATATATATATATATATATATATATATATATATATATATATATATATATATATATATATATATATATATATATATATATATATATATATATATATATATATATATATATATATATATATATATATATATATATATATATATATATATATATATATATATATATATATATATATATATATATATATATATATATATATATATATATATATATATATATATATATATATATATATATATATATATATATATATATATATATATATATATATATATATATATATATATATATATATATATATATATATATATATATATATATATATATATATATATATATATATATATATATATATATATATATATATATATATATATATATATATATATATATATATATATATATATATATATATATATATATATATATATATATATATATATATATATATATATATATATATATATATATATATATATATATATATATATATATATATATATATATATATATATATATATATATATATATATATATATATATATATATATATATATATATATATATATATATATATATATATATATATATATATATATATATATATATATATATATATATATATATATATATATATATATATATATATATATATATATATATATATATATATATATATATATATATATATATATATATATATATATATATATATATATATATATATATATATATATATATATATATATATATATATATATATATATATATATATATATATATATATATATATATATATATATATATATATATATATATATATATATATATATATATATATATATATATATATATATATATATATATATATATATATATATATATATATATATATATATATATATATATATATATATATATATATATATATATATATATATATATATATATATATATATATATATATATATATATATATATATATATATATATATATATATATATATATATATATATATATATATATATATATATATATATATATATATATATATATATATATATATATATATATATATATATATATATATATATATATATATATATATATATATATATATATATATATATATATATATATATATATATATATATATATATATATATATATATATATATATATATATATATATATATATATATATATATATATATATATATATATATATATATATATATATATATATATATATATATATATATATATATATATATATATATATATATATATATATATATATATATATATATATATATATATATATATATATATATATATATATATATATATATATATATATATATATATATATATATATATATATATATATATATATATATATATATATATATATATATATATATATATATATATATATATATATATATATATATATATATATATATATATATATATATATATATATATATATATATATATATATATATATATATATATATATATATATATATATATATATATATATATATATATATATATATATATATATATATATATATATATATATATATATATATATATATATATATATATATATATATATATATATATATATATATATATATATATATATAATAGGCAGAATTCAGCCATTGCCTAGTCTTCATGTAATTAAAGAGAAATGAGACTTGCTGGCTTCTTGTAAACCAATTTCACCCTTCCCAAAATGTATTTTGTCCACTGTCATATGATACCAACTTCAACCTTCCCAAAATGAAGTAAAAAAACACTTCCAAAAATGTATTTTGCCTACTGTCAAACTCGAGTCAAGATATTTCTGACAGTTTGAATCTTTAATTATATTTATGATATGTAGTTATAGTGGTTTATGCACTATGAAAATCCAAAATTCAACCTTTTTGGCTTTTCCTACTGTATGTTTCTTTTTCATCCTTTATTGGGTATCTTCTTATTGTCATATCTGTAAGAGCTGTATGACAAAAAGGTGATCTGTAAGTCAAGTGCAGGTTGTTTTTATGTTACATACTTATTCTTCAATGTGACTATAAAGCATCTCTAAATTTATTGCCTAATAGCAACATGTAATCTGGAGTTTAATTGCAGCCCTTTGTTTGCCAGATTCTTTTATATGCTACTCTGTTGTTTTATAGCTGCTAGTCTCAGCTCTATATCCGAATTTGTCTTTCGGTGTGTTCGTTTTATTAACACGTTGATGCATTGTTGTCTCTGGACAAATAAATCAAAATAATCTTCCCTGAGGCATTGTGGCATGCTAATTCTTTTGCTTTGTGCTTTCTTTTAGGTTTTGATGCATCATTGACCCTGGAGAAATGATAGTCACAGCATCTTTTGCAGGTAGGTACTCCGTCAAATTAAACAGAAGCACTGGTTATTCTTACGACAGAAATTGGAATTTTTTGGATAATTTTTCATCTTCCTTGAGTCGTCTGGATCAACAGACACCATATAGGATTTGCACCCAAAAACTTGTTGATCATCATAGAAATGTTTTTCTGTCAAAGGCTTGACTTGTTATCAGCGAAGAACTATATATGTAAGGCATCTAGTCGCTTGATAGAGATGTTTTCCAACAAAGGTTCTTGCAGTAGCAAAAAACTAATGCTCTATGGAAGTTTTGTTAATTTTTGTGGGGAATTTTGTCTTTAAAAGGACTGAGATCTTTTCGTAAAACTTTATATATATATATATATATATATATATATATATATATATATATATATATATATATATATATATATATATATATATATATATATATATATATATATATATATATATATATATATATATATATATATATATATATATATATATATATATATATATATATATATATATATATATATATATATATATATATATATATATATATATATATATATATATATATATATATATATATATATATATATATATATATATATATATATATATATATATATATATATATATATATATATATATATATATATATATATATATATATATATATATATATATATATATATATATATATATATATATATATATATATATATATATATATATATATATATATATATATATATATATATATATATATATATATATATATATATATATATATATATATATATATATATATATATATATATATATATATATATATATATATATATATATATATATATATATATATATATATATATATATATATATATATATATATATATATATATATATATATATATATATATATATATATATATATATATATATATATATATATATATATATATATATATATATATATATATATATATATATATATATATATATATATATATATATATATATATATATATATATATATATATATATATATATATATATATATATATATATATATATATATATATATATATATATATATATATATATATATATATATATATATATATATATATATATATATATATATATATATATATATATATATATATATATATATATATATATATATATATATATATATATATATATATATATATATATATATATATATATATATATATATATATATATATATATATATATATATATATATATATATATATATATATATATATATATATATATATATATATATATATATATATATATATATATATATATATATATATATATATATATATATATATATATATATATATATATATATATATATATATATATATATATATATATATATATATATATATATATATATATATATATATATATATATATATATATATATATATATATATATATATATATATATATATATATATATATATATATATATATATATATATATATATATATATATATATATATATATATATATATATATATATATATATATATATATATATATATATATATATATATATATATATATATATATATATATATATATATATATATATATATATATATATATATATATATATATATATATATATATATATATATATATATATATATATATATATATATATATATATATATATATATATATATATATATATATATATATATATATATATATATATATATATATATATATATATATATATATATATATATATATATATATATATATATATATATATATATATATATATATATATATATATATATATATATATATATATATATATATATATATATATATATATATATATATATATATATATATATATATATATATATATATATATATATATATATATATATATATATATATATATATATATATATATATATATATATATATATATATATATATATATATATATATATATATATATATATATATATATATATATATATATATATATATATATATATATATATATATATATATATATATATATATATATATATATATATATATATATATATATATATATATATATATATATATATATATATATATATATATATATATATATATATATATATATATATATATATATATATATATATATATATATATATATATATATATATATATATATATATATATATATATATATATATATATATATATATATATATATATATATATATATATATATATATATATATATATATATATATATATATATATATATATATATATATATATATATATATATATATATATATATATATATATATATATATATATATATATATATATATATATATATATATATATATATATATATATATATATATATATATATATATATATATATATATATATATATATATATATATATATATATATATATATATATATATATATATATATATATATATATATATATATATATATATATATATATATATATATATATATATATATATATATATCGGACTTTGAGGGTGCTCCAGATAATTAGCGAGAAGAATTTCAACACTCACTGGAGTTCTTTAAGAGCTTCAAGTGATTAGATGATGATTTGCTTGTTGCATTTTGAAAGGCTCATGCACTTATGATAGGTTCTTTAAAGAGAAGAAGATGGAGTTCTTGGTAAATGAAGCCAAATGTGTCCATCTTATCTTGTATGTGGTCAGTGATTTTATTGATGAGTTTGGAGAAAAGGTTGGTTCCAATGTATGAAGTCTAGGGGAATTCGCATCGATAACCTCCAAATGTACACATACATGAAATATCCAGAGAAAAAATTTCTAGAGGAAGTTCATCATTCACTACTAGGAGTGCCGGAACTCGTTGAATTGTATGATGTAGCCCCCAAAAACAGAACTACTCTTTGATCCTGTAAGTGCATAATGCATGGTGTAAGGTTTTGTACCAGCAAGTTGTGTTTCCAAGTTCCAATTTTCCACCGTCTCCTTAACTTGATCTGCAGTTTGCAACCATGCAGTGTGATTCCTGTCATTTACGTTTTTTTTTATTTTGGTGAATTTAAGATGAACTTGTATGCATACAAGTAGTAAAAGAATGAAGAATGACGAGAAGATTTGCGATGATATTGTCAATAGGGTTAATTGCTTAATTCTTTTGTAGGACACTGCATGGAATTGCTATTCTTGTCCTGTTCATCATAAGTCTACTGGAAGATATCAGACTTATGTAGGTTGTTGCACACCTGAATTTTTAATTTATTTGAATTTTTTAATTTACTAGGAGTGCCGGAACTCGTTGAATTGTATGATGTAGCCCCCAAAAACAGAACTACTCTTTGATCCTGTAAGTGCATAATGCATGGTGTAAGGTTTGTACCAGCAAGTTGTGTTTCCAGATTCCAATTTTCCACCGTCTGCTTAACTTGATCTGCAGTTTGCAACCATGCAGTGTGATTCCTGTCATTTACGTTTTTTTTTTTTTTGGTGAATTTAAGATGAACTTGTATGCATACAAGTAGTAAAAGAATGAAGAATGACGAGAAGATTTGCGATGATATTGTCAATAGGGTTAATTGCTTAATTCTTTTGTAGGACACTGCATGGAATTGCTATTCTTGTCCTGTTCATCATAAGTCTACTGGAAGATATCAGACTTATGTAGGTTGTTGCACACCTGAATTTTTTAATTTATTTGAATTTTTAATTTACTAGGAGTGCCGGAACTCGTTGAATTGTATGATGTAGCCCCCAAAAACAGAACTACTCTTTGATCCTGTAAGTGCATAATGCATGGTGTAAGGTTTTGTACCAGCAAGTTGTGTTTCCAGGTTCAATTTTCCACCGTCCTGCTTAACTTGATCTGCAGTTTGCAACCATGCAGTGTGATTCCTGTCATTTACGTTTTTTTTTATTTTGTGAATTTAAGATGAACTTGTATGCATACAAGTAGTAAAAGAATGAAGAATGACGAGAAGATTTGCGATGATATTGTCAATAGGGTTAATTGCTTAATTCTTTGTAGGACACTGCATGGAATTGCTATTCTTGTCCTGTTCATCATAAGTCTACTGGAAGATATCAGACTTATGTAGGTTGTTGCACACCTGAATTTTTTAATTTATTTGAATTTTTTAATTTACTAGGAGTGCCGGAACTCGTTGAATTGTATGATGTAGCCCCCAAAAACAGAACTACTCTTTGATCCTGTAAGTGCATAATGCATGGTGTAAGGTTTTGTACCAACTAGTTGTGTTTCCAGATTCCAATTTTCCACCGTCTGCTTAACCTGATCTGCAGTTTGCAACCATGCAGTGTGATTCCTGTCATTTACGTTTTTTTTTTTTTGGTGAATTTAAGATGAACTTGTATGCATACAAGTAGTAAAAGAATGAAGAATGACGAGAAGATTTGCGATGATATTGTCAATAGGGTTAATTGCTTAATTCTTTTGTAGGCACTGCATGGAATTGCTATTCTTGAACTGTTCATCATAAGTCTACTGGAAGATATCAGACTTATGTAGGTTGTTGCACACCTGAATTTTTTAATTTATTTAAAATTTTTAATTTACTAGGAGTGCCGGAACTCGTTGAATTGTATGATGTAGCCCCCAAAAACAGAACTACTCTTTGATCCTGTAAGTGCATAATGCATGGTGTAAGGTTTTGTACCAGCAAGTTGTGTTTCCAGATTCCAATTTTCCACCCGTCTGCTTAACTTGATCTGCAGTTTGCAACCATGCAGTGTGATTCCTGTCATTTACGTTTTTTTTTTTGGTGAATTTAAGATGAACTTGTATGCATACAAGTAGTAAAAGAATGAAGAATGACGAGAAGATTTGCGATGATATTGTCAATAGGGTAATTGCTTAATTCTTTTGTAGACACTGCATGGACTTGCTATCTTGTCCTGCTTCATCTAAGTCTACTGGAAGATATCAGACTTATGTAGGTTGTTGCCACTACCTGAATTTTTTAATTTACTAGGAGTGCCGGAACTCGTTGAATTGTATGATGTAGCCCCCAAAAACAGAACTACTCTTTGATCCTGTAAGTGCATAATGCATGGTGTAAGGTTTTGTAACAGCAAGTTGTGTTTCCAGATTCCAATTTTCCACCGTCTGCTTAACTTGATCTGCAGTTTGCAACCATGCAGTGTGATTCCTGTCATTTACGTTTTTTTTTTTTGGTGAATTTAAGATGAACTTGTATGCATACAAGTAGTAAAAGAATGAAGAATGACGAGAAGATTTGCGATGATATTGTCAATAGGGTTAATTGCTTAATTCTTTTGTAGGCACTGCATGGAATTGCTATTCTTGTCCTGTTCATCATAAGTCTACTGGAAGATATCAGACTTATGTAGGTTGTTGCACACCTGAATTTTTTAATTTACTAGGAGTGCCGGAACTCGTTGAATTGTATGATGTAGCCCCCAAAAACAGAACTACTCTTTGATCCTGTAAGTGCATAATGCATGGTGTAAGGTTTTGTACCAGCAAGTTGTGTTTCCAGGTTCCAATTTTCCACCGTCTGCTTAACTTGATCTGCAGTTTGCAACCATGCAGTGTGATTCCTGTCATTTACGTTTTTTTTTTTTGGTGAATTTAAGATGAACTTGTATGCATACAAGTAGTAAAAGAATGAAGAATGACGAGAAGATTTGCGATGATATTGTCAATAGGGTTAATTGCTTAATTCTTTTGTAGGCACTGCATGGAATTGCTATTCTTGTCCTGTTCATCATAAGTCTACTGGAAGATATCAGACTTATGTAGGTTGTTGCACACCTGAATTTTTTAATTTACTAGGAGTGCCGGAACTCGTTGAATTGTATGATGTAGCCCCCAAAAACAGAACTACTCTTTGATCCTGTAAGTGCATAATGCATGGTGTAAGGTTTTGTAACAGCAAGTTGTGTTTCCAGATTCCAATTTTCCACCGTCTGCTTAACTTGATCTGCAGTTTGCAACCATGCAGTGTGATTCCTGTCATTTACGTTTTTTTTTTTTGGTGAATTTAAGATGAACTTGTATGCATACAAGTAGTAAAAGAATGAAGAATGACGAGAAGATTTGCGATGATATTGTCAATAGGGTTAATTGCTTAATTCTTTTGTAGGCACTGCATGGAATTGCTATTCTTGTCCTGTTCATCATAAGTCTACTGGAAGATATCAGACTTATGTAGGTTGTTGCACACCTGAATTTTTTAATTTACTAGGAGTGCCGGAACTCGTTGAATTGTATGATGTAGCCCCCAAAAACAGAACTACTCTTTGATCCTGTAAGTGCATAATGTTGAGTGTGAACAACTTTATGCCGTGGCCTCGGGGCTGATGCGGTTTTTTTTTTTTTTTTTTTTTTTTTTTTTTTTTTTTTTTTTTTTTTTTTTTTTTTTTTTTTTTTTTTTTTTTTTTTTTTTTTTTTTTTTTTTTTTTTTTTTTTTTTTTTTTTTTTTTTTTTTTTTTTTTTTTTTTTTTTTTTTTTTTTTTTTTTTTTTTTTTTTTTTTTTTTTTTTTTTTTTTTTTTTTTTTTTTTTTTTTTTTTTTTTTTTTTTTTTTTTTTTTTTTTTTTTTTTTTTTTTTTTTTTTTTTTTTTTTTTTTTTTTTTTTTTTTTTTTTTTTTTTTTTTTTTTTTTTTTTTTTTTTTTTTTTTTTTTTTTTTTTTTTTTTTTTTTTTTTTTTTTTTTTTTTTTTTTTTTTTTTTTTTTTTTTTTTTTTTTTTTTTTTTTTTTTTTTTTTTTTTTTTTTTTTTTTTTTTTTTTTTTTTTTTTTTTTTTTTTTTTTTTTTTTTTTTTTTTTTTTTTTTTTTTTTTTTTTTTTTTTTTTTTTTTTTTTTTTTTTTTTTTTTTTTTTTTTTTTTTTTTTTTTTTTTTTTTTTTTTTTTTTTTTTTTTTTTTTTTTTTTTTTTTTTTTTTTTTTTTTTTTTTTTTTTTTTTTTTTTTTTTTTTTTTTTTTTTTTTTTTTTTTTTTTTTTTTTTTTTTTTTTTTTTTTTTTTTTTTTTTTTTTTTTTTTTTTTTTTTTTTTTTTTTTTTTTTTTTTTTTTTTTTTTTTTTTTTTTTTTTTTTTTTTTTTTTTTTTTTTTTTTTTTTTTTTTTTTTTTTTTTTTTTTTTTTTTTTTTTTTTTTTTTTTTTTTTTTTTTTTTTTTTTTTTTTTTTTTTTTTTTTTTTTTTTTTTTTTTTTTTTTTTTTTTTTTTTTTTTTTTTTTTTTTTTTTTTTTTTTTTTTTTTTTTTTTTTTTTTTTTTTTTTTTTTTTTTTTTTTTTTTTTTTTTTTTTTTTTTTTTTTTTTTTTTTTTTTTTTTTTTTTTTTTTTTTTTTTTTTTTTTTTTTTTTTTTTTTTTTTTTTTTTTTTTTTTTTTTTTTTTTTTTTTTTTTTTTTTTTTTTTTTTTTTTTTTTTTTTTTTTTTTTTTTTTTTTTTTTTTTTTTTTTTTTTTTTTTTTTTTTTTTTTTTTTTTTTTTTTTTTTTTTTTTTTTTTTTTTTTTTTTTTTTTTTTTTTTTTTTTTTTTTTTTTTTTTTTTTTTTTTTTTTTTTTTTTTTTTTTTTTTTTTTTTTTTTTTTTTTTTTTTTTTTTTTTTTTTTTTTTTTTTTTTTTTTTTTTTTTTTTTTTTTTTTTTTTTTTTTTTTTTTTTTTTTTTTTTTTTTTTTTTTTTTTTTTTTTTTTTTTTTTTTTTTTTTTTTTTTTTTTTTTTTTTTTTTTTTTTTTTTTTTTTTTTTTTTTTTTTTTTTTTTTTTTTTTTTTTTTTTTTTTTTTTTTTTTTTTTTTTTTTTTTTTTTTTTTTTTTTTTTTTTTTTTTTTTTTTTTTTTTTTTTTTTTTTTTTTTTTTTTTTTTTTTTTTTTTTTTTTTTTTTTTTTTTTTTTTTTTTTTTTTTTTTTTTTTTTTTTTTTTTTTTTTTTTTTTTTTTTTTTTTTTTTTTTTTTTTTTTTTTTTTTTTTTTTTTTTTTTTTTTTTTTTTTTTTTTTTTTTTTTTTTTTTTTTTTTTTTTTTTTTTTTTTTTTTTTTTTTTTTTTTTTTTTTTTTTTTTTTTTTTTTTTTTTTTTTTTTTTTTTTTTTTTTTTTTTTTTTTTTTTTTTTTTTTTTTTTTTTTTTTTTTTTTTTTTTTTTTTTTTTTTTTTTTTTTTTTTTTTTTTTTTTTTTTTTTTTTTTTTTTTTTTTTTTTTTTTTTTTTTTTTTTTTTTTTTTTTTTTTTTTTTTTTTTTTTTTTTTTTTTTTTTTTTTTTTTTTTTTTTTTTTTTTTTTTTTTTTTTTTTTTTTTTTTTTTTTTTTTTTTTTTTTTTTTTTTTTTTTTTTTTTTTTTTTTTTTTTTTTTTTTTTTTTTTTTTTTTTTTTTTTTTTTTTTTTTTTTTTTTTTTTTTTTTTTTTTTTTTTTTTTTTTTTTTTTTTTTTTTTTTTTTTTTTTTTTTTTTTTTTTTTTTTTTTTTTTTTTTTTTTTGCGGCCGAGGTACATGCTCAGGCAGGCAGGCTGCGCAGAGGTGTACTCGGGCAGTCGGCGACCGAGGTACATGCTCAGGCAGGCAGGCTGCGCAGAGGTGTACTCGGGCAGTCGGCGACCGAGGTACATGCTCAGGCAGGCAGGCTGCGCAGAGGTGTACTCGGGCAGTCGGCGGCCGAGGTACATGCTCAGGCAGGCAGGCTGCGCAGAGGTGTACTCGGGCAGTCGGCGGCCGAGGTACATGCCCTGGCAGGCAGGCTGCGCAGAGGTGTACTCGGGCAGTTGGCGGCCGAGGTACATGCTCAGGCAGGCAGGCTGCGCAGAGGTGTACTCGGGCAGTCGGCGACCGAGGTACATGCTCAGGCAGGCAGGCTGCGCAGAGGTGTACTCGGGCAGTCGGCGACCGAGGTACATGCTCAGGCAGGCAGGCTGCGCAGAGGTGTACTCGGGCAGTCGGCGGCCGAGGTACATGCCCTAGCAGGCAGGCTGCGCAGAGGTGTACTCGGGCAGTCGGCGGCCGAGGTACATGCCCTAGCAGGCAGGCTGCGCAGAGGTGTACTCGGGCAGTCGGCGACCGAGGTACATGCTCAGGCAGGCAGGCTGCGCAGAGGTGTACTCGGGCAGTCGGCGGCCGAGGTACATGCTCAGGCAGGCAGGCTGCGCAGAGGTGTACTCGGGCAGTCGGCGACCGAGGTACATGCTCAGGCAGGCAGGCTGCGCAGAGGTGTACTCGGGCAGTCGGCGGCCGAGGTACATGCTCAGGCAGGCAGGCTGCGCAGAGGTGTACTCGGGCAGTCGGCGACCGAGGTACATGCTCAGGCAGGCAGGCTGCGCAGAGGTGTACTCGGGCAGTCGGCGGCCGAGGTACATGCTCAGGCAGGCAGGCTGCGCAGAGGTGTACTCGGGCAGTCGGCGGCCGAGGTACATGCTCAGGCAGGCAGGCTGCGCAGAGGTGTACTCGGGCAGTCGGCGACCGAGGTACATGCTCAGGCAGGCAGGCTGCGCAGAGGTGTACTCGGGCAGTCGGCGGCCGAGGTACATGCTCAGGCAGGCAGGCTGCGCAGAGGTGTACTCGGGCAGTCGGCGGCCGAGGTACATGCTCAGGCAGGCAGGCTGCGCAGAGGTGTACTCGGGCAGTCGGCGGCCGAGGTACATGCTCAGGCAGGCAGGCTGCGCAGAGGTGTACTCGGGCAGTCGGCGGCCGAGGTACATGCTCAGGCAGGCAGGCTGCGCAGAGGTGTACTCGGGCAGTCGGCGGCCGAGGTACATGCTCAGGCAGGCAGGCTGCGCAGAGGTGTACTCGGGCAGTCGGCGGCCGAGGTACATGCTCAGGCAGGCAGGCTGCGCAGAGGTGTACTCGGGCAGTCGGCGGCCGAGGTACATGCTCAGGCAGGCAGGCTGCGCAGAGGTGTACTCGGGCAGTCGGCGGCCGAGGTACATGCTCAGGCAGGCAGGCTGCGCAGAGGTGTACTCGGGCAGTCGGCGACCGAGGTACATGCTCAGGCAGGCAGGCTGCGCAGAGGTGTACTCGGGCAGTCGGCGGCCGAGGTACATGCTCAGGCAGGCAGGCTGCGCAGAGGTGTACTCGGGCAGTCGGCGGCCGAGGTACATGCTCAGGCAGGCAGGCTGCGCAGAGGTGTACTCGGGCAGTCGGCGGCCGAGGTACATGCTCAGGCAGGCAGGCTGCGCAGAGGTGTACTCGGGCAGTCGGCGGCCGAGGTACATGCTCAGGCAGGCAGGCTGCGCAGAGGTGTACTCGGGCAGTCGGCGGCCGAGGTACATGCCCTAGCAGGCAGGCTGCGCAGAGGTGTACTCGGGCAGTCGGCGGCCGAGGTACATGCTCAGGCAGGCAGGCTGCGCAGAGGTGTACTCGGGCAGTCGGCGGCCGAGGTACATGCTCAGGCAGGCAGGCTGCGCAGAGGTGTACTCGGGCAGTCGGCGACCGAGGTACATGCTCAGGCAGGCAGGCTGCGCAGAGGTGTACTCGGGCAGTCGGCGGCCGAGGTACATGCTCAGGCAGGCAGGCTGCGCAGAGGTGTACTCGGGCAGTCGGCGGCCGAGGTACATGCTCAGGCAGGCAGGCTGCGCAGAGGTGTACTCGGGCAGTCGGCGGCCGAGGTACATGCCCTAGCAGGCAGGCTGCGCAGAGGTGTACTCGGGCAGTCGGCGGCCGAGGTACATGCTCAGGCAGGCAGGCTGCGCAGAGGTGTACTCGGGCAGTCGGCGGCCGAGGTACATGCTCAGGCAGGCAGGCTGCGCAGAGGTGTACTCGGGCAGTCGGCGGCCGAGGTACATGCTCAGGCAGGCAGGCTGCGCAGAGGTGTACTCGGGCAGTCGGCGACCGAGGTACATGCTCAGGCAGGCAGGCTGCGCAGAGGTGTACTCGGGCAGTCGGCGACCGAGGTACATGCTCAGGCAGGCAGGCTGCGCAGAGGTGTACTCGGGCAGTCGGCGACCGAGGTACATGCCCTAGCAGGCAGGCTGCGCAGAGGTGTACTCGGGCAGTCGGCGGCCGAGGTACATGCTCAGGCAGGCAGGCTGCGCAGAGGTGTACTCGGGCAGTCGGCGGCCGAGGTACATGCTCAGGCAGGCAGGCTGCGCAGAGGTGTACTCGGGCAGTCGGCGGCCGAGGTACATGCTCAGGCAGGCAGGCTGCGCAGAGGTGTACTCGGGCAGGGCGTCCTTTGGGCCCCTGATGCGACGTGGCGTGCGAGCAAGCGCGTGAGCAGGCTGTCGCCCACTCTTGTGAGACGAAGGGACGTTGGTTTTGGCGAGGTCCCTTCTTTAGATATGGCACGGGCGGCTTCCTTCCCATTTCTTGCCGCCGAGCTTTCTTTTTCGGATCTCGTCGTCCCCCCTTCGGTCGTCTTCCTCGCCTTCGGTGTCTTTGCTCTTCCTCAAGTAGATCTTTCCTGTTTCCTTTTAAGGTCAGTGAGGATGACCTCCTCCTCTTCTTCCTCTTCCTCATCTCCCAATAAAGTTAGGGCGAGACCAGTTTCGCCGTCCTCTGAACGGTCCTCCGACGGGGAAGCGGCGCGGGCCCTCGAGGCCTTAATGTGGCCGCATGACCTCGACTCCACCATGAGCGGGTCGTCGTTGAGGAAGGTTCGGGAATGCTACAGCATCCCTGAGGATTATATCCTCTACGCCCCTAAACCGGGGCAGCGGGCCTACGACCCGATCCCAAAGGGTTTCGCATTGACCCTAGACGTGCTGGAGGCGGGGCTGCGCCTTCCCCTTCACCCCGTCATTGTCTCTTGCCTCTACCTATGGCGAATTTCACCGTCTCAGGTGGCGTCGAACTCGTGGCGCTACCTAGTGGCATTCCCCCACCAGGAATGCCACTATGCAAATATCACCCCCACCCGAAACCTTTTTCTTTCTTGCTTTCGTCTTTCTAAAGGGTCGGGGGGTTACTTCCTATCAGCCCGAACGGGCTTTCGAGTCAGCGGGGCCCCTTCCAGTAATAAAGGGTGGAAGGGGAGGTTTTTCTATGTCAGTTGTGTAAGGGATTGGGGTTTCGGGGTTTGGTGGTCCGCAAGGGTGATCGATAACACCGTCCCGAGCTTGAGCGACAGAGAACATAGGGATCTGGGAAGGCTCTGAGAGATTCTCCCTAGGTCCCAATCCGTCCAGAACATGACCGAGCGGTGGCTGATAGAGGCGGGTCTCAGTCCGATGCCTCAGGGTACGTTCACAACGTCCAGTCCACATATTTTACGATTCGCCTTAAGCTCTAACTCTTCCCCGGTTTATTACAGGAATGGTGAATCTTCTATCCGTTCGAGGCGGTTGGGCGTCTTCCGCATCTTCCCCGCGTCCGTCGGTGGACACGCAGCCCGGGTCGAGGGCGCTCCGCTCGAAGTTGAGGCCGGGCGTCCCCCAAAGAAGGCGAAGATCACCGCTTCCGAGGGAGTTGGGGCGGTTCCGGTCCAGCCGAGGGCTGTTGCCGCAACGTGGGCGGATCGGGGAGGGGCGGACCTCCGAGGTGCGACGGGGCCCAGTCGGGAAGTGACAAAGAAGGGTCCGCGTCCCCCCGTCATGCGCGACCTGTGCCGACTACCTGTGTGTGCTGACGAGCCCTTTATGTCACTGGGCGGTTGGCAAACTCCCAACGGGGGAGGCAAGCGACCCCCTGGTCGCTTGCTGGGGGGGCCTATCTCGGGGGGACAAGGTGTGAGCCGGAGGAGATTCCTCCGTCGCATTCCTCCGAGGCGCGCTACATCCCGACATGGCTCGGGATTTGTACACTTTGCCCTCGGAGGCTCTACTTGGGAAGTCGGCCAAGTCCTTGACGTTGGTACGCATCGCGCCCGCTTCTTCCTGTTACCCATTTGATAGTATCCCTCCTGACCTTTCTTCTTTCCTATAGGGCCTACATTATGCGACGGCACTGATGGATCGGGTGCGTGACGCCGGCCGAGTCATCGGGGACCTCAGTGAGCGCAACTTGAGTTGCATCGCCAAGCGGAAGAGATCAGGGCCAGATCAGGCCCGGAAGCCGTGGCGACCGTCGAGAAACGCGCGACGGATTTGGAAGCGGAGGTGGAGCGCCTCAAATCGGAGCTCTAGACATCGGAAGGCTCGAATAAGGAGCTCCAAAAGCATCTCTGAGTAGACCGGGCCGAGCTCCGATTGCTGAGGTCGGAGGCGTGTACTCTCAGCAAGAAGCTGGAAGAGGCGAAGGCCGAGGCAAAGGTAGCTTCCGAGGCGCTTGCCGAGGAGACCCGTCTCCGACCAGAAAAGGACAAGGAAGCGATCGAGACTTATAAGAAGTCCGAGGGGTTCGAACTCGGTCTAACTCGAACGGGGTGGGTTTCCTATGAATATGGATACCGAATTGCCCTAGGCCGCTTCCGTACACGCCACCCCGGCTCGGAGGTAGAGGAGGATCCTTTCTCCTCTCACCCCGAGAACTTAGAGGTGGATATGCCCGAGGATGTTCCTTTCGACGACTGCTTAGAGGTCCCAAAGGAATAGAAGGGCCCTGTAATTTTTGTCGTTTTTTCTAAGGGGTTGGTCAGTCTGTAAGTCAGGATCGGGTCTTGTAACCCCAATTTTTCTTTAATGAAAGAAAGTTTTACTTCAGACTCTCGTATATTGTCAACGTTTGTCGCTTCACGTGAAAAACTTCTTAAGATTTTGGACGTTCCATGTCCTTGGCAAAGGACAGCCGGCCATAGTTGCGAGCCGGTATGTGCCTGGTCGGACGACCTTGACGACCCGATAAGGTCCTTCCCATTTGGGAGTAAGCTTACCATGCGCTCGGGTCGGGTTACTTACCTCGGCCCTACGCAGCACTAGATCGCTCAGCTTGATAGGTCAGGGACGCACCCTCCTGTTATAAATCCTGGCGACGGCTCTCTTGTAGGAGAGGGCCTTCAGGTGCGCATCGGCCCGCCTTTCTTCGAGTAAGTCCAATCCGGCTCGGAGCCTATCAACTGATGACCCTTCATCGTAGGACTATGTCCGTGGAGTGGCGATCTCTACCTCGGCGGGTAGGACGGCCTCGACGCCGAATGCTAGGCTGTAAGGGGATTCCCCTGTCGCGGTCTTAGGCTTGATCCGTAGGGACCACAAGACGCTTGGGAGCTCATCAACCTAAGTAGATCGGGCCGCGAGTGTCCTTCTTCTAAGTCCGCCCAAGATAGCTCGGTTGGTCACTTCGGCCAGCCCGTTTGTTTGGGGATGAGCGACCGAGCTGAACCTCAGCTGTATCCCGTGGGTCGTGCAGAACTCCTTGAATCGAGTATTGGCGAACTGTGTCCCATTGTCAGTGATGATGACTCTGGACAGGCCGAACCGAGTAATGATATTCCTCCATACGAATTTCTCAACCTGACGCTCCACGATCGTTGCTAGCGGTTCGGCCTCGACCCATTTGGTGAAGTAGTCTACCCCGACGACAATATATCTTTGTTGCCCCGAAGTTGGGGGAAAAGGGTCCGAGGAGGTCCATCCCCCACTGCGCGAAAGGCCATGTGCAGTCCACAAGTGTCATCGGTACCGCCGGCTGCCGGGGTGCTGGTGCGTGCCTCTGGCATGCATCGCACTTTTGCACATACGATCTCGCGTCCCGACACATGGTGGGCCAAAAGTACCCTTGATGGAGCACCTTGAACGTCAGGGTGCGCCCGCCTATGTGTTCTCCGCCGATCCCGCCGTGGACCTCGGCGAGGACTGACTGAGCCTCTTCGGTCTCCAGACAGCGCAGGAGGGGGCGTGAGTATGCCCTCCTGTATAACCGTCCGCCGATTTCGCAATATTAGGCTTGGGTCCGGCGGAGGCGCTGAGCCACGACCTCGTCCTCGGGGAGCATTCCGTGACGTTTATATTGCAACATTTCCTGCACCCATGTTGCTGGAGGGCCAGCGGCGGTGACTGCCGCGACCGTGATGGCGCGGGTGGGGAGCTCCTCTACGTCGGGCTCGCCCTCGGGACCCGATCTGGAGGCCAGTTTCGCCAGTGTGTCTGCCCGCTCGTTCTGCCGTCTCGGTACCCTGGATAACGTGAAGTGGGGCAAGTGGTCGGCAAGAGCTCTTACCTCCGCTAGATATTTCGACATGATGGGGTCCCGGGCCTCATAGTTGCCGGTGAGCTGCTCGGCTACCAGTTGCGAGTCGTTGAGGACGTGTATGCTGCCCACTTGCATCTCGATGGCCAATCTGAGCCCCGCCAGCAGTGCTTCGTACTCCGCCTCGTTGTTGGTGGCCTCGAATCCGAAGCGAAGGGAGCGCTCGAACGAGCGCCCGTCGGGGGCTTATAGCACCAGTCCGGCCCCTGTGCCTTTTCGGTCGGATGATCCATCCACGTAGAGGAGCCACTCTGCCTTCACGCGTTCCGGATCCTCACCCTCCGACTAGGTCAGCACTGAGATGAAGTCGGCCACCGCTTGTGCTTTGATGGCGGTCCTCGGTACGTATTGAATATCGAACTCACCGAGCTCTACTAACCACTTGAGGAGGCATCCTGCAAGGTCAAATTTAGATAAAACCTGCCGGAGCGGCTGATCAGTGATTACCTTGATCGGATGAGCTTGGAAGTAGGGGCGCAACATCCGGGCGGTCAACACGAGCGCCAGCGCCAATTTCTCGATCGGGGGGTATCGTTCCTCGGGTCCATTAAGGACATGACTGGTGTAGTAGACCGGTAGCTACTCTCCAGAGGCTTCCTTGATCAAGACAGAACTTACTGTATGCCAAGAGGCGGCCAGGTAGACATCCAGCTTCTCCCGAGGGGACACTGAGGCGAGGCGAGGGAGCGACGCTAAGTGCTCCTTAACGTGGGTGAAAGCCTCCTCGCATTCCGCCGTCCACTCAAAGCCCTTGGGGTCCTTTAGTGCCCGAAAGAAAGGAAAGCACCGATCGCCCGATCGGGATAGGAACCTAGACATGGCGGCGAGCCTCCCGTTCAGGCACTATAACTCCTTGATGATCCGAGGGGCCTACATGTCGACGATTGCCCGCACCTTTTCGGGGTTCACATCGATTCCCCTTTCATGTATCATGAACCCGAGGAATTTGCTCGAGTTAACACCGAAGGCACATTTGGCGGGGTTTAGTTGCATGTTGTACCTTCGCAGCGTGTCGAAGGTTTTGGCCAAGTCGGACAAGTGAGTCATAGTCGTGCGACTTTTCACAATCATGTCGTCGACGTAAACTTCCATGTTTCTTCCTATCTGGTGAGCAAACATTTTGTTCACGGTCCTCTGATATGTTGCTCCGACGTTCTTTAGCCTGAATGGCATAACCTTGTAGAAGTATGCCCCTTAGTCGGTGAGGAATGCGGTGTTCTGCTGATCCTCGGGTGCCATCCGAATCTGATTGTAGCCGGAGAAGGCATCCATGAACGAAAGGCGGGCGTGACAGGCCGTTGTGTCGACCAATTGGTCGACTCGTGGGAGGGGGTAGCAATCCTTTGGACAAGCGCGATTGAGATCGGTGTAGTCAACGCACATCCTCCAGCTTCCATTAGGCTTCTTCACGAGGACTACATTGGATAACCAGCATGGGTACTTGCCTCTTCAATGAAGCCTGCCACAAGAAGTCGCTCTAACTCTTCTCGGATGGCCTGCTGACGTTCGGGAGCAAGACGTTGGGGCTTCTGCTTTACGGGCCGCGCGTCGGGGGAGATGCACAGGTGATGCTGAGATATCTCTGGATCGACGCCTGGCATGTCAGCGGGCGACCAGGCGAAGGCTTCGACATTCTCTTGGATAAGATTGATGAGCTGGGCTCGCTCCGGCTCAGGAAGCTCTGACCCGAGCTTGACCGTTTGATCTGGGCGTCCCTCCTGTAGTGGTACATCCACCGTGGACTCCGTCGGGTCGGGGTGTGCGAACAGCCTTTTTGCTTCTCGGGGATCTTCGAAGGGCAGTTCAGCCTTCTTCCTCTTGTGCAGGGAGACCACAGCCAGGTAGCACTGCCTTGACTCGCGAGGATTTCCTCTGACTTTCCTGACCCTAGCACGGGTCGGGAACTTCACGGTCCGGTGGTAGGTGGAGATAACCACTCTAAATTTGTTGAGGGTGGGGCGCCCTAGAATGGCGTTGTAAGTAGTGGGGAGGTTGACTACCAAGAAGGTTGCCATTACCGTCTTCGTCCTCAGTACTTTCCCGAGGGTCAGGGGCAAGGTGATTGCGTCGAGCGGCGAGACTGACTCGCCGGTGAACCCAGTGAGCGCAGAGCTCATAGGCTCCAGGGCGTCGCGGGCGAGCCCGAGCTTCCGGAAAGCATCGAGATAAAGGATGTCGGCCGAGCTTCCAATGTCGACCATGACCCTTTTTACTTGGGCATTGGCGATCCTAGCGGCAACTACCAACGCATCATCGTGATCGGGCTGCTCAGCTCTCTCGACAAGAAACGCGACCTCGGGCCCGAGTCCGGGCCCAGGATCTTCGGGTGCGGCAGCACGGGCGTATGCTTTCCGCTCGGACATACAGTTTCCCCCGGACGTCGGGCCGCCCGTAATCATGTCGATCTACCTTTCGATGGGGCCTTCGGGCCGTGGGGAAAGCTCTTTATCCTGTCGTAGATAACGGTCGAGGTGCCCTCTTCGGATCAGCTCTTCGATTTTTTTTTTTTTTTTTTTTTTTTTTTTTTTTTTTTTTTTTTTTTTTTTTTTTTTTTTTTTTTTTTTTTTTTTTTTTTTTTTTTTTTTTTTTTTTTTTTTTTTTTTTTTTTTTTTTTTTTTTTTTTTTTTTTTTTTTTTTTTTTTTTTTTTTTTTTTTTTTTTTTTTTTTTTTTTTTTTTTTTTTTTTTTTTTTTTTTTTTTTTTTTTTTTTTTTTTTTTTTTTTTTTTTTTTTTTTTTTTTTTTTTTTTTTTTTTTTTTTTTTTTTTTTTTTTTTTTTTTTTTTTTTTTTTTTTTTTTTTTTTTTTTTTTTTTTTTTTTTTTTTTTTTTTTTTTTTTTTTTTTTTTTTTTTTTTTTTTTTTTTTTTTTTTTTTTTTTTTTTTTTTTTTTTTTTTTTTTTTTTTTTTTTTTTTTTTTTTTTTTTTTTTTTTTTTTTTTTTTTTTTTTTTTTTTTTTTTTTTTTTTTTTTTTTTTTTTTTTTTTTTTTTTTTTTTTTTTTTTTTTTTTTTTTTTTTTTTTTTTTTTTTTTTTTTTTTTTTTTTTTTTTTTTTTTTTTTTTTTTTTTTTTTTTTTTTTTTTTTTTTTTTTTTTTTTTTTTTTTTTTTTTTTTTTTTTTTTTTTTTTTTTTTTTTTTTTTTTTTTTTTTTTTTTTTTTTTTTTTTTTTTTTTTTTTTTTTTTTTTTTTTTTTTTTTTTTTTTTTTTTTTTTTTTTTTTTTTTTTTTTTTTTTTTTTTTTTTTTTTTTTTTTTTTTTTTTTTTTTTTTTTTTTTTTTTTTTTTTTTTTTTTTTTTTTTTTTTTTTTTTTTTTTTTTTTTTTTTTTTTTTTTTTTTTTTTTTTTTTTTTTTTTTTTTTTTTTTTTTTTTTTTTTTTTTTTTTTTTTTTTTTTTTTTTTTTTTTTTTTTTTTTTTTTTTTTTTTTTTTTTTTTTTTTTTTTTTTTTTTTTTTTTTTTTTTTTTTTTTTTTTTTTTTTTTTTTTTTTTTTTTTTTTTTTTTTTTTTTTTTTTTTTTTTTTTTTTTTTTTTTTTTTTTTTTTTTTTTTTTTTTTTTTTTTTTTTTTTTTTTTTTTTTTTTTTTTTTTTTTTTTTTTTTTTTTTTTTTTTTTTTTTTTTTTTTTTTTTTTTTTTTTTTTTTTTTTTTTTTTTTTTTTTTTTTTTTTTTTTTTTTTTTTTTTTTTTTTTTTTTTTTTTTTTTTTTTTTTTTTTTTTTTTTTTTTTTTTTTTTTTTTTTTTTTTTTTTTTTTTTTTTTTTTTTTTTTTTTTTTTTTTTTTTTTTTTTTTTTTTTTTTTTTTTTTTTTTTTTTTTTTTTTTTTTTTTTTTTTTTTTTTTTTTTTTTTTTTTTTTTTTTTTTTTTTTTTTTTTTTTTTTTTTTTTTTTTTTTTTTTTTTTTTTTTTTTTTTTTTTTTTTTTTTTTTTTTTTTTTTTTTTTTTTTTTTTTTTTTTTTTTTTTTTTTTTTTTTTTTTTTTTTTTTTTTTTTTTTTTTTTTTTTTTTTTTTTTTTTTTTTTTTTTTTTTTTTTTTTTTTTTTTTTTTTTTTTTTTTTTTTTTTTTTTTTTTTTTTTTTTTTTTTTTTTTTTTTTTTTTTTTTTTTTTTTTTTTTTTTTTTTTTTTTTTTTTTTTTTTTTTTTTTTTTTTTTTTTTTTTTTTTTTTTTTTTTTTTTTTTTTTTTTTTTTTTTTTTTTTTTTTTTTTTTTTTTTTTTTTTTTTTTTTTTTTTTTTTTTTTTTTTTTTTTTTTTTTTTTTTTTTTTTTTTTTTTTTTTTTTTTTTTTTTTTTTTTTTTTTTTTTTTTTTTTTTTTTTTTTTTTTTTTTTTTTTTTTTTTTTTTTTTTTTTTTTTTTTTTTTTTTTTTTTTTTTTTTTTTTTTTTTTTTTTTTTTTTTTTTTTTTTTTTTTTTTTTTTTTTTTTTTTTTTTTTTTTTTTTTTTTTTTTTTTTTTTTTTTTTTTTTTTTTTTTTTTTTTTTTTTTTTTTTTTTTTTTTTTTTAGTCGGCCCAGGATCTTCGGGTGCGGCAGCACGGGCGTATGCTTTCCGCCGCGACATACTGGTTGGCTCGCTGAAGCATTTCCGGAAACTGCGGCGGGGGGTCTTTCCACGAGGGACTAGAAGAACCTAGAGGGGCGGGAGACCCGCCATGAACGCCTGCATCAACAAAGAAGGGTGAGCATCCGGCAAACCCCTGAATTTCCGTGGCGAATCGATTCACGAAACGAGAGAGGGGTTCGTCCTCTTTTTGGTTAGTCCAAGGAGCAGGGCGACGGATGGCTTCGGTCGGGACAGAGCCAGGAAGTTGAGCTCGAACTCCCTGGCGAGCTGATCGAAGGAAGCGATTCCCCTGGTCTTCAAAGCCGCTGTACCATGTACACGCTGGTCCTCTCAGGGTCGTAGGAAACGCCCTGCACATCAGAGCGTCTGAAGTTCCGTATAGCGCCATCTGAGCCCGAAAGGCGGCTACATGGTCCGTCAGGTCGATGGCGCCATCATAAGCGTCCAGGGAGGGAAGTCGAAAGTTTGCGGGGGACCGGCTAGTCCCGTATTTCAGCCATAAACGGCGATCCCTGGTGGGAATCGTCTCCTATCTCTCCCCTTCGAGCTACAGACCTCCTTCTGCACCTCTTCTAGTCGTTGACTGAGAAGGCGCAACTGGGCCCAGAAGGAGTCCGTCGGGCCTGAAGATATCGTCTCAAGCTCGAATTGGCCGGGAGGGTTTCCCACTGCTTGGTCTTCAAGGGGAAATGCCCGGGTCCGGGGTGAGCCTGGGAGCGTCGAAGTGGTTCCGTGAACCGGTACAGATGGCCCTAGTTGACGCGTAGGTGGGGCCACCGACGGATTGCTGATTGGGAAATGAGCGGGATGACGGCCTGCACCATTCCCGCCAAGCTCGGACCTGATGGGCAAGGTCCTGAAAGGCCTCAGACGACACGGGCGAAGGGACGCTGGGGAGGCCTTCTGGTGGCTAGTAGGCCTGGGTCGTTGAACAGACGCCAATAGCATTCCGAAGTCATGACGGGGTCGTCCGCCTGTTGCCTATTACGCGAGGGGTGCTCGGTCGGCGCCCCCGTTAACAACGGTTCCTCGGCTAGGGGTACGCCGGGTCAGTCTGAGGATCCCTCGACATTCAGGCCCTCCTTCTAGCGCCAATCTGTTGAGTCTGAACAACTTTATGTCGTGGCCTTGGGGCCGACAGCGACTTGTTTCGGGTCCGAATGGCGGGGATCTCGTTCAAGGTCTCTCGGGGTCGCTGATGTGGGCTGGCTGTGCGGATCGGGTCACGATGGGGCTCGTCGGGACGCTCCATAGGGAAGGATCCCCCTCCTCGGCCTCCGGGGAAGTAGCTCCGTTCCGTCTTCGTACCTGCACACAGGTCGGGTCGGAGCTCGGCCCGACCCCTCCGACGATCAAGTCAGATGAAGTAAGAGGTCTCTTTCGTGTGTGTTCGATCCCCACTTTTTTCTTCTCAGGGGCGCGGTTTATATAGGGTGACTTACTGTGTCTGACGTGCCTGTTTTGCAGGGAGCGGGATCGTCCTCCCAGCAACGTCTTGACCGCGATGTTGGCGTGGCGTGAAGGATGGGCCTGAGCAGGGCATTAATGCGCCTCGGACCGACGTTCCGGTCCATTTGACCAGGTGCTGCCGGGTCGATCGAGGCGTGAGGCGTTATCTGGGACAACTGACGTCAGCCCGGGTCACATCGCCACTATCGCCCCCATTCAATAATGTGATAATTTACTCATTAGATATGAGATATGTGTTTTGACATCCGGATACCATAATTGACACTATGTTAAACATGTAATAGAATACTAATGTGAATGTCATTTTACTTGTATTTGGTGTGTGTAGCTGTAATATGTACGCATGCTCATATCATTTATAATTGTATGTCATTGTTGTAAATTTTGAATGATATAACTTTAGTGTGTCCCTGCTAGGATTGTATGCATGTTCATATGTATATAATTATATGTCATTGTTGTAAATTTTGAATGATATAACTTTAGTGTGTCCCTGCTAGGATTGTATGCATGTTCATATGTATATAATTATATGTCATTGTTGTAAATTTTGAATGATATAACTTTAGTGTGTCCCTGCTAGGATTGTATGCATGTTCATATGTATATAATTATATGTCATTGTTGTAAATTTTGAATGATATAACTTTAGTGTGTCCCTGCTAGGATTGTATGCATGTTCATATGTATATAATTATATGTCATTGTTGTAAATTTTGAATGATATAACTTTAGTGTGTCCCTGCTAGGATTGTATGCATGTTCATATGTATATAATTATATGTCATTGTTGTAAATTTTGAATGATATAACTTTAGTGTGTCCCTGCTAGGATTGTATGCATGTTCATATGTATATAATTATATGTCATTGTTGTAAATTTTGAATGATATAACTTTAGTGTGTCCCTGCTAGGATTGTATGCATGTTCATATGTATATAATTATATGTCATTGTTGTAAATTTTGAATGATATAACTTTAGTGTGTCCCTGCTAGGATTGTATGCATGTTCATATGTATATAATTATATGTCATTGTTGTAAATTTTGAATGATATAACTTTAGTGTGTCCCTGCTAGGATTGTATGCATGTTCATATGTATATAATTATATGTCATTGTTGTAAATTTTGAATGATATAACTTTAGTGTGTCCCTGCTAGGATTGTATGCATGTTCATATGTATATAATTATATGTCATTGTTGTAAATTTTGAATGATATAACTTTAGTGTGTCCCTGCTAGGATTGTATGCATGTTCATATGTATATATATATATATATATATATATATATATATATATATATATATATATATATATATATATATATATATATATATATATATATATATATATATATATATATATATATATATATATATATATATATATATATATATATATATATATATATATATATATATATATATATATATATATATATATATATATATATATATATATATATATATATATATATATATATATATATATATATATATATATATATATATATATATATATATATATATATATATATATATATATATATATATATATATATATATATATATATATATATATATATATATATATATATATATATATATATATATATATATATATATATATATATATATATATATATATATATATATATATATATATATATATATATATATATATATATATATATATATATATATATATATATATATATATATATATATATATATATATATATATATATATATATATATATATATATATATATATATATATATATATATATATATATATATATATATATATATATATATATATATATATATATATATATATATATATATATATATATATATATATATATATATATATATATATATATATATATATATATATATATATATATATATATATATATATATATATATATATATATATATATATATATATATATATATATATATATATATATATATATATATATATATATATATATATATATATATATATATATATATATATATATATATATATATATATATATATATATATATATATATATATATATATATATATATATATATATATATATATATATATATATATATATATATATATATATATATATATATATATATATATATATATATATATATATATATATATATATATATATATATATATATATATATATATATATATATATATATATATATATATATATATATATATATATATATATATATATATATATATATATATATATATATATATATATATATATATATATATATATATATATATATATATATATATATATATATATATATATATATATATATATATATATATATATATATATATATATATATATATATATATATATATATATATATATATATATATATATATATATATATATATATATATATATATATATATATATATATATATATATATATATATATATATATATATATATATATATATATATATATATATATATATATATATATATATATATATATATATATATATATATATATATATATATATATATATATATATATATATATATATATATATATATATATATATATATATATATATATATATATATATATATATATATATATATATATATATATATAGTGATCAAGTATAACTTCTTATACTTCATTGAATTTCGACTATGACTGGTCAGCTTCCGTTAAACTAGTTCAAACTTTTATTAAAACTAGTTCAAACTTTTATTAAACTATTTGGCTATAAGTATAAGATAATTAATACCATTTTTTTTATGATCTTAAGATATTAAAAGAATTTAGCACATTATTGGGGTAGGATTGTGATGTCTTACTTCAATGATAACTTAACTAGAACATGATTCTAATTCAACTAAAGTCCACTTTCATAATTCAACTAAAGTCCACTTTCATAATTCAACTAAAGTCCACTTTCATAATTCAACTAAAGTCCACTTTCATAATTCAACTAAAGTCCACTTTCATAATTCAACTAAAGTCCACTTTCATAATTCAACTAAAGTCCACTTTCATAATTCAACTAAAGTCCACTTTCATAATTCAACTAAAGTCCACTTTCATAATTCAACTAAAGTCCACTTTCATAATTCAACTAAAGTCCACTTTCATAATTCAACTAAAGTCCACTTTCATAATTCAACTAAAGTCCACTTTCATAATTCAACTAAAGTCCACTTTCATAATTCAACTAAAGTCCACTTTCATAATTCAACTAAAGTCCACTTTCATAATTCAACTAAAGTCCACTTTCATAATTCAACTAAAGTCCACTTTCATAATTCAACTAAAGTCCACTTTCATAATTCAACTAAAGTCCACTTTCATAATTCAACTAAAGTCCACTTTCATAATTCAACTAAAGTCCACTTTCATAATTCAACTAAAGTCCACTTTCATAATTCAACTAAAGTCCACTTTCATAATTCAACTAAAGTCCACTTTCATAATTCAACTAAAGTCCACTTTCATAATTCAACTAAAGTCCACTTTCATAATTCAACTAAAGTCCACTTTCATAATTCAACTAAAGTCCACTTTCATAATTCAACTAAAGTCCACTTTCATAATTCAACTAAAGTCCACTTTCATAATTCAACTAAAGTCCACTTTCATAATTCAACTAAAGTCCACTTTCATAATTCAACTAAAGTCCACTTTCATAATTCAACTAAAGTCCACTTTCATAATTCAACTAAAGTCCACTTTCATAATTCAACTAAAGTCCACTTTCATAATTCAACTAAAGTCCACTTTCATAATTCAACTAAAGTCCACTTTCATAATTCAACTAAAGTCCACTTTCATAATTCAACTAAAGTCCACTTTCATAATTCAACTAAAGTCCACTTTCATAATTCAACTAAAGTCCACTTTCATAATTCAACTAAAGTCCACTTTCATAATTCAACTAAAGTCCACTTTCATAATTCAACTAAAGTCCACTTTCATAATTCAACTAAAGTCCACTTTCATAATTCAACTAAAGTCCACTTTCATAATTCAACTAAAGTCCACTTTCATAATTCAACTAAAGTCCACTTTCATAATTCAACTAAAGTCCACTTTCATAATTCAACTAAAGTCCACTTTCATAATTCAACTAAAGTCCACTTTCATAATTCAACTAAAGTCCACTTTCATAATTCAACTAAAGTCCACTTTCATAATTCAACTAAAGTCCACTTTCATAATTCAACTAAAGTCCACTTTCATAATTCAACTAAAGTCCACTTTCATAATTCAACTAAAGTCCACTTTCATAATTCAACTAAAGTCCACTTTCATAATTCAACTAAAGTCCACTTTCATAATTCAACTAAAGTCCACTTTCATAATTCAACTAAAGTCCACTTTCATAATTCAACTAAAGTCCACTTTCATAATTCAACTAAAGTCCACTTTCATAATTCAACTAAAGTCCACTTTCATAATTCAACTAAAGTCCACTTTCATAATTCAACTAAAGTCCACTTTCATAATTCAACTAAAGTCCACTTTCATAATTCAACTAAAGTCCACTTTCATAATTCAACTAAAGTCCACTTTCATAATTCAACTAAAGTCCACTTTCATAATTCAACTAAAGTCCACTTTCATAATTCAACTAAAGTCCACTTTCATAATTCAACTAAAGTCCACTTTCATAATTCAACTAAAGTCCACTTTCATAATTCAACTAAAGTCCACTTTCATAATTCAACTAAAGTCCACTTTCATAATTCAACTAAAGTCCACTTTCATGAGGATTATGGCTTTATTAGTGCTCATTCATTTACTATTATTTTTAGTTGGCACACAAATAAAAATTGACAAAGAAAAAGTGCCTTGAAGAAAAGAGTTGACTTTACTATTGTTCATTCATTTATTATTTTTAGTTATCAATCGATAAAAGTTGACGAAGGAAAAGATGTTTGTGTTCGTAGAAATCTCCAACGGAAGAAAAGAGTTGACTTCGTTAGTGTTCATTCATTTATTTTTGAAGTTGCACACAATTAAAGTTGCCGAAGAAAAAAAAAAAAAAAAGAGGCCTGCGGTCGCAGAAATCTCCGACCGAAGAAAAAGTGTTGACTAGTGTTCGTTCATCTACCATTTGTAGTTGGCACACAAAAAAAAGCTGACGAAGGAAATAAGAGGCCTGCGGTCGCAGAAACCTCCGACCGAAGAAAAGAGTTCGAGCACTGACGCACTACTAGGGTTTCGGATGCAGGTACTTCCGGCCAGTTTCCTCCAGACGCAGCAACACCACCATCACTAGGTTTTGGTGAAGAGAAGGAACATACAAAGAAGGAGAAGTAGACGACGATGACGTTGATGAATAGATCGCCGCACGTCTCTCTCTTGTTCAAAGCCCTCGCCTTCATCCCTCGCCGTCGTCCGGCCAATGCTGCCGTTTTTCTCTCAACCCATTCTTATTCCGCCGCCTCCGGGGCTCCACAGAGCAGCTTCATGGCTGAATACCTGGTCAGCTCCTGTGGCTTCGATCCGGATGAGGCGGCCAAGGCCTCGAAGCTCCTTGGCCGCATCGAATCCCGCCATCAGCCTGACTCCGTCCTTGGCTTCTTCAAAAGCCATGGTTTTGATAATGCTCAGATGAAAAGGGTCCTAACTGAAAACCCCCGGTCGCTTCTCCTCGACGTGGAGAAGACTCTGGCCCCAAAGTTCCGAGCTTTGCAGGATCTGGGCTTCTCCTGCTCCGACATCACCCACCTCGTCAGAACGAATAACCACGTCATCAGCCACAAACTCCAGAACGTCTTGTCCAAGATCAAATTTTGGCAAGGCACCCTCGGGTCCAACGACTTACTGATGAAGTTATGCAAGAGAAACAGGTGGTTTCTCGGGTATAGCATCGAGAAGAGGATCCAGCCTAACATTGAAATTCTAAGGGATTGCGGGATCACGGATCAGAAGCTCTCAATGATCCTACGGAACCGCCCCCTCCTCATAACTCGGAATGCTGAAACCCTGAAGGCGTTAATCAGTCGTGTCGAGGGTTTGGGAGTAGCTCGCACCTCAGGGATGTTCCTCCAGACCCTGAGTGTGCTCCACTGCATCTCCGAGGAGAACTTCAAGGCTCACTTGGAGTTCTTCAAGGGATTCGGGTGGTCCGAGGATGATTTCCTTGCTGCATTCAGAAAGTCTCCTAGTCTTGTGGCATGTTCTTTAAAGAGTTTGCAGAGAAAGATGGAGTTCTTGGTAAATGAAACCAGATGCACTCCGTCTTATCTTGCACCCCGGCCAGGGATTTTGTTGATGAGTTTGGAGAAAAGGTTGATTCCCAGGTATCGGATATTGACGGCCCTGAAGTCAAGGGGAGTTCACATCGGTAACCTCCAAACAAACACATACATGTCATATGCAAAGAAGAAATTTCTGGAGAGGTTCATCTTCCGTAACAAGGAGTTTCCAGAACTCATTGAATTGTATAATGTAGCCCCAAAAACAGAAATGCTCTTTGATACTGCAAGTGCATAATGCATGGTGCAAGGTATTGTACCCGCAAGTTGTGTTTCTAGGTTCTAATTTTCCACTGTCTGCATAACTGTTTGCATCCATGTAGTGTGATTCCTGCCATTCAACTTTAATTCGCAGTTTGCAACCAAATAATTCCTGCCATTTTCTTTTTTTCTTTGTGAATATAAGATGAACTTGGATGCACACATGAAGCAAGAAAATGAAGATTGATGAGAAGATTTGCGATGATATTGTCGATATAGTTAATTGCTTGTTGATAATCACTTTCTGTAGATGTGGTTGTTATTCCTGTCCTGTTCGTTTTAAGTCTACTGGGAGATATCAAACTTATGTAGGTTGTTTGACACCTAAAAATTTTAATTGATTTGGCTATGGATATTTGGTAATTAGGGTTTGAGTTTTGGTTAATTTTCGAAATGATAAGAAGTAGGATTCTTTTTTATGACTGGGTAGGATGCTTAGGTGATTTTGAGGTGGAGGATGAGGTTTTTGATTTAGGGTAAGGTTCGGTCACCTTTTATATAACTTTGCTACTCTCCTATCCAAATCCAAAACCCAAAAAAGAGAAATGATGTTGAGTATCATCCTCTTTTTGTGTATTTTGTTTGTCAAATTTTGTTCTCTTTCTTAATTGATTAGTTTGATGAACAAGTTTGACAGCATTAGTATGCAGTTTCGAATGGGATTAGTAGTCTTCCAACATGATGATAAGAGATTGTAGACGTGTTTCTACCATTGTGAGTGGTGCACCATTCCATTCGAGTAATGAAGTAATAGCTTGGAATGTGATATGAATTGAGTTCTTAATCTATATGGAGCTTGTTTCGTCCCGAGTCGTCGGGCAACTTCTGTTACTGCTAAGCGCATTGCTGGATGTGCTTTTCTCATGATGAACTTATGAGATCTTCTATTCTAGTTTATGCTTGCCTTTTCGTATTATGATTCTTATAAGCTGATTGTATGACACATGATTAGATTTCTTGACGTCCTGTTTCTACTAAGATAATCCCTATCGAGCTGAAAATTACATATTTCAGATGGTCCATAGCTTGGGAGCTAAGGATTGAAGAAGTGTTCTGTTCCTGCAAGGTGAAATCCTTAGCTGATTATCTAATAAAATTATAGTTAGACGTTTACTATATTAATAATGATGAGACTTGATGGGATGTTTTTTCAATTGTTGGCAATGAGTCTTTTTATTTTCAATTGAATGTGATATGTTATGATGTTGTAGTATTCTGCATTTGGTGCATTTATCAAATTATTTTATATACAGGATACTTCTATTATAGGTACAAAACTAATATGCACCAATTGTTAAAAATATTGACATAAAAATAAGAAATTACTAAAGATCCTTCGTGATCATAGACTTGAACATCTTATCACCTTAATCCTCAATGAAATTAATGGATGTAAAGATCATCCAGAGTCATCCATAGTTCATTCCATCACACCTAGAATGTGGAAGGATGAATGAGGAGCTACATAGTCGAATGTCCAATGGTTTTATTGATTAAAAATCTATCAAGTATTAAAATATAGCTCATATTTCTTTAGAAAAATAATTTACCTAAAGGAAAATAAAACATCCGATATAAGTGATGAAAAATTGATATTTCCAAGTTGTCTCAACACAAGATGGATGAACATTTATCACAAGGAAGGTGATTTTAGTGACAGAAAGATGATAGATGCTTATTAGTCTATACTTGTCATAATGTAATGCTAATGGGACATAAATTTTGGCCAATAATGTTTATGTAGAGTTGGTTTCAAGTTTGTGACGTATATTTATGTTTATGTTATTAATAATGATTACTTTGTAATGAATTGAGAACTAATATAGTTTTTGTTTTGAACTGTAGGAAGTATATCATGCATTTGGGTTGAAGAATTCAAATATAAGCTTCAAAACTACCCTCAGTGACTTCCTAAGAAATACTTTTGTCACAAAGAACATTGGCATATGGTGGTTCATAGATCTTCGAAAGAATTTCTATTTCCATTCTCTTTCTCTCTCTCTCTCTCTCTCTCTCTCTCTCTCTCCCTCCTCTCTCTCTCCCTCTCCAAAAAACGGCATTTAGACAGTTTAAAATCAGTGGTAAGTGTAACTTGGAATTAGCTGGTGAATTATATTTTTTTCTGCATTAACTATTTATTTATTTATTTGAAAACAGATATAAATGTTTAAGAAAATGTCTGCTGTTGATTTTAACAGTCTCCACCTCGATATTCATGAGAAGATTCTTAGTAAGGGTGGAAGTTGAAAGTTGTGAAATGCCCACAGCAAGACGAATCGTACGTGTTTGCTTAATTTATTTTGATGATTCATCATGGTGATTTTACTAATTGATTGACACATTTTCTAGCAATGACTGAACTGTGTTCATGATAGGATATATGGATCACGTATTGATGTACAAAGAAATAAATTTCACATAAAGCGACATGGAAATTGCAAATGTTATATTGAATGAAGTTCATTTTGTCGCAATTTAAGAGAATTGATTGTGATAATGTGATCGTTTTACTCGTTAGATATGAGATATGTTGTTTTGACATCCGGATACCATAATTGTGCAATGTTAACCTCATATTTAATATTAATAATAGTTCAGAATGCTTTATAATATTATGTCATATTTGCTAAAAACTTATATAGATATATTTAAAAAAAAAAACCCATCTCTAACTAGTTTAGACAATATGATCAAAATTAGGTTATTCAAATATCTTATAACTATTTTCATTCTCATCTATTAAAAATGTCTCATTCAAATTAAAGTTAGGATTTATGTGAAAATGGATTCTTTAATCTAATCATGTATCTCATGATTACTTCCTAAACTATAGATTAAAGTTGTACGAAAGTAGATCCTTTTAACTTGGTTTACTTCCAATTCAATGTTTAAAGTTTGAAATTGTATGGAAGTATATCCTTCGTGACTACTTCTGATTTTGGAAGAATGCTAAATATTTTCCTATCAAAAATAGTTTGGCATATTCCAATGATACTGAAAATCTATAGAAGTAAATAAATATAAATGAAATGAAGATGTAGACACCTAATACTAAACATTGTTTCAAAACAGTACTATCCAAGATATACTAACTAATTCAACATTAAAAAACTTTATAGAACTATTTTCCCTATCATAGCAATTGATATCACCATTACAAACTCACATGGTGGATTTCAAGAGTTTTTAGTTATTGTGCTCTATAAAATCACTCAATTCTCACCTAGAAAAAGTTTTGTAAGATTAATATTTTAACTTTTAAAGAATTTAGAAATAATATTTCGAGTTAGAAAAAAAAAACCATAGCTTTGACAAATTTTAAACCGACGATGCTTCAACGAACGAGCTATTTCGATCATAGGTAAGACAAGTTCCACGATGACCAAATTAGGAATCTAGGCTATGGTAATTAACATTGTCCGATAAATGCTTTGGCAAAATAACAAGGAGGCTTTTAGTGATGCATTGAAGGCTTTAGCAATACAACAAAGGCTTAGCCAATGTCTTTCATGAATTAAGGCAATACAGTAGTAAAGCCTTCCATGAATGTTTCATGAATATAGATAGTAGAGATGTTTTTTTAAGAATACTTTATCAATACAATAAAAGATTTGATCAATACATTAACAAAAATTTCTATAAATGCTTGGTTGGTGAATGAAGATTCCAATAAACTAACAATAGTGATCGGTGGATAATCAATGATAAAAAAAAATCTCTCGTTTTATTGGAGATCACGTGACATAAGTAACTTAGTGAAGAATAAGAGGTAAATTAGAGTTATATTAAATTAAATCTGGTTAAGTAGGATTATGTAGATTGGATTATTATTATTATTTTTATTATTATTATTTTTTATGTTGGCACACAAAAAAAGAAGCCGAAAAAAAAAAAAGAGGAATGCGGTCGCAGAAATCTCCGACCGAACAAAAGAGTTCCTCGGACACAGTGACGCACTTGTAGGGTTTCGGATGCAGGTACTTCCGGCCAGTTTCCTCCAGACGCAGCAACACCACCATCGCTAGGTTTTGGTGAAGAGAAGGAACATACAAAGATGGAGAAGTAGACGACGATGACGTTGATGAATAGATCGCCGTACGTCTCTCTCTTGTTCAAAGCCCTCGCCTTCATCCCTCGCCGTCGTCCGGCCGATGCTGCCGTTTTTCTCTCAACCCATTCTTATTCCGCCGCCTCCGGGGCTCCACAGAGTAGCCCCACGGCTGAATACCTGGTCAGCTCCTGTGGCTTCGATCCGGATGACGCGGCCAAGGCCTCGAAGCTCCTTGGCCCCATCGAATCCCGCCATCAGCCTGACTCCGTCCTTGGCTTCTTCAAAAGCTACGGTTTTGATAATGCTCAGATGAAAAGGGTCCTATCTGTAAACCCCCGGTGGCTTCTCCTCGACGCGGAGAAGACTCTGGCCCCAAAGTTCCGAGCTTTGCAGGATCTGGGCTTCTCCTGCTCCGACATTGCCCACCTCGTCAGCTCCAATAACGCCGTCATCACCCACAAACTCCAGAACGTCTTGTCCAAGATCCAATTTTGGCAAGGCACCCTCGGGTCCAACGACTTACTGATGAAGTTATGCAAGAGAAACAGGTGGTTTCTCTCGTATAGCATCGAGAAGAAGATCCAGCCTAACATTGAGATTCTAAGGGATGTCGGGATCACGGATCAGAAGCTCTCAATGATCCTACGGTACCGCCCCCTGCTCATAGTCCAGAAGGCTGAAACCCTGAAGGCGTTAATCGGTCGTGTCGAGGGTTTGGGGGTAGCTCGCACCTCAGGGATGTTCCTCCACACCCTGACTGTGCTCCACAGCGTCTCCGAGAAGAACTTCAACGCTCACTTGGAGTTCTTCAAGGGTTTCGGGTGGTCCGAGGATGATTTCCTTGCTGCATTCAGAAAGTCTCCTTGTATTGTGACATGTTCTTTAAATAATTTGCAGAGAAAGATGGAGTTCCTGGTAAATGAAACCAGATGCGCTCCATCTTATCTTGCACGCCGGCCAGTGATTTTGTTGATGAGTTTGGAGAAAAGATTGATTCCCAGGTATCGGATATTGACAGGCCTGAAGTCAAGGGGAGTTCACATCGGTAACCTCCGAATGGACACATACATGTCATATGCAGAGAAGAAATTTCTGGAGAAGTTCGTCTTCCGCTACCAAGAGTTTCCAGAACTCATTGAATTGTATAATGTAGCCCCAAAACCAGAAATGCTCTTTGATACTGCAAGTGCATAATGCATGGTGCAAGGTATTGTACCAGCAAGTTGTGTTTCCAGGTTCCAATTTTCCAGTCTGCATAACTGTTTGCATCCATGTAGTGTGATATCTGCCATTCAACTTTTATCTGCTTCTTGTCAGCTCCTGTGGCTTTTATCCCGCCATCAGCCTGACTCCGTCCTTGGCTTCTTCAAAAGCCACGGTTTTGATAATGCTCAGATGAAAAGGGTCCTATTTGTAAACCCCCGGTGGCTTCTCCTCGACGTGGAGAAGACTCCGGCCCCAAAGTTCCGAGCTTTGCAGGATCTGGGCTTCTCCTGCTCCGACATTACACACCTCCTCAGCTCGAATAACGCTGTCATCAGACACAAACTCCAGAACGTCTTGTCCAAGATCCAATTTTGGCAAGGCACCCTTGGGTCCAACGACTTACTGATGAAGTTATGCAAGAGAAACAGGTGGTTTCTCTCGTATAGCATCGAGAAGAAGATCCAGCCTAACATTGAGATTCTAAGGGATGTCGGGATCACGGATCAGAAGCTCTCAATGATCCTACGGTACCGCCCCCTGCTCATAGTCCAGAAGGCTGAAACCCTGAAGGCGTTAATCAGTCGTGTCAAGGGTTTGGGAGTAGCTCGCACCTCAGGGATGTTCCTCCACACCTGACTGTGCTCCACAGCGTCTCCGAGAAGAACTTCAACGCTCACTTGGAGTTCTTCAAGGGTTTCGGGTGGTCCGAGGATGATTTCCTTGCTGCATTCAGAAAGTCTCCTTGTATTGTGACATGTTCTTTAAATAATTTGCAGAGAAAGATGGAGTTCCTGGTAAATGAAACCAGATGCGCTCCATCTTATCTTGCACGCCGGCCAGTGATTTTGTTGATGAGTTTGGAGAAAAGATTGATTCCCAGGTATCGGATATTGACAGGCCTGAAGTCAAGGGGAGTTCACATCGGTAACCTCCGAATGGACACATACATGTCATATGCAGAGAAGAAATTTCTGGAGAAGTTCGTCTTCCGCTACCAAGAGTTTCCAGAACTCATTGAATTGTATAATGTAGCCCCAAAACCAGAAATGCTCTTTGATACTGCAAGTGCATAATGCATGGTGCAAGGTATTGTACCAGCAAGTTGTGTTTCCAGGTTCCAATTTTCCAGTCTGCATAACTGTTTGCATCCATGTAGTGTGATATCTGCCATTCAACTTTTATCTGCTTCTTGTCAGCTCCTGTGGCTTTTATCCCGCCATCAGCCTGACTCCGTCCTTGGCTTCTTCAAAAGCCACGGTTTTGATAATGCTCAGATGAAAAGGGTCCTATTTGTAAACCCCCGGTGGCTTCTCCTCGACGTGGAGAAGACTCCGGCCCCAAAGTTCCGAGCTTTGCAGGATCTGGGCTTCTCCTGCTCCGACATTACACACCTCCTCAGCTCGAATAACGCTGTCATCAGACACAAACTCCAGAACGTCTTGTCCAAGATCCAATTTTGGCAAGGCACCCTTGGGTCCAACGACTTACTGATGAAGTTATGCAAGAGAAACAGGTGGTTTCTCTCGTATAGCATCGAGAAGAAGATCCAGCCTAACATTGAGATTCTAAGGGATGTCGGGATCACGGATCAGAAGCTCTCAATGATCCTACGGTACCGCCCCCTGCTCATAGTCCAGAAGGCTGAAACCCTGAAGGCGTTAATCAGTCGTGTCAAGGGTTTGGGAGTAGCTCGCACCTCAGGGATGTTCCTCCACACCCTGACTGTGCTCCACAGCGTCTCCGAGGAGAACTTCAAGGCTCACTTGGAGTTCTTCAAGGGTTTCGGGTGGTCCGAGGATGATTTCCTTGCTGCATTCAGAAAGTCTCCTAGTATTGTGGCATTTTCTTTCAGGAGTTTGCATCCATGTAGTGTGATTCCTGCCATTCAACTTTAATTCGCAGTTTGCAACCAAATAATTCCTGCCATTTTCTTTTTTTCTTTGTGAATATAAGATGAACTTGGATGCACACATGAAGCAAGAAAATGAAGATTGATGAGAAGATTTGCGATGATATTGTCGATATAGTTAATTGCTTGTTGATAATCACTTTCTGTAGATGTGGTTGTTATTCCTGTCCTGTTCGTTTTAAGTCTACTGGGAGATATCAAACTTATGTAGGTTGTTTGACACCTAAAAATTTTAATTGATTTGGCTATGGATATTTGGTAATTAGGGTTTGAGTTTTGGTTAATTTTCGAAATGATAAGAAGTAGGATTCTTTTTTATGACTGGGTAGGATGCTTAGGTGATTTTGAGGTGGAGGATGATGTTTTTGATTTAGGGTAAGGTTCGGTCACCTTTTATATAACTTTGCTACTCTCCTATCCAAATCCAAAACCCAAAAAAGAGAATCGATGTTGAGTATCATCCTCTTTTTGTGTATTTTGTTTGTCAAATTTTGTTCTCTTTCTTAATTGGTTAGTTTGATGAACAAGATTGACAGCATTAGTACACAGTTTCGAATGGGATTAGTAGTCTTCCAACATGATTATAAGAGATTGTAGACGTGTTTCTACCATTGTGAGTGGTGCACCATTCCATTCGTGTAATGAAGTAATAGCTTGGAATGTGATATGAATTGAGTTCTTAATCTATAAGGAGCTTGTTTTGTCCCGAGTCGTCGGACAAGTTCTGTTACAGCTAAGCGCATTGCTGGATGTGCTTTTCTCATGATGAACTTATGAGATCTTCTATTCTAGTTTATGCTTGCCTTTTCATATTATGATTCCTATAAGCTGATTGTATGACACATGATTGGATTTCTTGACGTCCTGTTTCTACTAAGATAATCCCTATCGAGCCGAAAATTATATATTTCAGATGGTCCATAGATTGGGAGCTAAGGATTGAAGAAGTGTTCTGTTCCGGCATGGTGAAATCCTTAGCTGATTATCTAATAAAATTATAGTTAGATGTTTACTATATTAATAATGATGAGACTTGATGGGATGTTGTTTCAATTATTGGCAATGAGTATTATTATTTTGCTTTGTGTATTACAGATGTTTGGATGATATTTTCCTCTCATCTTATGACTTGGTCATATTGAGCATAACATGTTCTGATCAATCCAAAATACATGGGTGTTAGCTCTGTTTGCAGAGTGTTTGGTGCAAATGAAGTGGATTAACACTGTTCTCGGAAATTGCCCTTTTAGCAATTGTTACTGTCCAGAGGTTGGCATATGCAGTGTGCTAGTTCGATTACAATAGTAAGGCTATGTTGAACAAATTGGAAAAGTAAATATAATTCTAGGGGCTACTTTTATAGGCAAAATTCAGCCATTGCCCAGTCTTCAGGTAATGAAAGAGAAATGAGACTCGTTTGCTTCTTTGAAACCAATTTCACCCTTCCCAAAATGTATTTTGTCCACTGTCATATGATACCAACTTCAACTTTCCCAAAATGAAGTAAAAAAAACCCTTCCCAAAATGTATTTTGCCCATTGTCAAACTCGAGTCAAGACATTTCTGACAGTTTGAATCTTTAATTATATTTATGATATGTAGTTATAGTGGTTTATGCATTATGAAAATCCAAATTTTCAACTTTTTTGGCTTTTGCTACTGTATGTTTCTTTTGCATCCTTTATTGGGTATCTTCTTATTGTCATATCTGTAAGAGCTATACGACAAAAAGGTGATCTGCAAGTCAAGTGCAGGTTGATTTTGTGTGACATACTTGTGCTTCAATGTGACTATAAAGCATCTCTAAATTTATTGCCAAATAGCAACATGTAATCCGGAATTTAATTGCAGCCCTTTGTTCGCCAGATTCCTTTATACGCTACTCTCTTGTTTTATAGCTGCTGGTCTCAGCTCTATATCTGAATTTGTCTTTCGGTGTGTTCGTTATATTAACACGTTGATGTATTGTTGTCTCTGGACAAATAAATCAAAATAATCTTCCCTGAGGCATTGTGGCATGCTAATTCTTTTGCTTTGTGCTTTCTTTTAGGTTTTGATGCATCATTGGCCCTGGAGAAATGATAGTCACAGCATCTTTTGCAGGTAGGTACTCTGTCAAATTAAACAGAAGCACAGGTTATTCTTGTGACAGAAATTGGAATTTTCTCGATAATTTTTCATCTTCGTTGAGTCCTTAGGATCAACAGACGCCATAGTGGATTTGCACCCTAATACTTGTTGATCATCATAGAAATGTTTTTCTGTCAAAGGCTTGACTTGTTATCAGCGAAGAATTATATATGTACTTTCCTGCTGAGAACTAGTTGATGGATAAGTTATCTATTTGCTGGATGGAGATATCTTTCCAACAAAAGTTGTTGATGAGCAAAAAAACCTAATGCTCTTTGTAAGTTTTGTTAATTTTTGGGGGAATTTTGTCTTTAAAAGGATTGTGATCCTTTCAATTTGTAGAACCTATATATATATATATATAATATATATATATATATATATATATATATATATAGATATATATATATATATAGATATATATATATATAGATATATATATATAGATATATATATATAATATATATATATAGATATATATATATATCTATATATATATATCTATATATATATATATCTATATATATATATTATATATATATATAGATATATATATATATATATAGATATATATATATAGATATATATATATATCTATATATATATATCTATATATATATATATAGATATATATATATATTATATATATATATCTATATATATATATAGATATATATATATAGATATATATATATAGATATATATATATATATCTATATATATATATATCTATATATATATATATAGATATATATATATAGATATATATATATAGATATATATATATATCTATATATATATATCTATATATATATATATATCTATATATATATATCTATATATATATATAGATATATATATATATATAGATATATATATATAGATATATATATATAGATATATATATATAGATATATATATATATCTATATATATATATCTATATATATATATATAATATATATATATAGATATATATATATATAGATATATATATATATAGATATATATATATAGATATATATATATAGATATATATATATAGATATATATATATATCTATATATATATATTATATATATATATAGATATATATATATATAGATATATATATATAGATATATATATATAGATATATATATATAGATATATATATATAGATATATATATATAGATATATATATATATAGATATATATATATAGATATATATATATAATATATATATATAGATATATATATATAGATATATATATATAGATATATATATATATATATAGATATATATATATATCTATATATATATATAGATATATATATATAGATATATATATATATCTATATATATATATAGATATATATATATAGATATATATATATAGATATATATATATAATAATTGATGTGTTATTTTATAAATAATTTATATGAGTCTAACATATCACGTAAATAAATTTTAATGTTTGTTAATTCAGACTTAACGTAAGAAGTTTATATGTTATATTTTTTAAAATATATAGATTATTATATACATGAGTAAATTATAAAAGTTTAAATGATTAATGATCAAATCACAAGGACTAAAATGAATCTTAATTCAAAAATGAGACTTTTACGATAAAACATTTTTAAATAAGCATATTATCATTGATTTTATTTTATAATTTAGGTAGTATAATTATTAATCCATCAACTTTTACAAGCATTAGGACTCACATGTCATTTATTTATTTATTTATTATTTTTAATTAGAATCGTAGAAATCTTTGATCGACAAAAAATAATTTTCTTAAACATTGTAACGAATTTCCAAGGGTTAGGTTGTAGGTACTTTCGACCTAAACGTGCTCCTCTAAGATATGGCAATACCACCTTTCTTAGGTTTTGATGAAGGAACATACAAAAAAGAAGAAAAAGACGATGACATTGATGAATAGGTTGCATTACTTTTCTCTCTTGCCCTTACCTTCATCGCTCGTTGTTGTCTGACTAGTGCGGGCTCCACAGAGCAGCTTCATGGCTGAATACTTAGTTAGCTTCTATCGCTTCGATCTGAATGAGACAGCCAAGGCCTCGAAGCTCCTTTGTCGTTAGTCTTACTCTATCCTTGGCTTTTTTAAAAGCCATGGTTTTGATAATGCTCAAATGAAAGGGAGGGTCTTATCTTTAAACCCCTGGTGGCTTCTCCTGGATGTGGAGAGGACTCTAGCCTCAAAATTTTGAGCTTACAGGATTTGGGTTTCTCTTGCTCCAACATCATCCATCTCGTCAGATCAAATCCTATCGTCATCAACCAAGAACTCCAGGCTATCGTGTCCAAGATCCAGTTACGATAAGGCCTCCGCGGGTCCAATGAACTTTTGGGGAAGTTATGCAAGAAAGACTACTAGTTTCTTGGGTATAGCATCGAGAAGAGGATTCAGCCTAACATTAAGATCTAATGGATTGTGAGATGCTATGGCACTATCCTCGCCTGATATTCTAGAAGGTTGAAACTCTATAGGTGTTAATTAGTAAGGTCAAGGGTTTGGGAGTAGCTTACACCCTAGGGATGTTCCACCAAACTCGAAGGGTGCTCCGGACAATCAGCATGAAGAATTTCAACGCTCACTTGAAGTTCTTTAAGAGTTTCGGGTGATTAGATGATTTGCTGCTTGTATTCAGGAAGGCTCCAAGGGCAGGTTCTTTAAAGAGAAGAACATGGAGTTCTTGGTAAACGAAGCCAAATTTGCTCCATCTTATCTTGAACCGCAGTCAGTGATTTTTGTTGATGAGTTTGGAGAAAAGGTTGTTCCAATGTATTAGATATTGATGGGCATCAAGTCCAGGGGAATTTGCATCGGTGACCTCCAAATGTACACATATACATGAAATATCGAGAGAAGAAATTTCTAGAGGAAGTTCATCATCCGCTACATGGAGTGCCAGAACTCATTGAATTGTATAATGTAGCCCCCAAAAACAGAACTACTCTTTGTTCCTGTAAGTGCATAATGCATGGTGTAAGGTTTTGTACCAGCAAGTTGTTTCCAGGTTCCAATTTTCCATTGTCTGTTTAACTTGATCTGCAGTTTGCAACCATGCAGTGTGATTCTTGTCATTTACTTTTTTTTTGGTGAATTTAAGATGAACTTGTATGCATACAAGTAGTAAAAAAATGAAGAATGATGAGAAGATTTGCCATGATATTGTCAATAGGGTTAATTGCTTAATTCTTTTGTAGACACTGCATGGAATTACTATTCTTGTCCTGTTCTTCATAAGTCTACCAGAAGATATCATACTCATTAATTGATTATGATAATGTGATATTTTTACTCATTAGATATGAGAAATGTTGTTTTGACATCCGATACCATAATATATACGCAAACAACACAAAAAGATATATAATCTAAACCAACAATGCTTCTCACCGCATGATCTACTTAGTGATAAAGCTTTTCATCGACGATCGGGTTACTCGGTTATAGTAAAGACAAGTTTCACGATAATCACATTAGCAATCTAGACTATGGGAATTAGAATCGTACGATAAATGCTTCGGCAAAGCAACAAAGAGGCTTTTAGTAATGTATCGAAGGCTTTGGCAACACAACAAAGGTTTTGGCAATGCCTTCCATGAATTCTTAGGCAACACAGTAGCAAAGAATGTTTCGTGAATAAAGTGGAAAAGCGTTGTAAAGGATTTGACTAATGCAACAACAAAGCCTTTTCCAAATGCTTTGCCAATGAAGCCTATCTATACCACATTGCTTGTTTATAGAAATGAAGATTCCGACAAACTAATTTTGGTGACCCATGGATAATCAATAATGAAAAATCTCTCATTTTATTTTATTGGAGATCACGAAACATGAGATAACTTAGCGGAGAATAAGAGATAAATTAAGATTCTACTAAACTAAACCAGGTTAAGTAGGATTATGTAGATTGGATTAGTTCATTTTAAAAGAATTGATTCACCCATTATGATTGACTTAGAAAATATAAGGATATCATTCGATAAAAACTCACTAATCAGTATTTTTTATAAAAAAAAATTAACAATCATTGATTATTTTTTGAGAAAATACCCTTAAATGAAAATACTATAGTTGATTTAATTTTATAATTTAGGTAGCATAATTATTAACCCATCAATTTTTATGAGGATTATGGCTTTATTAGTGCTCATTCATTTACTATTATTTTTAGTTGGCACACAAATAAAAATTCACAAAGAAAAAGTGCCTTGAAGAAAAGAGTTGACTTTACTATTGTTCATTCATTTATTATTTTTAGTTATCAATCGATAAAAGTTGACGAAGTAAATGATGTTTGTGTTCGTAGAAATCTCCAATGGAAGAAAAGAGTTGACTTCGTTAGTGTTCATTCATTTATTTTTGAAGTTGCACACAATTAAAGTTGCCGAAGAAAAAAAAAAAAAAAAAGAGGCCTGCGGTCGCAGAAATCTCCGACCGAAGAAAAAGTGTTGACTAGTGTTCGTTCATCTACCATTTGTAGTTGGCACACAAAAAAAAGCTGACGAAGGAAATAAGAGGCCTGCGGTCGCAGAAACCTCCGACCGAAGAAAAGAGTTCGAGCACTGACGCACTACTAGGGTTTCGGATGCAGGTACTTCCGGCCAGTTTCCTCCAGACGCAGCAACACCACCATCACTAGGTTTTGGTGAAGAGAAGGAACATACAAAGAAGGAGAAGTAGACGACGATGACGTTGATGAATAGATCGCCGTACGTCTCTCTCTTGTTCAAAGCCCTCGCCTTCATCCCTCGCCGTCGTCCGGCCAATGCTGCCGTTTTTCTCTCAACCCATTCTTATTCCGCCGCCTCCGGGACTCCACAGAGCAGCTTCATGGCTGAATACCTGGTCAGCTCCTGTGGCTTCGATCCGGATGAGGCGGCCAAGGCCTCGAAGCTCCTTGGCCGCATCGAATCCCGCCATCAGCCTGACTCCGTCCTTGGCTTCTTCAAAAGCCATGGTTTTGATAATGCTCAGATGAAAAGGGTCCTAACTGAAAACCCCCGGTGGCTTCTCCTCGACGTGGAGAAGACTCTGGCCCCAAAGTTCCTAGCTTTGCAGGATCTGGGCTTCTCCTGCTCCGACATTACCCACTTCGTCAGCTCGAATAACGCCGTCATCAGTCACAAACTCCAGAACGTCTTGTCCAAGATCCAATTTTGGCAAGTCACCCTCGGGTCCAACGACTTACTGATGAAGTTATGCAAGAGAAACTGGTGGTTTCTCGGGTGTAGCATCGAGAAGACGATCCAGCCTAACATTGAAATTTTAAGGGATTGCGGGATCACGGATCAGAAGCTCTCAATGATCCTACGGCACCGCCCCCTCCTCATAACTCGGAATGCTGAAACCCTGAAGGCGTTAATCAGTCGTGTCGAGGGTTTGGGAGTAGCTCGCACCTCAGGGATGTTCCTCCAGACCCTGAGTGTGCTCCACTGCGTATCCGAGAAGAACTTCAAGGCTCACTTGGAGTTCTTCAAGGGTTTCGGGTGGTCCGAGGATGATTTCCTTGCTGCATTCAGAAAGGCTCCTACTCTTGTCGCATGTTCTTTAAAGAATTTGCAGAGAAAGATGGAGTTCTTGGTAAATGAAACCAGATGCGCTCCATCTTATCTTGCACTGCGGCCACTGATTTTGTTGATGAGTTTGGAGAAAAGGTTGATTCCAAGATATCAGATATTGACGGTCCTGAAGTCAAGGGGAGTTCACATCGGTAACGTCCAAATGATCACATACATGTTATATCCAGAGAAGAAATTTCTGGAGAAGTTCGTCATCCGCCACAAGGAGTTTCCAGAACTCATTGAATTGTATAATGTAGCCCCAAAAAACCAAACTGCTCTTTGATCCTGCAAGTGCATAATGCATGGTGCAAGGTATTGTACCTGCAAGTTGTGTTTCTAGGTTCTAATTTTCCACTGTCTGCATAACTGTTTGCATCCATGTAGTGTGATTCCTGCCATTCAACTTTAATCTGCAGTTTGCAACCAAATAATTCCTGCCATTTACTTTTTTTCTTTGTGAATGTAAGATGTACTTGGATGCACACATGTAGCAAGAAAATGAAGAATGATGAGAAGATTTGCAATGATATTGTCGATATAGCTAATTGCTTGTTGATAATCACTTTCTGTAGATGTGGTTGTTATTCGTGTCCTGTTCGTTTTATGTCTACTGGAAGATATCAGACTTATGTAGGTTGTTCGACACCTAAATGTTTTAATTGATTTGGCTATGGATATTTGGTAAATTTTTGAAATGATTAGAAGTAGGATTCTTTTGGATGACTGGGTTGGACGCTTAGGTGATTTTGAGGTGGAGGATGAACCTTTTGATTTAGGGTAAGGGTCGGTCACCTTTTATATAACTTTGCTACTCTCCTATTCAAATCCAAAACCCAAAAAAGGGAAATGATGTTGAGTGTCATCCTATTTTTGTGTATTTTGTTTGTCAAATTTTGTTCTCTTTCTTAATTGGTTAGTTTGATGAACAAGACTGACAGCATTAGTACGCAGTTTCGAATGGGATTAGTAGTCTTCCAACATGATGACGAGATTGTAGACGTGTTTCTACCATTGTGAGTGGTGCACCATTCCATTCGAGTAATGAAGTAATAGCTTGGAATGTGATATGAATTGAGTTCTTAACCTATAAGGAGCTTGTTTCATCCCGAGTGGTCGGACAAGTTCTGTTATAGCTAAGCGCATTGCTGGATGTGCTTTTCTCATGAAGAAATTATGAGATCTTCTATTCTAGTTTATGCTTGCCTTGTCATATTATGATTCTTATAAGCTGATTGCGTGACACATGATTAGATTTCTAAACGTCCTGTTTCTACTAAGATAATCCCTAGGGAGCTGAAAATTGCATATTTCAGATGGTCCATAGCTAGGGAGCTAAGGATCGAAGAAGTGTTCTGTTCCGGCTAGGTGAAATCCTTAGCTGATTATCCAATAAAATTATATTTAGACGTTTACTATATTAATAATGATGAGACTTGATGGGATGGTTTTTCAGTTGTTGGCAATGAGTATTATTATTTTGCTCTGTGTATTATGGATGTTTGGATGATATTTTCCTCTCCTCTTATGACTTGGTCATATTGAGCATAACATGTTCTTATCAATCCAAAATACGTGGGTGTTAGCTCGGTTTGCAGAGTGTTTGGTGCAAATGAAGTGAATTAACAGTGTTCTCAGAAATTGCCCTTTTAGCAGGTGTTACTGTCCAGAGGTTGGCATATGCAGTGTGCTAGTTCGATTACAATAGTAAGGCTATGTTGAACAAATTGGAAAAGTAAATATAATTCTAGGAGCTACTTTTATAGGCAAAATTCAGCCATTGCCCAGTCTTCAGGTAATGAAAGAGAAAGGAGACTTGCTGGCTTCTTGTAAATCAATTTCACCCTTCCCAAAATGTATTTTGTCCACTGTCATATGATACCAACTTCAACCTTCCCCAAATGAAGTAAAAAAACCCCTTCCCAAAATGTATTTTGCCCACAGTCAAACTCGAGTCAAGATATTTCTGACAGTTTGAATCTTTAATTATATTTATGATATGTAGTTATAGTGGTTTATGCACTATGAAAATCTAAATTTTCAATTTTTTTGGCTTTTGCTACTGTATGTTTCTTTAGCATCCTTTATTGGGTATCTTCTTATTGTCATATCTGTAAGAGGTATATGACAAAAAGGTGATCTGCAAGTCAAGGGCAGGTTGTTTTTATGTTACATACTTGTACTTCAATGTGACTACAAAGCATCTCTAAATTTATTGCCAAATAACAACATGTAATCTGGAATTTAATTGCAGCCCTTAGTTAGCCAGATTCTTTTATATGCTACTCTGTTGTTTTATAGCTGCTAGTCTCAGCTCTATATCCGAATTTGTCTTTCGGTGTGTTCGTTTTATTAACACGTTGATGTATTGTTGTCTCTGGACAAATAAATCAAAATAATCTTCCTTGAGGCATTCTAGCATGCTAATTCTTTTGCTTTGTGCTTTCTTTTAGGTTTTGATGCATCATTGGCCCTGGAGAAATGATAGTCACAGCATCTTTTGCAGGTAGGCATTCTGTCAAATTAAACAGAAGCACTGGTTATTCTTGTAATAGAAATTGGAATTTTTTGGATAATTTTTCATCTTTGTTGAGTCGTCATGATCAACTTACAAAGAGAATTAGTCATCTGCAAAGCGTGCAAAGTGAAGGCTAAACTATCACGGACTTAGTTGGTTTTACCTAAGTCGAGCGGCACTCTTGCGTGTCTGTTCGCAAATGTCAGCCTCCCTGAAACCTCCCATGGTCTCTTAGGACTTTCAAAACAGAAAACGGGTTAGAGAAAACGTCTAACTCGGGATCCACAAGCAAACATTTCTAAAAACACTTCATAGACAATGCAAATTACAAATAGACTTTACAAGCTCTGAACGATTGTACAACAAAGGGTCAAAATGGTCCACTACAGACCGAATATCTCTCACAAGTGTCCACATGACACTACCTTTATTTACAAGCCTAAAAAGGCCACCAAACCCAACTAAAATGGGGTTGTTAAGCCTTCGACCGTTCCTCTACATGCTGTGCAAAGCATGAACAAACAGAAAGACACGAACATAAAGTATTACATTAAACATCCTGTTTAGAATTTTGTCCGTGACATTCTCCCCCACTTATTTCTTCGACGTCCTCGTCAAAGCCTTTGTCGACACTGCAACTCCTCGCGTTTGCTGAGTCTTCAATCTTCTGCTCCAGCTGCAATGTGCCTCTTGGCTCCCAGCTGCTCTTCGCTGCTGTTTTTGAGTAGTCGAACCTTTGATCCGTCATACTGCTTCAACTCGCCAATGACTCTGACTCTAGTGTAGGGTTGATTGAGTTGTGTTGATCCCTGTTAGTTCCTGCGGATCCTCCAAATAAAGGAAAAGATCATTCTTACTATGCGCCAGTCTCTCAAATGCCTCATGCTGCTTAAACTGGGTGGATGCTTGTTGGAGATTTAACGAGCATCGCCTCGCAAACTTCTGAAGTTTTGGGTCCTTCCTCCACAAAAATTTGCTCATCGACTCTTCTTTCACTTAGTTGTCACTTCCAAGTAGATTCACATCACTTCCGCTTTCGATTGACATTCTGTTGGGAAATGAAGCGCATAATCTACTCTCAGTAGCACTTATCACCATTGGTGAGGATTTGACAACTATTATCTTTTAATATCTTCGAAGGATCTTTGAACCTGTGCAGAACTCATCTGCTAGATAGATAAGAGAATCGGGATACTCGGTTTCGCTCATTCTATTAAGAGTTGAGAAGACAATGGTTATTTAACTTCACTCGTCTCCTTAAAGGTTGTACTCCATGCATCGAGCTGGTTACTGACCTTCGCTTGCTTTTTGCTCACACTTCTGAAACACTCGAAGTGTTTGCACTCCTTGCATTGAATTAGCTACTGTGATTCACTTTCTCAATGCCATCGAACTTTTGGAATGCAGGAAGTTTTCATCCCAAGTCTCTAATAGTTTTAGTCGCCTCTGGGATTGTACCGTCTTCTCCATCAATCTAGCCGTCTACTCCACTAAGTAGTAAAGGTATAGCACCACGTACTTCCTGCTTCGTTCCTTGGTTGTGCACTCTTGCATAACCCGAAGTCTTTCACTTTTGGCTATCTTGATGAGAAGCTCGTTGACACCGGTCTTACGAAGTTCCATGCCCATGGCCCTACTATCTGTCACCTTGCATCTGCGTTCCTTTTCTTCATGATCAATAGATATGTCTCTGTGGCACTCCTCCGAGTTCACCTCCATTCAAACTGATGCTTGATTTTGGGTAGCTATGTCCCTCTGGACTCGTCGTCGCTTCCTCACCCCTTTCGACTCCCTGCTTCAATACCTCTGTGTTCTCCAAGCAGCTCCCTTTGGTCGATGGAAAGATAGACAAACTGCAACTCCAATGCATGACCTCTGCCATCATGTTGTAGGGTTTGCACCGCTTCTGTTCTCCTTAGCTTCCTTGGTAGCAACGTTCATTTACTCGACCTTGTCCTCTAACTTGTCGGGCTCCCTTAAGCGAATATAGGCTCTGGAGTAGTCCAACTCTTCAGCTTCTTCGATCATATCTCTACATGATCAAGTCCCTCCAATGGGTCTCACTGGTACTTGCATTCGAACTTTTCCCTCGGTGGTACACAGCCCTCATATGCTGATGACCAAGGTTTTCATCCAATACAAAATTCGATGCACGCACGGAAGACCCGCCTCTGCGGTACTATGGCCTTCACTCCTTGAATCCATAGCCCTTCTTGTCATTGTGTTGTTCATCGAAGTGAAACTACTAGTAGCTCCTGATCATACTTCCGTATGATATGGTCCCTCACGGGACTATGTTGTGTGTATCACATTTCCACGAACTGTTCCACCACGATCTGCTGCACCATGTCGTCTCCTGATGACATCTCTATTGCATTCTGATCCTTGTGGGATGAACTAGAATTGTGATCCCTCCATGTGTGGCATCTGCCAATACATCGCAGGGTATCTTCCACCTTCGATTTTGTTCGCTCCTTTAGCAATCAACCTTCATCCACCCACTCTTGGGTCACACCTAGATGAAGCACCGCTTTAGGATAATCCGTCACCTAGTAGCTCCCGAAGTCCACCGACTTCGCTGAAAATGGTGCATTGTTGTTTGGATCCTGGGCCTCTACCCCTACTAGCACAATCTCCTCTACGCACTGCTTCCTTCATGGCAACTCGAATGGCAACACTGTGGCATATTTTTCAAGAGTATTCGCCTCCATGTCCTCTTGCTCTGTGCTAAGACCTTCTGAACCCAACTTCGCCTCCGCAAATTGAGTCGCCTTAGTTTCTCCCTCAAATGCTTCTCCGAGATAAGATGCATGTGCCCATAAGCTCCCTTCATCTTTGGCACCATGCAAGATGAGTCCACTCCATCAGAATGAAGGACTCATGGAACAACATAATCCTGCTCTTGCCTCTACAAGAGTTCATGTCCTTGACCTCTGTCCAAGGAAAGCTCTGTGCCTCTGCTTCATGTTCCATCTTCTATGTCGACTCCCTTTATGCGGCTTGGGTACTTCGTCAAGTTATGCCCTTCATGTTATGTTCCATCTTCTATGTCGGCTCCCTTTATGCGGCTTGGGTACTTCGTCAAGTTATGCCCTTCATGTTCCATCTTCTATGTCGGCTCCCTTTATGCGGCTTGGGTACTTCGTCAAGTTATGCCCTTCATGTTCCATCTTCTATGTCGGCTCCCTTTATGCGGCTTGGGTACTTCGTCAAGTTATGCCCTTCATGTTCCATCTTCTATGTCGGCTCCCTTTATGCGGCTTGGGTACTTCGTCAAGTTATGCCCTTCATGTTCCATCTTCTATGTCGGCTCCCTTTATGCGGCTTGGGTACTTCGTCAAGTTATGCCCTTCATGTTCCATCTTCTATGTCGGCTCCCTTTATGCGGCTTGGGTACTTCGTCAAGTTATGCCCTTCATGTTCCATCTTCTATGTCGGCTCCCTTTATGCGGCTTGGGTACTTCGTCAAGTTATGCCCTTCATGTTCCATCTTCTATGTCGGCTCCCTTTATGCGGCTTGGGTACTTCGTCAAGTTATGCCCTTCATGTTCCATCTTCTATGTCGGCTCCCTTTATGCGGCTTGGGTACTTCGCAGTTATGCCCTTCATGTTCCATCTTCTATGTCGGCTCCCTTTATGCGGCTTGGGTACTTCGTCAAGTTATGCCCAAGTTGTTCTGCTCCTCGTTTGCATTGAGTTGACGGTGGTCTTCATACCCACCATTCCACGGGTCAGCCCTCCCTTGAGTCTGATCTCTATATCGACTCCAAGTGTGCCTTCATTTGTGTTGTTTTGGATCGCTCCCCCACTTGATCTCGTAATACATCCACCAATGCTTTCTCTCAAGCGAGATCATGCGGCGACTCCTTGCTGCTTGCTCGGTCCATTGAGCTTCGTGGAGTTGTTGTTTTTGAGGTACTCCTCAACATGAGCGGTCCGTTACACGTGATTCTCCCTCTAGAGAGTCGGAACTTATCCCTCTTGGATATCTATCCCGTTGGAGCCACATCTCTCTTCGTTTCTTTCTCTCTGAAAGTTTCGGAGACCACCATCCCCTTGGATTATTCCGATTTGCTAAACAAACCGTGCATTGTTCTGCCTCCTGCAAACGCACTTGTTAGATTGCGACTCCATGTCACTACAGCCCCCGCTGCACCACTCAAGGCCTAGCAACATGCTGAACTCGCTGCACACTTCAGCCTCCTACGGATGTATCCTTCACATGCCGAAGAGAAAGTTACAATGCTCCATGGCACCGAGTTTCGATCGCCTTGGGATGGCCGCGAACATCCCATTTTCCGCATACAAGCCCTTACATGAGTACCGAATTCTTCGAGTTAGCAATTCCTCTCACCTCTATGAGCTTTGCACAACTCTTTCGGTCACTGAGCAACTCATTCCACCTTGCATGGTCTCATCCTTTACCAAGCGCTTCACTTGCCTTAAGCATCATCGAGTGTTGTTATCAATGTCGAGCCGTAGCTCGAACTCAGCCATCCCAACCTTTGTGCGCTACTCATTCTTCCAAGTTTGCTTATTCTCGTGGTGCCTCTTGCGCGAAGGGTTAGTCATTCCTCTGAATGTCAATCTCAGATGCCCGCTTCTCCAAGCGACTCCTTTTCCCTACATCTCCATGCCCATTTTCCCCCAAACGGTCGCGCGTGCTGACTGCCCTCAACGCAGTCCTGCTAGGTCCCCCACGTTTGCACGTCAAGTGTTTCTACGAGTGCTTGCCCCGCTCTGATACCAACTGTCACGGACTTAGCTGGTTGTGCCTAAGTCGTGCGGCACCCTTGCGTGTCCGTCTGCAAAGGTCAGCCTCCCCGAAACCTCTCATAGTCCCTTAGGACCTACAAAAGAGAAAACGGGTTAGAGAAAACGCCTCACTCGGGATCCACAAGCAAACATTTTCGAAAACACTTCATAGACAATACAAATTACAAACAGACTTTACAAGCTCTGAACGGTTGCACAACAAAGGGTCAAAATGGTCCATTACAGACCGAATATCTCTCATAAGTGTCCACATGACACAACCTTTATTTACAAGCTTAAGAAGGCCACCAAACCCAACTAAAATGAGGCTGTTAAGCCTTCGACCATTCCTCTACATGCTGTGCAAAGCACGAACAAACAAAAAGACACAGACATACTTAAGTATTACATTAAACATCCTGTTTAGAACTTTGTCCGTGACAAAACGACACTCATCTCCACCAGATTTAATGCTTGCAGCCATATTTTGCAGACACAAAATGGAATTTGACTTACTGGGGAAAAGGGATAAAAGTGATGCCAACCATGTTTCCTTTTTACCTTAAGAATGAAAGATTTGACTTACTGGGGAAAAGGAATAAAAGTGATGACCACTTTAGATTAGCTGATTTAGATCATTTGTCGGCAAATTAAGCAGATTTTATCAGAAGAGATTCTAACTAAACTGGCACGAATAATCTTCGGTCTCTTCGATATTTGCCCGCATAAATTTGCTGATTTGGTAACTAATTTACAGTGTTGAAGATATTTTTTACATAAATTTCATAGCCAGTTAATACAGAAAAATAGATAAGAAAAATTCTAGAAAATTTTTTAAGCATTTGAATTTGCAAGTAAATTATTCACGTAACAACAATAAAAATAAAACTGTAAGTTTCAATTATTGGGGTCAACTATATGTAAAAACTCATATGCTTAGTTAAGTTTAAAATATTAAATATTTATTTATAGTTTATATTGAGAGTCTTTCTTTATATCTTCTTATACTACTAATTTTTATCATATCATCTCTTTTCAGTATTGTATCCGGAGGTTTCTTAAGTATATTCTCATACCATCTTAAATGGTTTTATCTTATTTTACCTAATAACTTCATGTATTCATCTTAACATTCTTATCTCGATAATATAATTTTTTTGTGTATATTAGTTTAATGATTTCCTATTAAACTGAAAATTACATATTCCATAGCCATGGAGCTAGGGATTGAAGAAGTGTTTGGGTCCGAAAAGGTGAAGATGGTTAAACTGATTATCTAATAAATGTATAGTTAGACATTCAGTCTATTAATAATGATGAGAATTTATGGTATGTATTTTCAATTATTTTCATTGAATATTATTATTTTGCTCTTTGTATTACAGTTATTTGGATCATAAGTTTCGTAGGTTGTGATTCTCTCATTTATGAGTTTGGTCATATTGAGTGTTTGGTGCATAACGATTTTCTTATCAATCAAAATTACTTGGGTGTTGGCTCCGTTTGCTGAGTGTTTGGTACAGTGTTCTCAGAAATTGCTCTTTTAGTAAGTGTTACTGTCTAGCAAGGAAGGTAATACCAAATGATACCGCCCGGTACGGGCGGTACGTACCGGTCCGACGGCATACCGGTACTTGGACAGCTCGCTACCGGGCGGAACGAAAAATAATAATAAAATAATATATATATATATATGTATATTTATATATTTATATATTTTAGAAAAAAAAGCAACATTCGGCGACGTTGCCAAGGCGACGCGACGTCGATATATATATATATATATATATATATATATATATATATATATATATAATATTATTTAAATAAACGAGGTGACGTCGCCCCGCGTGGGGAAGGAAAAGGCGACGTCGCCGAGGCAATGCGACGTCGCCTTTTAAATAAAAAAATATATATAATCTTATATATATATATATTAATTTTTATATAAATATAAACTCAACGACGTCGCTTCGACGACGTCGTCGAGTTATATCCGGTCTTAGAAATGAGACTCGCTGGCTTCTTGTCGATCAATTCACCCTTCGCAAAATGTATTTGTCCACTGTTAGATGACACCAATTTTAACCTTCCGAAAATGTGTTTTGCCCACAGTCAGACTCAAGTCAAGATATTTTTGACAGTTTGAATCTTTAGTTATATTTATTATATGTAGTTATACTCGTTTTTGTACTATGAAAATCCACAATTTCAACTTGCACTTGCTACTGTATGCTTCTTTTGCATTCTTATTGTCAAATTATGCAGGTTGGTTTTATGTTACAAACTTGTGGTTCAATGCTACTATAGAGCTACAATAGAGCATCTATAGATTTATTATTGTCAAAGCTGTAAGAGATATAAAACACAAAGGTGATCTGAAGGTCTAGTTACTGTCAAATATGCAGGTTGTTTTTATGTTACAAACTTGTGTTTCAATGCTGCTATAGAGCATCTATAGATTTATTGCCTAATAGCAGCATGTAATCTGGAATTTGATTCCAGCCCTTGGCTCTCCAGATTCTTATTTATGCTATTCTGTTGTAGTATAGCATGCTAGTCTCAGCCATATGTCTGAGTCCTAATCTTTTGGTATGTCCCCATCTTGAGGTTTTGATGTATTATTGTCTCTGGAAAAATTCATCAAAATAATCTTCCCTGAGGTATTGTAGCATGCTAATCTCTGGTAAATGTCGTATATCTCTGAGTTCTAATCTTTTGCTTTGTGCTTTCTTTTAGGTTTTGATGCATCATTGGCCCAGGAGAAATGATCGGTCTTAGAAATGAGACTCGCTGGCTTCTTGTCGATCAATTCACCCTTCGCAAAATGTATTTGTCCACTGTTAGATGACACCAATTTTAACCTTCCGAAAATGTGTTTTGCCCACAGTCAGACTCAAGTCAAGATATTTTGACAGTTTGAATCTTTAGTTATATTTATTATATGTAGTTATACTCGTTTTTGTACTATGAAAATCCACAATTTCAACTTGCACTTGCTACTGTATGCTTCTTTTGCATTCTTATTGTCAAATTATGCAGGTTGGTTTATGTTACAACTTGTGGTTCAATGCTACTATAGAGCTACAATAGAGCATCTATAGATTTATTATTGTCAAAGCTGTAAGAGATATAAAACACAAAGGTGATCTGAAGGTCTAGTTAACGTCAAATAATGCAGGTTGTTTTTATGTTACAAACTTGTGTTTCAATGCTGCTATAGAGCATCTATAGATTTATTGCCTAATAGCAGCATGTAATCTGGAATTTGATTCCAGCCCTTGGCTCTCCAGATTCTTATTTATGCTATTCTGTTGTAGTATAGCATGCTAGTCTCAGCCATATGTCTGAGTCCTAATCTTTTGGTATGTCCCCATCTTGAGGTTTTGATGTATTATTGTCTCTGGAAAAATTCATCAAAATAATCTTCCCTGAGGTATTGTAGCATGCTAATCTCTGGTAAATGTCGTATATCTCTGAGTTCTAATCTTTTGCTTTGTGCTTTCTTTTAGGTTTTGATGCATCATTGGCCCAGGAGAAATGATGCTCGCAGTGTCTTTTGTAGGTAGGTACTCTGTCAAACAAAACAGAAGCACCACTTATATCTTGTGACAGAAATTGGAATTTTCTGGATATTTTTCATCTTTGTTGAGTCATGGGATAAACAGATGATGTAGAGGATTTGCACCCTAATGCTTGTTGACCATCGTAGATATGTTTTTCTGACAAAGGCTTGACTCGGTGAAGAATTATATACTGTACTTTTCTGCCTTGGAACTAGTTGCTGGATAGGGTCAGGTTCTTGCTGTAGGAAAAGAGAAAAGACTTGCACTTTGCACACACACGCACACTATCTCTGAAATTGCTTGCTAAACAGGATGATCATTTTTTTTGTCATAATTCTCAGGTTGTGTTAGTAATGTGGTATCATCCCTGCTTCTCATGTTTAAGATTTCTGATTGGTCAAATGTTGAATCTACTCCTTTTGTTCTTCGTACCATTTCTTGGGAATGTGAACTTATCTGTGTTTTGATTTTGAGACAGGTCTTAAAATCAAATCCAAACCGTAATATGCACTACAAAATGTCATATACTTTTGGATATTTAGAAGACAAATGGATTACAGAGTAAGAGTCAAACTCGAACTGCAATGAGCACTATAAAATGGCAATAAATCCTCTGCAAGAATGGATTCTACTTGGAAACTATTGCAACATTTAGAAGAGAAGGATGCTTTAATATGCCTTTCTGACCTTTAAATAGTTGAGGCATTATGGATTGGTACAATTGTTGTTGTTGTATGTTGTAATATGCATTAGATTAAAAGATGATATAAATCTGAGCATAATTTTTGTCATCAGATCACTTGTCTCACTTGGATTTTTTCTAGTTTCATCCAGTAAAAAGCTAGATTGCACTGTAACAAACTGAACTTTCTTTGTCATTTTATTTCCACCAGATTGATGGAGATCAAGTGAAATTTAAACTTAACACTTTGATTCAGGCAGCCCAGGTGTGTTCATTTCATGTCTTAACATATAACATCAGTTTATATTTCAGAAAACATAGATATGATCCTTTCTGCTTTCATTTCATTGTTCTTGTTCTTATCACTTTTGAGAATACTTTAATAAGTAAAAAAACAAAAGAGTAAAAAGTGCAAATTCTCATAATCATTTTGTTTTTCCAAAAGAAAAGAAGGAAGAAACGGATAAAAAAAAAACCGCACTGCTTTTTTACATTGAATCTACTACTAGTCTTCAAGAAAAGATGAAAAGCGAGAGATCTTGCGAAGGTGGAAGCAACCAAACAGTAGCTAACTAGATTTTATGCTTGGTTTCTTTTCCCTTTCTTTTGTTCCCGTGAGATGCAAAATGAAGGGCAAATGTCACTCGTCTCTCCACCAGAGTAATGCCCGCAGCCAATTTTTGCAGACACCAAATGGAATTTTGGGTCATAGGCATAGATTCATGCCATCTCTCCACCAGATTCGTGCACAATGTTCAGTAAAGAAGAGAATAGCACCGAGTGTTGCTGCAAAGCCTAAAAGACCTACTGCTACAAGGCCAAAACAAGGAATTAGGCAGCCAAAGTTTCTCGAGGACCTTCCCAAAGTGGTGCCCACCATGTTTCCCTTTTTACCTCAGAATGAAATATTGACTTGTTGGGAAAGGAACCAAAAGTGTTCTCCACTTACTTTGTTAGTCACTAAGCAGATTTTATTAGAAGATATCTACTAATAATCTTGGTCTCTTCAATATATTGCCAGTGTTGAAGGTATTTTATTTTTTGCACAATCTTCATGAACTGACTGTTCATGAAATTTTCAAGAAAAATTTGTACATAAATTTTCCCAAGCCGGGTAATAAATCTTCATGAACTGACTGTTCATGAAATTTTCAAGAAAAATTTGTACATAATATTTTCCCAAGCCGGTATAATAATTTGTGGAACTGATTACTAGCAAATCAGTAATGTTGTCTGACAATTGAAATCTGGTTTTAATTCTTGCACACAACACCATCAAATAAATATAAAGCATACACAGATCATCATTTATTAGCGCCCCTTCAGCGTTTTTATCACAGAAACTAAAACTTTGCTCCTTTTATTCTCTGCTAGTCCGTCTAAATCTCGTCGCCACAATGCTCTTCTTTTACATGAATAGAACTCTATTAGATTTCTCGGCTTAACGACATGCCCTGATGATTCTTTGTTTGTGCAATACTTATCTTTCAAACTTACTCTATTGAATGCAGATAGCCGAAGATCTTAATAGAATTGTCGGTCACAAGATATTGTTTAGATATGAGGAACTCCCATAGCAATTTGTTTTGTCTGCAACCTGGAATTCTGCAATATCTAATGGCAAATGATTGGAACTTAGTTGGAACTTTCTAAGCCTATTATATAGCATACTCGTACTTGTTTGTCTTTTTATCTTCCTCCACTTGGATCAGATAACAATACTGAAGATCTCCTCCACACACTACGAGGGCTTCAAATCTTTGTTACTCTACGGGATGGATTTATCGGCTAAACTTGACAGATTCACTGTAAGAAGGTCATGTGAGTGCTTCACAGAATCTAATCTTAACCTGAGTGCAATTATTGCGCATGGGCATGATGGCGTTGGCTACCCCACCACCAATCTCCTACGTCACAAGGATTCATCTCCTTTGCAAAGGGCCATGGCTGGCTTCCGTTCTTTTACTACCTGCTTCAACTTTCCAACTGCAATTGAAATCATCCTACCTCAATTGCGAGATATGAGATCAGGTTTCTGTAGCGGGGAGATTGCATATGCTGCTCGACGATAAATGTCACTGTTTGGTATGAGGCCCTCTTTGTAGCTTTTCGCCTTCTGTCTTCCTTCAATTGTTTTCCTTTCTTTCCTGTCATTTACTTTAAGAGATGGAGAAGCTTGATATCTGCAACTTAGATGTGAAGTTCCAAGATCATGTTCTTGTGAGCTTAGCAGTGCAAGGCTTTCATTGCCCGGAGTCAGAGAAATATTCTCTGAATCATTTTTAATTTGAAGAATAATATTATTTTTTTTTTATTGTGGTTGTTGCTGACGTAAAAGATTCATCGTATACGATTTGATCTTTGTCCACCAAGTCGATGTTCACATGTCAAATTTTCAAAGAAGAATTTGACTCCTATCAAAGACCAAGGCTTCATGCATCAGAGGATAGATCGAATTGGATGCAATCCATGGAATCAAGCTGAGATCTTTTGGAAGGAGATCTTGAAAGAACGAGTCGAAACTAAAGTTGGCAACATTATATTCTTAGACCATTAACAGCAGGATGCCTACTTTCTTGCTATCTCAGCTTTCCAGCTCCTCTAACAATCTTCCATTTCGCTACCCAGACGATCAAAACACTGCACACAGAAACAGGCACACGCATGCATACTACAAGTAAATATGAGATCACATGCAGCGAATTGGATGAGATGCAGAAGAATTACGACAGGAGATAAGATAGTTGAACACTCGGATATGTTGGTAGTTTCTCTCTCTGCACTATCAAACATTACAAAGCACTGGATGAGCATTGCAGTAGGTAATGATGATGTCGATATGTACCTAAAAAGTCACCACATCAGTTTTAGCTTGAAGTGACATTGATATTTTTGCCTCTGCTTCCCTTCATTTAATAAGCTTCATTGCATTATATATAGTAAAGAGGGGAGAATTATGATGACCAACATATGTAACACCATACAAGCTGTTCCTCTGATAGAGAAATGGTTCACAAGAAGACATGATAACGCAAACAAGTCAAAGAAATTAATCCAGCAGGCTACTCTGCTCATCAAGATAACTTTTGCGTCTCAAAGTCAGCAAAACCTAATGGAGAACTCAAAAACCTACCTTGCAGCTTCTGACACCTGCAGCTGAGACCACGAGGACCAGCTTGTGGTGTGACAACTGGAAAGTACCACCTCCGATCACAGGCTAATCTCTCATTTCTTTACTCGGTCTCCCAAATCCTGAGAAAACTCTAATGAAACGACAAGAACAACCAGGTGAGAGAGAGCTATCCCCTGTGGCCCAAGCAGAGAGTATTTGCAGTGGCAAGAAGGTGATGATGGCATGGAAGCTAGACACATGGTCCTTTGCAAGGACCACAGTAGCTATTACTACTGTCCTTTTCATTGAATCCTTACGAGAGGTTTAGGAGTTCCACGTTTCAATGAAGCTTTCTTACAGCTCAGGGACTGGCTTCTCCACTCTTACACACAACGCAGTTGTGTTATTCCGAGGGCCACACAACCCATTAATATACACAGGTAGAGTGTTGTTTTTCCTTTCCGAGTTTTCCTGCATCAGTGCAACCCTTTTCCACTGGCATTTCGACGTTTGTTTGGTGAAGGTTCTTTTCGTGGCTCGTGCCTTTGCAAGGCCTATTTAAGAAGGGGGTTGAGGTGGAGCGAAGTTGCAGCAAAGGAAGGGCAGTGTGAAGAAAAACTATATAAGAAAGCTTCACAGTGCAATCCTGCTGAGGTTCTCTTCTTTCCTCTTCTTGCTTCTCCCAATTTCTCTTTCAGGTAGCCCTTTTTCTGGTCTCGTTTCCCATCAAGCTCAGTCTCTTCTGTCTTCAACAGCTTGGGTGCATGTGGTTGCCATTTTTGTGATCGTCTATAGGCTAAATACCAATATCTTGTGTCTTTCCATTTTCCAGATCACTATACAGGAGCACCTATATCTCATCTTTGTAGTTTCTCCTAGTCTCGTATAGTTTCTTCCTCCTCCTACCACCACCATGGGAGGCACCATGGACTACCTCTCCAGCTTGCTTGGCGGTGGCCACAAGTACAGGAAGAGGAAGCAGTTTCAGACTGTTGAACTGAAGGTGAGGATGGACTGTGACGGCTGTGAGCTGAAAGTTAGAAATGCACTGTCTTCCATGAAAGGTTTCTTCTTCTCCTCCTCTATTGGATTTGTGCCCATTGTAGTACATCATATGATGTTCTGATGCAGTTCTGATGGATCCTCACAGGAGTTCAATCAGTGGACATCAACAGAAAGCAGTACAAGGTGACTGTAACAGGGTATGTTGAGCCACACAAGGTACTCAAGAAAGTTCAATCCACAGGGAAGAAGGCTGAGATCTGGCCTTACGTTCCTTACAACCTGGTTGCCCACCCGTATGCTGCCCAAACCTATGACAAGAAGGCACCCCCTGGGTATGTCAGGAACGTGGAGGTCATCAAAGTCTCCAGCCAAGCTGTGAGGCCAGAGGACCAGTTGACAACCTTGTTCAGTGATGACAACCCAAATGCCTGCTCTATCATGTGAACATATCAAAGTGACCGCTGTTCTTTCTTTTCTACCATTGTTCTATGTCTACAAAGTTGCTTCTGTGCTTTGTTGCGGAACAGCTGCATGTTGTATTTTGTTGTCCTTTGTCTTTGAGTGCAGAGTTTGCAGTTTCCTTTCTTCCATTTGCTTGTCTTATCGCTGTCTTCTAAACAAACAACAAAGAAGAAAGAGACTGGTGCAGGGGTGCTTATGGGACACAAGTACACCCAAGTTCATTAAAGAAGTTTCACTTTTACCAATACATTGAAGCTCTTCTTATACAACTCCATGACACAATTGAACCAAAACAACCATCTTTGTTTCCAATTATTTGTTAAGTACATGGCCAGGAATTTAAGCAAAAGCAAGGAACTCAGAAAGGATTATCTAACAACCATTCTAAATCTTTTAGCAAGCACCTAATGTTTTGAAAGGGAGATCATACCTACCACATCAATACATCCTTTTCACTGGGGAAGGTTCTGCCTTAAATCTGCTTGTTGAAGGACACAGAAATTAACCAGCAGCATGTAGTGAAACATAGCTAAGCATTTGATGTAACAGTTGCACCTAGTGCAAGTCTGCGGCATTGTTGTGTTGACTTTGAAGAATCAAAGAAAGAAATCTGATCTTTCTGTAGCTCTTCACTTGGAAAGATTATGGAGAGCCTGTGACTGTGCTGCAAGAAACCAGAGACCTATGCAAGAAGTCAGGCACAGAAAGATCTTCTCATGAATTCTTTTGTTTAATTGCACTCTAAATGAATTGTGATTTTGGATTTATTAGAATCCGACCTATCAGCAAAATTCAGAATCTCAAAATGTGATGTTGTATACATAAAATAAACGCATCAGTGTTTGAGGTTTGTCTCCTACTCTGCTCATGGGATGATCAGCACAATCTATCAAATCCAATCAGCCAGCTTATTTGAACTATAGCAATACAGCATGAAATGTTCCCCTTCTTATGTAAATATACGGATTGTTTAGAAAACAGTAGTGACGTTCAAAATACGTACTCGTGTTATTTGTAGGGAAATATACTTATCCATGTCACTCATTCATGTGAGGAAGAGAAGAATTTCGAAAATAAAAAATATATAGAGAGATTAATAATCAAAGAACATATAAGAAAGTTGATGTAAGATTTAACATAAATCCCTAGATATATCCATATAAAAATATTAAATTATTTAATATGTGAGACGGTCCTTGAATTATCCTCACTAGGCACAAATTAATATCAACACCATCTCACACAAACGTTTGAAAATTTTATATACTTTTCCTTATCCTTTATAAAAATTCTATAAGAGTATCCTCTCTACACATCCTAGAAAGAAATCTAGGAGCACTAAAGATATTTCTATTTAGGATGGGATCATCTTCCTTCATCAAACAACATAAAATTAGTCACACTGCATTCTCAGACATTAGATTTTGATAGATGGACTCATGACTTCTTGCAGTGCATTCAACTCATTTTGAAATACCCATTATCCTCTATTCTGAGGAGTGGTAAGGATTAACCTTTTCAGTTTTTCACTATACTTAATAGTAGGTTTATTTTGATATCATTTATCAGTCCAGATTCAAATATGAAAATTATCTGATTAACTTATTGAATTTAAATCATCCATTCAAAATACTTAAATCTAAATTAGTAATAATATATTCACAAAATTCTTATAAAATAATTTAATTCTTTATTTATTTCTAATATATGATTAAATTTGGAGTATTACAGTATAAATCTTTTCTTTTTTTAAGAGGACATTGCCACCAGAGCTTGATTATTATTGTGATGGACTGATGGTAAAGTTAACATTCTGGAATCCAACTGGTGATCCATAAGACCATTTTCCACCTCTATGAATGTGATTTTGGAAGAGAAAAAGACTACAACATTTATGAGCAAAAAATGCAACAAAATTAACAAACACTTGTAGGAATTGGAGGACCTGGAAGTATCACCATTTGATTAACAGTAAAATGTCTTCTAAAGAGCATGAATTCTGGCAATGAATAGATATGAAAAAATAGCACATCTACTAATTGAAACTTGAGCTTGTACTTACCTCAGGTTGATTGGGCTCTTTTCTGGGCTACATCTAAGAAATTATGAGGCTTATACTGTTGATAGGCTCGGCCTTCCTCACTGATGATGCAGATGAAATTGTGGAACAAAAATTGAACTGTATTCAATGATAATTCGTTCAGATTTGGAGACATGATTCAATATAATATGTGTCGTAGGTCAAACCATTAATTCTTTTTTGCTCAAGCCTAAATCAAGCATTCAAGGAGAATGCTGTGTGGAGTCTCTGTGCCAAATCATTTGAACTTTGCTTACCTGCAAACCCCATGTCACCATGTGCTAATATTCTCAATTAAGATAGCCACTTGAGCTAAAATATACAGGAACTAAGCTGGATTATGCTTGTATTCTTTGAATCAAGAAGCCTTGAACCAAGACCGCTTTTGGTTATCACCAGACAAATATCATTAAGTATCCCAAAAATTAATACTAGCTGCATATGGATCTCTACTGTGTTTTCAGCATTAGCACACGCGCGGCATCAACCATAAATAAAATCTTTTGTATTAGAAGAACATGAAGTAATAGATGAAGAATAATCTTATACAAGTTCTTCCCAGAGAATAATTGACCAGTCTGATAAAAGAGACAACAAGAGGATCACAACATCAAGCTTCTGCCAAGGATCCAACTCAAGGAATTCAATCTTTTACTCAAATATGAAGAAGCATGGATGCTTGATCTCCCAGATAAATTATCAATGAAGGCATGACAGGATAGAAGTAACAATGTAACACCTTCAGTTTTTCCACTTGAAATCCACCGATACAGCCATCTTCAGATATCAATTAATAAGTGTTTTAGTCTCAGATTCTTCAGTTCCTCTAAGCATGTGCAGATCATCATTATCAATTAGCACAATCTGTATTAGTCATTAACAAAGCCACAAATTGCTCTAAGACAGGCCATCATGTCTTTTCATTTTTGAGAACCTTGTGCATGTACAGTTCATGGCACTGCTTTGTCAGTAGGAATTTAGCAGTACAAGATAAGAAAAATAAACAATGGATTAGAGATGCATTATCAATCTAGAATAAGTAGATCAGTTATCAATACTTAGTATCCTCCACCACAAGCTGACTTTATTTCATGCAATAATATGACCATGCAAACCTGCCCATAAAAGAGTTGTTTTCATGCAATAATGTTTAGGCAGAGCAGGATCCATGCATTTAATGTTAGCAGGAGACTTGTCTTAAAGTTATTGTTTGCCTCTTCACCAAAGAGAAGAGGCAGTGGCATTCATTGTGGTGCCTCTTCTCCACCTAGTTTTTGTCTGTCATCAGTATATCCTAATCGAAAAATGGGCCAGCCCTATGGATCAACTGGAATAAACTAATAAAAAGCAACATTGCTTTTAATTCTATGCCATAGTTTTCTAGCTGATTTCATGCTGAATGCTCCAAACAAATCAATTACTTCTCACCATTCTTGGACCAATATATTTTTAGAGCAAGCAAGCCTGGAGAGGCTTCCTGCATCCTATACACAGCTCATATTATTTTGAGACAGTTAGCTGATGGACCACACAAGTGCAGTTTGTTGTCTTCACACATTAATTTCTCCCGTTGTTGAGCAAAATTTAGTGATGTCTTTTACAAGTTTCATTTAAGACAAACTGCTGGAACTCAAGCTACATAACATTATTGAGAAAGATTTCCACTACCACATCAAAAGGCTTGGCTAAGGAGCTAGTAAGACTAAACTGCAACTTCAAACATGAGAGAAATCACCAGTGAATGCCTCTTCACTGATCAGCACAGTATATGAACAGGGAAGTTCTCAGCTATCAGTACTAGTATGACGTGATTGTCCTGCTCTTCAGTCAAAGTGTGAAGTATCAATTCTCAATGCTGATGGTGAAAAGGATCTGCGGAACAGTGACAATCCTAGTTAGAAAAACATGGAACGAAAAGATCCAAAATTCACCAATTATTGCCAGGGTAGACACCTGCATGGGTGATGGTATTGGCATCATAATTGATCTTTTCTCAAAACATTAGTGCATATTGTTGGTGGTTCTGTGGCCTCTCTCCATGCATCTATCTGCTAATGACTTCAATTTGTTAACCAATAGGCTTCTTGCAACTAGTGATTTGGAGTTTAGGCTTTGATGGAACTGGACATCATTGTAGGACTGGATAGTGGTACAATCTGAAAGAAACCAATAATAAAATCATAAAGAAGTCTCCCTAAACTCCAGATGTAAGGAAATCTCAAGGGTATAGTTTATAACAAGCAGACAAGATCAGGAAGTATGATAAGGATTTAGTTAATAAGAGGAATGAGATGGCTTCCAGATCCACAGCAAGCTATGATGTGCTGAGGGAGACAACTTTTACTGTGAAAGGTATCGGACATCTAACACTCATTTCTTAGTTTAGTCACCCTCACTCGAGTGCAGATTCCACAATATCTGATCTTACAGAGTAATATATATATATATATATATATATATTAGAAAATACAAATGTCATTCAAAATATCTTATGTAGCTTTACCTCCCCAACTCTTGCTAGAGTTACAATGAACTCCCGTCTCCAAATTCTGTCAATCATATAAGAAGGCTGAATCCATCTTTACTTAGATAGATCTTAGATAAAGTAATAGGACTAGGAGCTGTACTATGCCATACACTTTAAAGCAGCAAATTGTTCAAGTAAGTTCCAATTTAAGACAGTCCACTGAGTGAAAGCATATTATATCAAGGATAACACGCAACATGAACTCAAGTACATAACATGATATTATTGTCCTCTGTTGATAGCCAGTGGCACCATCAAGTTGAAGGTAAGGAGGTGACACAGTAAGGTGAAGGTAGAAGTCCAATGTCAAGTGCATAATTAACCACTGTAGAGTTAGATGCACACTCTTGTGTTGTTCTTCAGTGTGCAGTACTGTTTCATATTCCATCATGGTGAAAAGATGGTGAATGTGTTTTAATGAGGCAATTTAGTTTAACCACCGTGCTTTGCATGAAGTAAACAGATCGAGGATGCTTATGGTCGAAATTTCCAATAAAGTTGGAGTTTCAGAAAGATGATGGCGATGAATCTATTGTCTCGTACTAAAAGGGTAAAAGTCGTCCGCCCAAGAAAGCGAGTTCAAGATTGCAGCAGCACGCAAACCTTTCGGCCTTCGGTGCTCAGCGACGTCACAGCTGAGAAGACGAGAACAACATCGAGGCCAGGTCGTCGTTGTTTGTGATCTTTACGTCACACGGCAAATACGAGAGCGAGAGATGGGGACACAGAACGACGCTGAGCTAGTGGATTAAATGAACGGTGATAAAGATGGGGCTGTGCAGATCATTGCACCTTCCTACCGGGCCCACCCTAGGAGGGTCCCACTTCACGCAAGCCGATATGGGTAATAGAATGAACTTTCAACCTTGCATGCCTCACATACAATGTACGTGCAGAGGTTTTCTGCATCTAAATGTTCCCAGTAAAGCTACAATTATGCCAGGAAAAAGCATATCAAGCTACACGCCTAACATTACAAGTATCTCTGGTGGCAGTGAAGCTTCGTAGGGATGATTCATTAATATATTAAGGAACAACATGGCTGCACGAATTCTTTCTCCGCAACTCAGCTACCTCTGAATTAAGGCACATGGCGCTGACGTTAAGCATATTTCTTAGTTTCACATGAAGCATGAATATTGGTTCAATGCAAAAAACTGCCGCTCATGCTTGTGGAAGACTATTCTTCTTAGGTGTCCAAACGACTTGTAGGAATCACTCGAAGAGGATGGGGATCATCTGGCTCATATGATTTAGACTTTTTGGAATACAGGCCAAAAGATGGTGTAGACTTCACGAGTTGCTGGCATTCAAGGCCACAAGAACAAATTGAAGCACAGGATGGTGTAGACTTCATTGCTTTCCATGAGAACCAAAAAGACATCAGCTTCATGTTTCTACATTATATTCCCTTCTGCTAACCGCAGCATCTACAGTGCATGACATGGACTGTCCTTAAGGAACTCTCAAGCTTATGCGGCGGCGACCATTTCGCTGTCACCGGCTTGCTCGGATCCAGTGGTTGCAGTGGAGGTGTCCTTCATGGAAGTCAGCGAGCACTTCTCCTGCAGCTCGTCCTGAGTTATGTGCTGCTGACGGCATTCGAAGCTGCAAAACGCATCACCTCTGTGCAAGACAGGAATAATAGAGTTAAACATCCAGTGATGATTTGTAAGCTTCTACTTGCATGAGATAATGATAATCATTTATTCATGGCTGGATCTAACGTTGCCAAAGATCGCTGAGCAACGATGAACTGGTTTCGAGACAAACCATCAAGAATATCTTTGATATATCCAAGATCTAAGTCTTCCAATACTATAGGAGACAATCCCATAAGATCTCATGAGATCACCCAAAATCCGAGTCTGAAAGATTTCAGGGCTTATGTAGATCTCAGAAACTAGGAGAAGACCTATTTATCTCGTTGAAGATAATACTGAGGGATAAAAAGCTTCACAGAACATCCAACAAATACTTTTGGCTACGTTTAAATTTCCACAAGAAATGGAGAGAAATGAACCTTAAGCTTTAGCGAGAGCAGTAAGCACATATGAACTTGGAGGCAAGCGAAAAAAAGAAGAAGATAAAGTTCTAAGCACCATCGAACAGATATACCTCTGCGTGCAGTTGGCATCTCCTCGAGTTTTTACCCATTAAAAAGCAATAAAGAACAAGTTTTTAGAGCAGAAATCCAAGGATCGGCGTGGAACATGAAGAAAACTAAGGGAAAAGGAGATGGGATTTTTATCCATGAACCAGAAGCAGTACCTGTACATGAAGGTGTCCTGGCCGGGTCCAAGACGGCGCTTACAGAGGCCGCAGGACCAGAGGAAGGGCGCTGTATCCACCACCACTAGCTCGGACGAGTTCCTCGGGCACCTGCCGACCCGCGGCGACGGCGCCGCCGGGTTTCCCAGGTTCTTCGTCTCCAACCAATCCGACGCAGTCTGCCGCTCTCTCGACTGGTCCCGCTGGTGGTGAAGGGCGTTGCTGACCTTCTCCTGATCGAAGGGCTGCTGCATCACCTCAACGTCAGTGAGGACGACGTCGGCGGCGAACTCGGTCATGCTCGTGGTCCGTCTCATGGGAGGCCGCTGCCGCTTCCCCAGCAACATATCGCCTCCTCCTTCCCTAATTCCTCTCGCTTCAGTAAAGAAGAGAAGGAGGCGTAGAAGGGAGCGGGGGTTGGGAGGCGAGCGAAGTAGAGAACACGAGGTGAGGAGACCGCAGTCAACTAGAAGAAAGGAAGCCAGAAAAGAAGCAGATGAATCTGAACCGTCGATTACTTTCCCCATCCGTTGGTCCATGTCCGTCCTTTATTTTTCGGGGCTTTTTCCATCTTTTTATATGCGTTGTTTTTTCCATGATAGATTGGCGACCAGTTACGTTCATCCGTCCGATCAGAATCGGACGGTCGTAATTCCACTTAACACCACACCGCTGCTCGGGACCTCGTCAGAATCGACGTCTCTTTCGTCGGCCCGGCCTATGAATCATTGCCGCGGGGCCCACGGTTCCAGGGTTCGGCTCGAGTCTTGGCCGAGACACGCCCCAGCATCTCGCTTTTCCTCGTTCACACTTTGTCCATTTCTTTTGTTCCCAGAAATACTATGTAATTATTTTTTCTGGGGTATAATAGGACATTATTTTTAGCACAGTGATCTTTTGCCAGGTCAAATCGGTTTGAACTAAATGTTTAATTATTATTTTTATTTTATTCCTATGTTTCATCCAAATATGGACAAGCATGTAAATGATGCATGAGTCAAAATCAACCTCATAACACAAGCATGGTAACAACAAAAATAATGTGATGCTAATCTTGATTCGGTAAAAGATTGATAATGTCATCTGTGATTGCTTTGTAACGACAATTTCAACACCTGCATTATCATGGAATTGGGAGATTCATCAAAGAGAGAGGTAGGTCATCCAGCCTGTTCTTCATCTGGTTTATTTGTGAAAATTATTAATTTTTCATGAATTAATTCAATAAAAATAAAAAAAATAAAGTCTATAACTTTGATAAACTAGAGAAAAAAAGTTTTCCAAATCCTCCTCTTATATCATAAAAAAGGGGTACGCAGATGTCACTGTAGTAGTCAAATCCATGTCCATTGGATTAGGAAATAAACAGCGAGAGGTTGAAATGTTCTATCGTCACTGTTTAATGAACTATTATTAAGAGGACAACGACATCTAGCTAACAACGGACACTTGAATGGTAGCAGCATAATGAAAAAAGACAATGGAAAACATGAGTTAACCATTTTTGGATGATGGCATCCTAAGATTGATGCTAAACTATAGGTTAATCTGCAAAATAATCGGAGAGTTGAACCCATGTTTACCAGCATGGAAGATGAATTCATAATATAGAAAAGTAGTTTCAGCCTGGAGGCTACTCTTTTCAACATGCATTATTAATATACGTCACTGCAGCAGAAAAGTTGCATCGATGCCCCCCAAAAAGTTCTATGTGAAGACTACTCTTCTGAAAGAACTTACCGTTGTCCACATCTAAAGAACTCAATATTCTACTGTGACATGAAGTGGTCTAGAGGTTGATCCATAGCTTATACAGCTTGCTCAGAGAGCATCTTCCTTTCCTAGGCTTAGATCACTGCAAGGAATATACATAGCGTTATTAGACTTGAAAGATCTGTAACCATTGACTGTGGAGGTGCACACCCAACCCATGTCTCTGTCAGGTTTCATCAGACTCCAAGCATAGATATTGAGAATACGAGTGTAATCACTTCATGATCCCCACTATGGCATCTACCAACTACAATAATTTATTTCTGCAATCAGTTTTCCAGTTCTAATGGCAATTCAAGAGAAATTATAACAAAAGAATGAGTGGAAGATCACCAAAATGCATCCAAGTTTGGAACTGTTGCTTTCTGCTGATTGGTAAATGATGAGCCAAAACCCCAACTTCACATAACCAGAAGGAAGAAGATCAAACTGCTGCTTTCCAAAAGCATTCATGCAATAAATCCTTCTCGTGTTTTGCATGATAAGATTACAAGCTCTTATAGTAACTTGCTATCTCATTTAATTCGTCGGTATGGACCTCATGACCGAAAAAGAGAATCGCTGGCCTACCATATAGGTTTGCGAACTGTCTGTATTTGTCTGAAATTAAAGCTCAACCCTCAACAAGTATTGACCTAGAATAAGTTCCATCTATTTCCAGCCATTACATATGCCATTTAATGTCTTGTTTAAAGAACCTTTAGTGAAGAGTTGTGTGACTGACTGTATCATCCTCCTGCAGTAATTTGTTGTATTGAGTTTGTCTAAGCTAATCTGTTTTGAGAGACCAATCACTTTCAAACCAGCTATGGTCCCTGCACTAAAAGGAGTGGGCATCAGAGTTCCTGATAATATATATCTTGATTCTTAGGTAGCCAGGATATATAAAGGTTATGCATCTTGAGCAAACCTCAGCCTGTAACTAAAAGCTTCTTAGCATTGGATGCAATGAGTGGGCATGTCCACTCCACCACCACCCTCTACTGACCTCTTGCTTTGTTCCCCATTAGTGGCAGAGAAGAGGCAAAAAAGATGCAACAACAAGTGGAGGAGAATTCCTCCACTGTGAGATGTTGCACTAACCTTCACCTTCCTCATCCTTGATCGTTGGAGGAAGAAACCCTTATCAACTTTCTATCATCAAGAGACCTACATAAAACTTTCTCTTGAGGCTGTCATCCACGTCCTTTCGATTTCGTGGCAACAGAAACCAATCTGGGCCGTGCATTTGCAGGACCCCGTGAGTTTACCGCCTGTCAAGTAGATGACAAATTGTGCCAACGTAAATTATTTTGGGCGTAAAATCCTTCGTCTTCTCTAGTATTTATCCTCACTGGCGGTGAGTGGATTCCATTTATCAGTCCATTTGGTGGTCCGAGAACATATACAAAGACCAATTTGGGCCCATGTTATTTGAAGAGGAGAAAAGATAGGTTATGATGACCTTTTCGTGAGCTTAAAAATTTGCACCTGTAATGACAAAAAGAAAAATGTAATTCAACAACTAATTCCAAGTTACATTTGGTGTTGATGTAAAAAATGTTTGAATGTGGTTCTTCGACAAGAAAGTTATATTAGAAATAAAACTTTTTTTAAAAAGTGAAATAAAAATATTTCTTATAGAGGTATCGAGGATGGTTTTGTAACCTATATTTGAATTTTTTAATCCGAATGCATGATATGTTTCCTATATTTCAACTCGATTCATCACAAAGTAATCATCATTATGAATAAAATATAAACATATATCGCAAACTTGAAAATCACTCTGCATAAACAATGATTGTGAAAATTTTTATCTCGTTAGTAGTACTATGTTAGTATAAATTATAGGCTTATCAATTATTTCTCGATCAATAAATTCCAAATACAAGAGTATTCACAAACAAATTTATCATATATCTAAAATGTTGAATAACATAAACAACAAATAACAAGTGATAATTGTATCAATAATGACAAACCTAATGAGGGAATGAAGACCTACCATTGAGCTTACCTTGTATCACTCAAATAGTTGATTGTTTATATAATACCCAGTTTAATCTCTTATCGGAATTAGAATTTAAAGAATGCTTAAATTAATCGACAAGGCTTGATGGCTATATTATCATTCACTTTGGTTTTTTTTATAAAAAAAATCAATTTAAACATTTTGATCCTGTGGTTTAATATTTATCAAGTTAATGTGTCTTAATGATATTATAACTAAACTAACATTGGGATGACATGAGATCATGACTAGGTTTGATTGTGGTGGGTTGTGTTTGCAGTTTGATGTATCACTAAGGGTGATTTTGAAAAAAATATTTATATTTTTAATGTGTATTTGTAGAAAGGATTTGAATGAATGTGCAATCATGCAATAGTTTGGGTATTTAATAAATAATAGATAAAATTTATATTTTAAATGTGCATTGCGGTAAGTGTTATTTGGTAAAATTATATTTCAAAAGTTTATTGAATATTAGATAATAAATTTATTTTTCGATATTTATAATGTTTATAAAATAGTAAAATAAGTATATAAATAAATAAATAAATGTAATCTTATAAAAAAATTTGTATGGGCTTAGATATATAATCGATAAACATTGGTAAATCAACATTGTTCTATATTAATCGATGGAATTGTTCTATAGGAAAGAAATTAAAAGAAAATAAATGAATGTTCTATGCATACATATCGATGGAATTATTCTATATGAAAGAAATTGAAGAATAGAGTTAGCACCGTTCTGTAGATTAGCGATGCAACAAAGTGGACTTGTGAGAGGAGTCAATGATAAAAAAAACAAACAAAAACTAGAGAAAGTAGGCAGAAATCAGAGTTAGGGTATCTATTATATGGTGGTAATTTTATAATTTTAGAGAATATCATAAGGTGCTTTAAAAAAATTTAAATTTTTTTATTAATATCCTATAAATATTGAAATATTTAATGGTACCTGACATCAACATTTGAGTATTTACAACACAGCATCCCCCAAGCCAAATATAATTAGAAAAAAATTATCAAATATTAATTCATATTTCAAATATACATTGTGCATGTTATCAAATATATCCTAAGCTAAGCTAAGCGTCATATACATTATGCTAAAGTTTGATTATGAGCTACTTTTAGATCATGACGAGAATGTCAAGACCCTAAAATAAATAAATAATTACACCCCTAGTTTGATTCGATATATAAATCATGCTAATACTTTGGGTGATGATGAGCATGTCAATCCATTTAGTCCTACATGAGAATTAAGAGAGTAGTTAAATTAATCTATAATAGGTTCATGAATTTATTATTATTAATTATAACTTATGCATTTTTGACCAATATAATTCTAGACATATCGAATTAATAGTTTAATTATTTCATGGGATCCAGATAAGAATAATGATTCCATATTAAGCTGAACTATGTACAAAACAAGTATCTCTCTGTTATTAGAGCAATTAAGTGAGGCTTGATTCCCTCCTCCCTTCATAAGAACAGAACTTTTTTGGTCATTTTCCTACCAAGTCTATCCACTCATCACCTGCATTGATTATTGCTACATTGACCTTCACATCCAAACTACATCTCCTAGGATAGCAAATGTGGCTCACTGTACATTGTTTGGCTACCAATTGATTGATTTGCGGTGAGAGGGAGTGCGTTCATCAGTCAAATCATTCTCCACTCCAGTGCCAGTACATTGGCTTTTCCCTGTTGAATTTGTCTCTTATTGGTGGTCTAATAATTGTCATGGAGGAACTCCATCTGATGATAAAAAGGAAGCTCAAAAATAACAAAATTTAATGGAAATGGAGAACCAAGATACAAAAAGAACACAATGTTGTCGTGTTGTTTGATGCATCCAAACCACTCCATGGCCAGAAAGATAACAAAGCTGCTGAAATCTGACTCGACTCATGGGATTTGAACTAGCAAGGAAGGGAGGAGCGCTGGATCATGTGAAAGGCTTGGGAGTTAGGTCCAGGTAGATTTGTGGTTTGACTGCATGCTTAATATAAATCGGTCAGTTTGTAGGTTTTTGGCATACATCCAAGCTTTCCTCTGAAAGCTCTTATCCTAACAATTTTAATTCCAAATGCTTCCAACTTTTATTATTCATCCTTCTCTCCAGTTTAAATCCTCTTTCATGGAATAATTCTCTCCCATTTATGCAAGTGAAACTAGTCCTTAAAGGTATATAAGATATATTTGAGTTTAGCTGACGACTTATTAGGAAGATTGCCATGGTGTCTAATGGCTGCTGCATTGATGTCTTGAATAGCCATGCAAATACGTCATATAGATTTACAAAGAAAAATTAACATTAGGTTTCTTCAGCTTGTACTTGCTATAGGCTTTCACTGAGATGAGCAAAAGTGCAATATATGACACATATTTAAGTGTTGGACAATGCTATATGTCAGATGTTTTTTGACCTTTTAAATCAAAAAAGAAGAAGAAACATTAAAGACAGTGGCTTGCTACCACTTAGAATGAAACTCCTTGGCCATTGTTTATCTTTCTAGATCTTTAGTTGGTGCACTGTCTTTTTCATGACATTTCTGAAACAGTGATATACACTTCAAAGTATGGCAACACAGTCTCTCGTATAACTTCTGTTTTAGCAAGACATTAGTACTTCATGCATGCTTGTTTTCGTTGTTGCTGATTGAACACAAACATTATTGACCTTTTCTCACGCAGCAACATAGATGTTTGCATAGACAACTTCTCTCATGCAGCAATGGTTAAGATTGCTAATATAAGTTTTATTTGTTTATAAGATATCAAGATAAAAATTTAATTGATTTAGGACGTCTATTTTAGGTATTGATCATTAAATTTCAAACTTTTTGAAGAAATTTTGAGGATTTATTTATGGATGAACAATATAAACTTATTTTTCAAGAGTTATGGAGATAGTAAATTAGATGAAAAGATATGGTGAATTAATTTTTGATAAGAAAATTATTGAAATTTTTTAAAGAAGTTTCATGGATAGATATGATCATATAGTTGATGCTATTGAAGAATCAAAATATTTATCTAAGTTACAAATTAGTGAATTGCTTAGTTCTTTACAATCACATGAGGATAAGTTGAATAGATCTTAAAATACATATATTGAGTATATAGTAAATTAAATATTTTTAAGGAGGAAGAAAAGGAAAATAATAGTCCAAGAGATAGACCAGACAATAAATTTGATTACCAAAAGGAAAGAAACATGGAAGGTAATAATCATGATTATTATAAGAGGAATATTCAATGTTATTATTATAAAAAATATGATCATATAGAAAGATTTTGCTATTTAAAAAGTCAGCATCTAAGAGGAGATGATAAATCTAAAAATTTACCTTTTTGGATGTCAATCTATTAATGATTAACCAAACAAGTGGGATTTTATGTTCAAGGTGGAGTAAGTTTATTGAAGTTGAAAAACCTATAAATTGTGAAAAAAATGAAGATACAAAATTGATTCAAAGAGATCAAGAATGAAGAATTCATAATATTTTTTAAAGAAATATATTGATAGAAGTCAACACTCAAGTGAGAGTTTGAAATTTTTCTAACAAATCTAGAGTCATCATTCCCAAGAACTCCATCTATCAGAGGTATTCAGATGCTACAACAGAAGAAAAGATCAACCTATAAATATTTTTACACCATCGAAGAATTTTTTTATTTGAATGCATAAATTTATAATTAAATATATTAGCATTATGAGAGTGTTAAGATAATATTAATATAAGTTTTATTTGTTTAAAAAATATCAATATAAAAATTTGATCGATTTAAAATATCTATTTTAGATTAAATTATAATAAATTCTGATATATTTTGAGTGTCATTAGTTTAGACTATAAATAGAGGTGTGATATCTTTTAATCAGGCATCAAGTCTGATTAAGGGAGAGAAACAGGGTTGCAAAGCACTGATTGAAGGATTATAATATGATTTTCTTGATTAAGTTATTTATATTTTAAATTATTCTGATTCGTTATATTTTAAATATTCAAAGGGCAATGCCTCCACAAGATCGCCATTGCTTACGGTTTGCAGAGATGTAGATGGATAAGCTATTTGAATGTCATACAAAGCAACAAACAAAATGCAAACGAAATATATGGGAGGCCGAAGCGGTTATCTTCGTGCTTCGGGACTCCACCTGAGCGAGAAAGATGGATAGAGACCACCGTGGCAGGCTTTGGGCAGGCAGCCATTGATACGTGATCACTTGGTAAAGATAAAGATAGGTGGCAAGAAAGGACAGTGCTGCCTCAAGTGGTGCGAGGGGAGAAGAGCTCAGGAAACGTGTCACCGGAAGCTCTCAGGTTTCTGACATGGAAACCCAAATCTGGATTCCACGAAGACAAAACGGCAGGGAGATGGAGCTTAATCGTCCACCTCATGTCTCACGAAGAAGACAAGAAAATGATACTTGGCGGAGCCCAGATGGACTTGCACTGGATCAATGTGTGTGTGTTCATTGGAAGAAATGTAAGCATACAAGAAACGCTTGGATGGATTCTGTGTAATCCATGTGTCTTCCATATGGAGTCTCGACATCAAAAAAATCACCCATTCTTTTTCATTAAAAACACTTTAAAATCAAAACAAAATGTTTAATTATTTAAAAAAAAATTAAAAATTAATATAAAATTTATTTATCTTATAAATTAATTAATTATAAGATAAATAAATGTTAAATCACAAAGGATTCTTTTCTTACTTGAATCCTTAGTTCTTCAAGTAATTAAATCATATAACTACTCATAAAATGTTTACTAACCTAAATAATAATTGAGTATTTTTATTTACCATGTTTTGTTGGATAACAACTTTCACCCTCACTTGTTATTAAGTAAAACTCTTTCTTCTATCAAAATTCTTCGCGTTATTAACATCTTTATTGAATTTTTAATCATTGAATCTTTTTATTTTAGAGAAAAAATTTAAAATTTAAAGAACAAACCAGAAAATGAACATAAAATTACACAATTTGATGCTACTTGCTTTTGTCCACAAAGAAAACAAAAAAATTTATTGTTATCAAATCATAAGTTTAAATAAATTCTAAATCATAATTTTTTTTTCTTATTTGGATTCCGATCCTTCAAATAAGTTGAATCACCCAAATTATTTTCTCATATGATGCTCTCCCACCATCAAGATTTACATATGCATGAAATATTTATCGAATAAATAAAATTTAAAATTATAAAAAAAAATTATTTGAATACCTAATCAATCCTCTGATTAGCTTGAATCATTTCATGACTCCTAAATACTTAGCAATCAAATATTTTTATGCAGCAGAGCAGTGAAGAATATTGATTGTTTGGTGTAATAAACAGAGGGTTCCTTCATCGAAGATTGGAGTTGTTGCGTGGGATTTTTCTTTACAGTGAGCTCAGTCTGGATATAATTTAAATCATCGATATAATTTAAAGTTCTTGCAAATCTGTGATAGATTCTACGTATTAAAGTAAAAGTAAGACAGCCGTGAAGAGCAATTAATTGAGTAACAGCGAGCCAACTACTCCTTTTATTTTTCTCAAGGCTTGTGCATGCAGATCCAAAAGATCAGAAAAAGGTACAAATCAGAACCCTAAACCATGAGAAAGGAACACAATTTTGGAAGACGATAAATGTCTTTTTGTTTATTCACAGCATCACCTCCCAAACATAGATACATTTTTATATGTAAATACTATAAGAAATCATGATAAAAGTAACAGTTCATTCTTATGTCTGTGTGTGTGTGTTGTAATTAACACCACTCTCGTGTCTTGCTCTCCAAGAACAGATTTTGATTAGTGTCTCTCTTTAATGCTATCAGGATTGTGTTCTTTTTTAATGGAATCCTCTCATAAAAATTACTCAACAACACACTGTAAAGAACATGGCAGCTGGTTTTGGGTTCAGGCTACTTGTTTCGTATGTATTATTCATTCTTATTTTAATCTCATTCTTCTCAATGAAAATAAGACTTAGTAATAGGATCAAATTTTATCATTATATTATATGAGTCTAACTTCTAATTCTTATCATAGGTTATATTTTGCGAAAATGTTAGATTCCTCGTATGATCCTTTAAAATTATATTAGAGGCATATATGACTCAGATTTTTTCGATACTTAAATTAGTATAATTTGATATGATTTAAAAATAATTATCTCGAGTCGAAGAAGCATCCATAGAGCCCTTTACAACATGTTGAGTTGAGGTAGTGATTGGATTAGAGCAGGGGAGTAATTCTAAAAACAATTATGCCAAATATTCAATTAACTAATAAACCACGAGGTCATGACTCAAATTGTCAAATGCTATAATTATAAGGCAATGTTTGGAGAGTCACAAGTTGTGATTCTAGTTTAATAGGTTGTTTTGTCCACATTGAACCAGCATTCCTATAGATGATGATTTAACTATCATATCGGATAGACAAGATGTATAGTCAGATCTAACGTGTTAACGAATTAGATTTCCCATATCAATTGTCAATCTAATCATATATGGAGATTGATTCTATTTAGATCACATCTAGAAAATGAAAAGTTCTTCTCAAGAGAATATGATCAAGAAAATTATCAATCGAGGAATGTGTTTTCCGAAGGCAAAAGATAACAATACATATATCTTGTATCTCATATTTTATTTTCATCTTAAGTTAGTTTAAATTTATTATGAGCAAAAAAATTATAATAAATAAATTCAGGTTTAGATTTAGCTTAATGATTATAGAAAAAACATATTCTTTTTAGATTCGAATGATTTCCTAAAAAACCCTTCCTTTTTATGTTTTTACAGGATACCTCCTCTTTTTGTTTTCCTAAATAATATCTTTTTAATTTTATAATTTTTTTTCTCTTTCCTAACCATCGATTGTCTCTACCATCATCATTTCGTTGGTGTCACCCACCCTTCCTCACATGTCGTTTCCTTCCCCTACCTATCATCGAAGGGTCTTGCCCATCATAATCATCATTTTTACCTTTGTACGTTTTTTCACTCTCGTCATGATTATCATCTTCGCTTCATAAAACAAAGGAAGAGTGGAGATAACAAGTGTAATGGATTGAGAAAGGTGCACATAGGCAAAAGTGACGACTGATAAGAGACATATAGAGGTAGAGGTGATAAACATGATAAGTCGGGAAGGGTAAGGGTTTATAGTGATGGGTAGGGAATAGAGGCAATAGATAATGAAGGGACAAAAGTGACAGATACAACAGGTGAACAAGATCATAGTATAAAAGGTAGCAAAGCCATGAAGTGAAGGGAGGGGGGTGTAAGGTGACAGGCAATGATATTATATAAAGATAACAAAACCTCATAGTCGGAGTAGAAGATAGATGCGATAAAAATAATAGATAAGAAAGGATAGACGACACTAATGAATGAAAGCGATATGGAATGAAAGAAAATAAAATAAAAATATTATACGAGAAAAATTGATAAAAATATCTTGTGAAAAACAAATGAAGAATGTAGTAGGAAAATGATCTTTTAGATTTTTTATTGATATGATATTATTTAATTGGTGCATAGTAATATTTGGATTCATCAACCACGTGGCTCAAATTTTTATTGACCAAAATTAATGATCATATTCTTTTATAATTGCATGATCTTAATAAGTAGTAAGAAGAATTTTATAGGGTGAAAAATAGTGCTACCGCCATTTGTTAGGTGGCTTTTGGATTTGTTGGCGCTGCGGGCTCGACACGTCCACATCACACGTGGACCCCGACGCTGGCGCGTGCTGCGTTCGCCGCGACGTTGAAGGCGGCGAACCAGTTCGAGGCGGCGGGCCCGACGGCCGCCAACCACCTGGGCGTGGGCCCCGGCCTTCGTCGCCTTGTGTTCTCCTCGCTCCCATAAATCCACCGCCCACCGCGACATCGCTCCGTCGCCAACTCCCCAATCTCAACCACTACCACCGCCCTACCAACCCTCAAAATCCTTAAAAATCCCATTTTTAGCGAAGGGAACGAAAAAGGACCGAACTTTACTCCTCGCCGCCATGACGAATCAGAATGTGGTCGTGCCGGGGGCAACGCCAGCTAACACGGTGGCGGCGGCAGCCAAACCCCCGGTCCTGTTCCCCTACCCCCCGCCTCGCGGTGGTGGCGCCTCTGCTGCAGCCGCTATTAGGAAGAAGCACCTTTCTCAGGTCGAGCTCCCTGAGAGCTGGACCAACTCGTGGCTGGAGTCGATGAAAGCTTCCTCTCCCATCCACGCGAAGGTTGCGGCCAGCGCTGCCGCGGTGCCCATCATAGAGCGAGAACAGAATGAGCACTCAGCATGGATCGTAAGCGCTTATAGTTCAATTGCGTTCGTCCTTTAACACAGAAAGGTCGGATCTCCCGATTGTTGATAGTCATGTTTCGCTGGAGCAGGTGCGGCATCCATCTGCTTTGAGTAAGTTTGAGCAGCTCATGAGAGCCACCAAAGGAAAGCAAATCGTAATGTTCTTGGACTACGACGGGACGCTCTCCCCCATCGTCGATGATCCCGACTCTGCATTCATGTCGGATGCAGTGAGTCCTCCATTCTTTCATCTCTTTATTGCGTGCCCCAAATCATCAAAAGATGATATTTTGATCATTCGATTGGTTGCCTTGGGAGGATCAGATGAGAGCTGCCGTGAAGGAAGTGGCAGGGTGCATCCCCACCGCGATTGTGAGCGGGCGGTGCCGAAGCAAGGTGCAGTGAACACCCAACTCCAAGACATTACATGTGTCGGTAATGTCCGTCTCTCTGTTTCCTCTGCTCACCATTTGACTCCCATGATCTGTAGTTGTTTGACTTCGTAAAATTGACCGAGTTGTACTACGCTGGAAGCCATGGCATGGACATCGAAGTTCCCAAAGGAACTAAATACACCAAGAAGGTACCACTCATTTTCCCTGTTATTACATCAAAATCAAGAAAATTTCTCTCACACATTTATGCTTCTCTCTCGTCTTCGTTTTCCAGAAAAAAACTGTTCTCTTTCACCCAGCAAGCGAATTCCTGCCCATGATAAAGGAGGTTTGGTTCGTCTTCCAAGTGTGTCTGATCTGTACATGAAACTATAGCATTATACATGATCACCAACATTTGCTTTCTCCTTCAGGTTCATAAAGCGCTGTCGGAGAAGACCAAACCCATTCCTGGTGCCAAGTTGGAGAACAACAAGTTCTGTGTGTCTGTTCATTTTAGATGTGTAGATGAAAAGGTCAGCCGTGAGCTCACACTTGAGGACCAACTGCTCGTTCCATGCCATCATGCATGGGAAACAAAATCTTTTCCTTGCATAGTTCATCTTATCCTTCTCTCTATATGAACTATATGCAGCATTGGAGAGTACTGGTGGAGCAGGTGTGGTTAGTGTTGAAGGAATACCCCATGTTGCGGATTACTCAAGGGAGAAAGGTGAAGTGTTTCTTTCTCTTTTTGGAGCTTAACACCATAACATGGGTGTGACTTGTGTTCCTCGTTTACTACATATTTAGGTACTGGAGATCCGTCCCATTATTAAATGGGACAAGGGGAAGGCCTTGCAGTTCCTATTAGACTCACTTGGTAAAACGAAGAGTAGCATTGGTTTGGCGTTGTAATTATTCCATTAACGAAGCATCAACTTCTTCTGATTCCTATAGGTTTTGCTGACTCCAAAAATGTATTGCCTGTTTACATCGGAGATGATCTCACTGATGAAGATGCTTTTAAGGTATACATGCAGTCTCCATTGACCTTGTTTGCCTCTAAAGTTCATGAGTTAGTGGTGTTGATAACAGGAAGAATGTGACGTGATTTTGTTAGGTTTTACGTGATAGAGGCCGAGGCATTGGGATCCTTGTTTCAGAGTTTCCAAAGGAGACGAATGCGTCTTATTTCCTGCGACATCCCTCTGAAGTAATTACTGTAACCTCATGTATTATTATACAGACAGATGGAAGTTTGTGTGCGGGGTGTGAAATTGCTGATGTGATCTTTTGATTATTATTATTATAGGTCATGGAGTTCTTACTTCGCCTGGTGGAGTGGAAGCGCTTCTCTTTGGAGGATGGCTTGGAGTAGTAAGCACGAAGGGGATGTGCCATGGCACTACCCCTATAAAACTTTGGGGTATGCTTGGGATTGAGTGAGATGGGACTTCATTTCATCCCGTGTTTAAGAATAAAAGGAGAGAGAGAGAGAGAGAGAGAGAGAGAGAGAGAGAGAGAGAGCATTTCATTTTCCTTCTCGTATCATGCGTTCTTTCGGGGCTTGAAAGCACTGCAAAACTTGGCTTTCCTGCCCCTCAATGAAGCTAAATTTTGTATGTAGAACTATGTACAATGAAGAAACAAAAGTTAGCTTTCTTGATCTCTCTGCAATGGAGAGAGAAATAACATGTTGTTCTTAGGGTAAACTAATTTACTTTATTTTTGGAAACTGAAATATATACTTGGATTTGTGTGTGGAATATATGGCAAGTTCATCTTAAGAGACTTGTCAGTAGTTGCAATGTCCATAAGTAGGCAAATTCTTTTCTTCTTCGAGTCTCCCTTCGGTCGGAATGTCACTTTCTTCAGGCTCTTTTTGATGCGTTGTAAAAGGAAGAAGAAACCCACACCCTGAAGTCGTCTTTTTAGTTTCCCATTTTGGTCCCTCTTTGGTGAAGAGAAAAGGGTAGGATCTACGAATTCTGATTGGAATAAGCGTTTCCATCAGCCAATTACGTGTCTCCTCTCCTCACCTGAATCTCCATAAACCCTTGTCAGAATCATGTTCTTTTGCTCCATTTATGCTTTGTACTTGTGTTGAAGTCGTGTTTCAATCTTAAACCTACTACAATCATCAGCATACTAAGTTTCAACCTTGGAAGCTGTCAGTACCATTTCCAAATAGCATCCAGCAGCTACAGAACTCTGAAACCAACCCTACCATATCATCTTCACCCACACCATATAATATACCTTATCGACAGAAGTTGCTGTATCACAATCAAAGAGGTTGGGAGCTTCAGATAAGTTGGACCATGCAGAGGGGTCATCCTCTGTTCTTTACCTACACATATGTCTTGTGTTTCCAAGAAGTGACTGACACAAGTAAACCCAATGAGCACATGAAAATTATTTTCCACAGGAAGAGTTGATCTTCACCACCTCACATGTGTTCTAAAACATGGGACGATGGCCATCTTGGATCTCTGTCAGACCCACTTGAAAAGAGTGAGTGGAATCTCAGCAATATGGAAGGTCTGTTGTCTTCAACATTGGTTGGGTACCCTTGTAGGTAGGTAGGCAATGAAAGGGAGGCAGCAACAAGGTGTGAAGGATTATTCTTGCAAAAGAGTAGTTTGATTTAGCTGTTTCTATCTTTGTAGTTAAGGGGTCTCATGTTGATGGAAAGATCAATTGTGTTGTCCACAAAATTGTCAGCTGATTTCATCCAATGTTGGGCACCAACAAATTGATCTGTCTTACACAAACTCTTTACCTTATCTCAAGAAAAATTATATCTACAAGTAGCTAATTGAGGGCGTTCATTTAGTACAATAGTAAGATTATCTTTTTTGTAATTGAGTGATTAGATTTTAAGTCTCGAAAATAGCCTCTCTAATATATGTATTGTAAGAGGGATTTGTCATTTTTAGATTGGTAGTTATTATAGGAGAGGTAAGAGTTGATATTATCTTATCTTGAAAAAAATGAATAGGTGGAGCTAAGTTAAATCACAGAGGAGATGTTATAACTTGCATTTGGATATCTAATAATGACAGTGAAAGCTATCATTTCCGTCAAAGCTTGGACATGCAAATTTGCTCAGGAAATATAGCTTTCTGCTTGTTTGGTGAAAAGTTACCCAACAGCCACATCTTCTGATACATTGATGGAATCCATCTTTCTTGACAACGATCTAAAACATAATCAAACAGAATTGAGCTAAGAACATGCCAATGCTATCTGATAAAGAAGGGATGTGAGATGCAACCTTACCTTTCTCATCAATTCTCATTCATGTCATTATTGCTTCAGACAATTGTGATGCACCATATCCGCCCAAAATACGTATCATCCAAAAGAAGTTACAGCTAAGAACAAAAATTACTGGGTCACTAGTTGGAGACACAGAAGACAGATCAATTTCAATCCATAAGCATCAAGCATCTTGAGCTGTTTGGCCCGTATCTTCTAATTCGGCCCGTCCTCTGGGATATGGAGTCAAGTCAAGAGAAAGAAGACATGCAAAAGAAGCAACACTACCCAAGCTTTGTCATTGAAAGGACTCATCCTCCAAAACTTGAAGTGGATGTGCACCTTCACTGTTATCCATCTTCTATATCCCAGAACTAATAAACCCTACAACACATCTGATCATGCTCCCGGAATTAATAGTTTTAAGTTTAATGAAACATGTATCTGAAATTAACAGTTTTGGTTCCAAGCAATTTCAGTTCTGAAACCATTGGGTCTAAAAGAGGATAATCTTCCGTTGTTCCAAGTGATTTCGGTTTCAATTTTGATTCAAATCATCGGTTAGTATTGATAAAAAAGAAAAGATTAAAAGATTTCATTACTAGATTTTGATTTTAAAGTGCTAACTATATTATGGAACTTATTTGAAATAAAATTAAAGCTATCAATTCTGATTCTATTGAGTACTTAATCAATTCGATTCTGATTTGAATTGAATCATAGTCAAAACTACCCTACAAATACGTCTTAGGATTGGTCTTGAATAGAAGAAGAAACAAGAGAGAGATGATATGAGGTTGGAGTGATTTAGGAAGGTAGTTTTCATGGGCATGGATGGAGTCCTCAAGCAGTATCTATCAGTTGAACAACATTGCTTTAGCTGTTCCGTAATGGACCGGGAAAGTTCTCTAAGAAGATTGCCATCGAGTCAACTTTTGCTTCTTATTTGTTTGTGAGTTCAGCGGACGAACACATCAAGCTTGGAACAAAACTAGCCACGCATGGGTGTAACCCTCAGAAGCTTTCTGATGATCATATAATCTCTTCTGATATCTTATACTGCAGAAGAGAACTCTTCTAAACAAATGGTTGTCACCTCTTCCCAGCTATTAGATATGAAATCCAGCACACTTGGTGGTGGATTCATTAATATTAGAACATATGGCTGCCTTTTCAACTATTAGATATGATATCCAGTACTGGTAGGTGGATTTATTATGGTTAGAAATCAGACGCATCACTGGAATACTTTTTATTTTTATTTTCTTACATAAACTCAGTGCATCTTCTTAAAGAGGGGATACGAGAGCATAGCAAGCTAATACAATAATCCTCCTCAAGTAAATGTTGATTGCATTTCTGCATATGTTAATATCCAAAGTTTCAGACTACATTAATAAAAATTAAGAACACAACTAGTTATGATACTGAAAACTTGTACAAACATGTTGATCAGCAAATATGTTCTCAGATTTTTGTACTTGTGCCTGATGTCAATATGCTGCCTCAGTCTAAATACTGAGATATATAGTTCTCTTCAATCATAGAAACACCACAGAGAAAAAAGATGAAACCTTTCCAATTACAGAAGGAGAAAACAAGGTCAAATTCTAACCTAACACAAAAGCTGTATAATATAGTTAAGCTGGAAATCATTAAATACTGCACACTCCACTGAATTAGTATCCGATATAGGAGACAGGTCAAAAAGATCTTTGTTGGTCAAATCGTTCAGTGTAGTAAAATGACTTTAATTAAAGTAAAAAGAAATACAAATGACTTGAAGTCCTCTTCAAACATTATATAGCTACATCAATGAACTACTCCACTGTGGATGTTGGACCTCCTAAACTGAAGGAAGAAACTTGTATTGCCTTCTCTGCTGCAGTTTGGAAGGCAGTACACTTGTACTGTGACTACAGCACTGGATCCAATTGAGCCCACCTGTTGCTTGTGAGATCAGCTTTGCTGGTGAATGGGATGGATGAGGGAGCCATTGAAGTGTTGTGACTAGGAGACCTGTGATGAACAAGGTCAGATACAATTAAGAGTTCTTCTGTTGTAGGGTCATGGGAGTGATGTGTACTTCTGCAACTTAGGTTGATGAGTAGTGTATATCCCCCCAAGATAATTCACAATCTATCTATCTAATTAGGTTGATTAGACGTTGTAATCCAACTTAAGTGGGTGTGATATTGCTATCTAATAATTGTAATTATTCTCTCATGCTTAATTGGAATTGATGGCAGTCTCTGATCAGTATGTGTTGGACACCAATTGCGACAATGATAAGTGGCTTAGATTTTGCCCCCCACAATTCTAACCCTGAAATCTATCAAACAGTAGAAAGAATTTTCCCTTAATTAAAAGATTTTTTTATTCTTTTTGTAAGTGGAAACGTGGGATGAAGGAGCCATTTTTTAATTACCAGAAAACACGAAAACAGAAGCTACAAAGAACCTTCCTTGTCTGTCCTCTCCCATTCTCTCCTCCCTCAAAACCCATGGCTGAGTGCTGATCGATCCTTCCTCTTCTCTGATCTTCTCTTCCCGCGTATCCTTCTTGGAAACGAGTGATCTGATCTACGTTTATTGGGAGAATGATAGCTTTCGTCTCCGTGTTTGCCATCCGTTCTTGAATTGAGATAATAGTAGCTTCTTCTTCCTCCTCCTGGAGTACTGTTTCCTTCACCCTCTCTCTCTCTTCTACAAGCTATACCATGGACTCTGGTAACCGTGGTAGCGTCCAGTCAAACAGCGGCGGCGATGATGACTTTGACTCCCATGTTGACTCCCTCTCCGCCTTCTTCAGCTCCTCCTCCGTGGCCGGCTCCACCACCCTCCCACCGGCACCGCTATCCGACGGCCAGCAGTTCTTCGACTACCCGTCTATCTCCTACCTCAACTCCTCCACCTCGCTCCTCCCCCTCGACTCCCCCGCTGCGGTGCCTTGGCTTTGCTCTCATCTTGACTCCTCCAATTGCACCGCTGCCGCCGTCTGCCAGTCGTCGTCGTCGATGTCGTCAGTGCAACAGCCCGTCCCCACAGCTACGGCAGCTGCAGGGTCGCGGAGCTCGAAGAAGCGCTCTAGGGCCTCGCGCCGGGCCCCGACGACTGTGCTCACCACCGACACGTCCAACTTCCGCGCCATGGTACAGGAATTCACCGGCATCCCATCCCCTCCCTTCGCCGCCGCGTCCTCTTCCCCCTTGGCCCGCTCCCGCTTCCATCTCTTCCACTCTGCTTCCGTGAGCTTCCGTTCTCCCACCGACGCCCCTCCGCCCCCTTTCCTCCTCCGCCCCTTCCCCCAAAAGGTCCGATCTCCGTCCCTTCCTACTACGACTAATTCCATCTCCTCCTTTTCTTCTTCTCCTACTCCTTTGATCCCCACTACTGCTGCATATAGTGTCAATACCTGTACTCCTACTGATAACCACAACAGCGACTACCAACTACCTTATCAAGATCTTGGCCTCGGTGGAGGACACAGCCAAACTCCTCCCGCCCTCAACTTTCAATCCCCATTTCAACCCTCTCTACTCCAAGCCAATTACACGCTTGCCATGTCGACAAGCTTCGATGCAAAGCCCTACAGCGTGCCGTCGGCTGAGTATGACAACAACGTGTTCAGCGGCCTCCTCCCAGGTCTTATCGCGTCCAAAGCAATGCGGTCCGGCTGGCCGGACGCCAGCACCGATCTAGCTCAATCGAGGCCGCTCTTGGGGCGGTTAGAGTTGGAAGGAGAGAGGCAGCCGGAGAGCATCTCAGCCACGAGGAGCGAAGGCATGGCGGAATCGAGAAGAGAGATGTAGCGAGGTTTTTATTGGACGCAGAAGGAGAGGAGCTCATGGCTGCCTTCTTTCTCCTCATGCACATGACACATGTAGCAAGCAGTAATGGTAAGTATACATTAGTATCTTCCGTCTTCTCTATTACTTATCTATTTGGTACGTTAAGAGGATTTCTCGAGCTCATCACTATACTTGCACAATGACAGAGCTTGGAAACAATAGTAGTTTGTTTCTTCTGTCGTTCGTCCCATTTCCTCAGGCATTATCAACCACAGTAGCTCTTCTAAGTGAAGACTAAAGATGTGCATAGTGCAATCGAAACGCAAATATGTGATGTCTATCAATGTTTACATTATAATACGAACAAATGGGAGGAGATGGAAATCAAGCGGAGCATAAGCTTTCAGCAATCTTCCATCTTAATCATGCGACATATAGATAGATTCCTTTCATTCATATACCGATTCCTTCGTCACGTTGACACAATGAATCGGAATGGCCGAAGATGATATGAAAACTATGGTTAGTTACCTCGCAGGGGTAGGATATTTCTATGAAAACTTGTAGTGAAGCTGCTTCACATCCAAATGATTTTTCGAAAATTTTTGTATAAATACCTATGACTGTTCAATTATGCCTTTATAATTATGTAGAATAATCAATTTTCAGTACTTCTATACAAGAAATCAGATTGTTTATTTATGACATGAGTGATAATAATTTGATTCGTGAATATAGTCTTCTTATCTATAAAGGTAAGACTGCATTGGTCTTCCCAAATCCGGTATTAATATTACTAGGAGTTATATGAGTTGAATTTGTCCTTTTATCTAATACAGATAAGACGGACGGTGTATATCGACACTTCATTGCTATCGTTTATTGATTTTTTGATAAAAATAAATTGAAATATGCTAATGAATTAAAAGCTTTCATTGCAAATTCTTCATCAGTTTTATAAAGTTATCGTAATGACTACTTGTTTCATATAATAGTATCATTCTAAACCTTTCTCATGTAAATAATCGGCTCTCACTAATGAGAGAGATACTTTTCTCTACGACTATTCGCAAATTATAAATCTTCTGTTCTTCAAAGCTTACAATTGAATGGGTGTTTGATAAATACTAGTTTTTGTTTATGTATTTTCAAAATAGTACATCTCTCTATAAATAGTAGTTTTTCTAATTCACTCCAAATTCTTTTAACTATTCCTTAATTGTTAATAAAACTTGAAGACATTTCAAAGATTATTTTAAATATAAACATTGTCCATTGATATCTACTTGATAAGGATTCAAAATCTATAAATTTTACATCTAAAATATTAATTAAGTAACATTCATTTATTAAAATTTGATGATATGAACATCATCCAATAAATTATTACATTAAGGAAAATGACAAGAACAATATATTGAATGGTCTATTCATAAATCCTGATCTTTCTTTGTTTTGCAATGGATCAGGTTAAAGAAAATGACAAGAACAATAAATATATTGAAAGCGACCACCCAAAGATAGGAAAATGAAAAGAACAACGGCAGTAAAATGGAATACTAACATTCAAAACCAACCACATCAGAGATGCAACCGGCCATGGATAATAAGGTTGTGGTGTAAAAGCTTTCTAGGCTCCAAAGAACATTTACTGATCTCCCAAAATTTGGTGTGCCCAGATTTTGTTTCTTACTTTGCTGGCAACAATATTTCCAGTATCTATTCATCTCCTCCTGTCAGACAGCAATGTACAATCTGAGTTGCTGACACAGATATTCTTCTCTCTCTCTCTCTCTCCCGCGTTTTAGAATGCTTGGTTTTTTGGGCTCGCAGGTGAAAGTGAACAGATCTAACAAAAATTGGCATGATTAGATGTGTCAGGTTTTGGAATAAATGATAGAGAACTGTAGACAACAATGTGATCTACATCAAATGATGTCTTTCTTCTTCCATCCCAAAGTAACACGTGAGATGGAGCATTTGGTGTTCTGCTTAAAAGGACGATGGGCTTCAAAAAAAGATCGAGGGGTTTCCCCGATTACCTCTCCTCTCTTTCCTCCTTCTCGAAGAAGACCAACATCTTCCATCGGACTTCAGAAACAAGTTCTAGTGACAATCTCTCAAAGGATCACTAACAACAAGACTTTGTGGATTTGAACGACTTGGTTTGCGTAATTCTGTGGTTTGCCCTTGTTTCATGCACCTAATGAGGTGAGAATTGGTGTCAACAAAGCAGCTCACCAACTGAGGTCAACCGGGCATGATGACTACAACCAGACTGACAAAGCTACATGAGTGGCTGTCTCTTATCTTGTCTCACTTTAATGTCCATACTAGAACCAAATCATGCGACTGCCATTACCAGAGAATCCTATCATGAACTACACCCTCACTGAAATGGTCATCTGCAAGCAGCAGGAAGTTACCAAGCTGTGAACTGTTGGATCAACCATCACCCGGTAATTCTTTTAAGACCAAGGATGGTAGCATGTTGCCTATTTTCTAGGGGAAGAGTACATGCTTATATTTTATGCTGCGAGATGCCGTGTGAAGCTGACAGGACCAGGGAAGGCCATGACTTGTAGCTTACACCAACAGTCCTCTGGTTGAGTTGACCCAGGAATGGAGGGAGTCCTCCTTTGACTGGTGTAGTTATATATGTAGGAGAGGCAGTAAAGATCCAGGGAGAAAATTCTGTGAAGCTAAAGAGAGAATTGAGACATCTTTTTGGAACATAGAATAAGTCTTGCACTTCATCTGTTTGGCTCGAGGTTTTAGGTCAAGGCAAGGTTTACTTGCTAGGGCCACATTGAGAATATTTTGGAGTAATTTTAGAGATACATGAATTGTTTTCTTCCTTGTGACCTCGAAAGGCTAATACTGAAGACTATTGATGTGTTCAATCTCACCAAATGAATGAGGGCCGAAAAAGTATTTCCTAAAAACAAAAATAGATGTTTTATACACTAAGGTAGGACAATTAATTGGTGAAATGAGACATAAATATATCACACCATGTCTGGATTCAGAACTTACAATTTTCTTTTACAAAAGTTATTTTCTAAACTTTTGTATATGCCTCTTATATATTAGTGCTTTTTAAGTGCCTCAGATGCTACATGCACTCCAAAGCAGACTCTGGAATCTTATTATGAGTATTGTGTACATATATAACTCATGTAAAATTCTTTGAGGCAAATCTATTCAATAATTCTTGTTAGGTGGACGGTAACATTAGCTTGTTTACATCTCATCCAAGTCACCATAAAATTCTCGTCTTAGATAAATAAGATGATGGTGCTTTCCTTCTCTATAAAATATTATCAATTGTGATCCTCTATAAAATTTCCCTTCCTATGGTAGGTAGCGCAATGCAGAGAAATAAAGATCTAGTTGACAAGAATATACTCTTTTATATTTCCTCTCCCACATGATATTTCTTTTTGGAATGTCCACATCTACTATCCTTGGAACACTTTGTGATATCAAGAACCTTGGAGGTGGAATTTGAAACAGCTAAGTGAGGTTGGTTCTACATATTCTGCATGATCTTTATTGAAGAATAGATCTACCAGGGAAGGCATGAAATCAAGGTGGGTTGTTTGCCTTGTGTGGGGAAAAAAAAGACAATGGGAATTTCTTGTATGTGAGCAAGGCACTCTTTTCTAGCTTTCTGACTGATGATAGACTAATTGATCATTTAGTGTTTCATCCTAATTTGAGTGAGTCCTAACTGCTTGATTGCAAAGCTGTGGAAGTTTCACCCTTTGTTCAGATATGGATGAAGCAGACATGACAGTCAAACTGACCACAAGATCTTGTCATCTTGCTATGAGACACTTGGAAACCCTATGCCAGCATCATGTACTACATACAACATGTTCATCACATAATGATAAGAGCAATAGTAGTAGGCCATGCAGGTTTTTGTGAGTACTAGCCATATATTAGCAGCAAGATCTGTAGAACTGTTCTTGTATTGGTTTCCCATGTCTGAAACCAACAATCTCCATAAAAGGACCTTAGTGGTTTTATCAGCATCTTAATAAAGACATGAACCATATGCTCAACCATACACCACCATCCACATTATTACTAGTGCCTAAAACTAGAACAAGCATCATGGTGTAACCAAATGCACAGATACCAATAGTGTCAAGAGTGAAGGTGGCAGGATGCAATGACAATTAGGTCTTTTTCTCACTCAAGAGAACAAGACAAGGACGTTTACCAGTCCAAAGAAGGAAGGGTACAGTCCTCGACTCAGAAAGCTCTAAAACAACTGGTTATTTTTCTGCAAAGACTCAGCACATGCCCTTTAATATTTCCTTCTGTACCACCATTTCTGCAAGACACAAGAATGACGACTCTTGGTTCCCCTCTCGTTGTGTGGAAAGTGTATATTAGACCTTAGAGAGTGTCGATCCTTCTCTTGACTGATTTCTCTTTGGCAACAGTTACCCAAGATAGTTGCCAACTCCAAGACAGACAGACTCTAAATTCCCCCACGAGCATTTGACTAAACTCTTCCAACATTGACCAAGACTTCGAGGGGTCATCACTTTATTGCTGGTGTACATCCATCCCTTGGAGTTCAGCAAGAGCAACTAGGATTTAATAAAGTTGTCTCTCACCGTAATTCATGGACATGGTGCACTTACTATACTGCCTAGCAGAAGAGTGTTTACCAGATAGGCAACAACAATTCAACGAGCTACCTAACCAGGTTTACTGATCTTGTTAAAGTTCTTTAAGCTCATAATCTGTCACAAGAATGTGAAGACAACAACTATTTGGAATAAGCAAATAGAACTAAATGTTGTTCTTACCAACACACACACACTCACAAATAAAAAATGCTGTTTTAATTCTAGATAAAAACCATGGGTTAATAAGTTACTAAATTGTGGTGAAGTGGAGGGCAGAAATCTACACCTCTGGTTAACTAGCAGCTGACGAGATATCACTTTATCGAATTGACATCCTTTTTCTTTCCTGGGAAGGGGCATAGTTTTTACCTTTTCAGTTCAAATACTTACTGTCTTGGTTTGATACATCTTACATACCTGAAGATATTTGGTTACTTAGTAATGAAAACAGGTGAGATCAACCTTTTTCTTTTAGATAAATCCTTAGCAAACAGGCAGTCATAAATGACAACCCACTTTTTCTCCTTCCACCAAATTAAATAAAACAAAAAAGAAAAAAACAGAACATTAATCATTATTATTTGAATTTGAAAATGAATTTCAACTTGGAATAAGATCTCCTTCAAGCACGAAAAGTTAGTTAGATGTCTTTCTTCTCAGGAAGTAGCACCAACGAAAGACAAGATACTGCTACACCTGAGGCTGAGGGGTCTCCCTGTCTCATCTCATGATTCTTGTTTCAGACACCCCTCCTCCTGCGTATCTAATGATGTTATCTCCCACAAATTCTATGTTGTCTATTGGTGTCATAATCGGAGTTGCTTGCTGAGGGCCCCCCATGCACCTGTGATAGCAAGGCTACTTAGTATTTCTGCTGATGATGGGTAACGCAAAGTTGGGGCATGGATGAGGAGACAAGGTTTGGCACTTCACATCAGTCCTAACACTGTCTCCAAAGGCCAAGGCTGGGCAAAACCCCTCTGCCATAAATGTTGGATTGCTTGAGTAAAGATCATAAGTTTTACTCAGAAAACCGAGAGGTGAGTTAAGTTCATACAAACAGGATTGGTTTGAAAATTTAGCAACATAGATTGATCAAATCTATGGCTGCAAAATTACTGTGTAATTTAGAAGTTCTCATCTTGACTGTGAATTGAGATCCTTGTAGCTTTTCTGACCTAACATCATGTGAGATGACAATCTTAAGAGTCGAATATCATAAATACACCAGAGAGAGGACATCATGGATCAGTATCAGCTTGAGATGTATATAATTAAATCAAAATATCAATTACAAGTGCAAATGTTTTCCAATTGTATCATAATATTAAACGGATCTGGGATAGTCAACAATGGGCCCCCATGGATCTAGTTAAGACGAACCCATTGACGATGGTGGTGCGCCATGCTGGTGCACGGTTCGGCTGGTAAAACAAGGAGGGCCCCATGGGCGGGCCTCTCGATTTAATTGACGGTGGCGACGACGACGACGATGCGACTCCCATCTCAGTGTCGGTGCCATGACCATCAATAATAATAATAATAATGATGATGATGATGTATAAGACAGGTGAAAAGATTCCTAAGAAAATATGTAGATTATACATTTGTTTGCCACCCTTCTGTTGGATTAATATGTTGAAGATGTTTCAAGCAGCTTGTTTCTCTTCTTTCCGGTTTGTAGATGTGGAGAAGTGGAACCACAGAGAATTAGCTGATGACGCTCTCCATATGACGGTCAAAATATGCAACATAGCACAATGAAGGTAGACTATTCTACTTCGTCACCTAAATATGTTTCCAATTCTCAGAAACGTGCTCTATATCTAAAGGAACATCGTCAAGACATTTAATCAGCAGATGCTTAATTGCATGCCATCTCACACACAAATTTATTCCTTTAGCAAATTATATGAAAAGGAAGGAGAAGATTCTTCTACAGAATATGCATTTAAGTTAACTCAAGACAGGTATATATATCTTTTCTGTTTAAGCATATGAAAAGGCAGAAGAAGAATCCCACCAACCTCGATTACAACCCTAAGAATTAAGCAGCTTCCACCTAGTAAAAATGGCATTAGCAACTGCAAGTTCACAGTGCAGAGTCTTATCACATCCTCTGCAGCAGCCCCCCATCCTCTCCTTGAGGAATGTCCGAGAGCAGAGAAGGAGATTATTGTGTTCATGATCAACCTGACGAATAAAACATTCAGCCAGATTATACAAGAGAAGGAACTTGTTTTTCAAAAAACAAAACATTCATAAAAATGTCAAGAACTGAGATCAGGTAAATCATGTGCAGAAACTCACATGAATGTGATATAATTCATAAAAATCGGGTTATGAGCTTTGTGTACAATGTCATTATTAACTGGGTTTGGTTGCAGATATCATCACAAAAGGTCCATTCCTCACACATGTAAAATTGACCAAGCCACATGTCTGGCAGAGATCTTCAAGTTCACCTTCTGATAGATAGAGGTAATTGCTTGAGGCACGGATATAATACTGCAAAAGAAAATGCCACCAATTTCCACAAATCAAAAACCGGAATAAAATAAAGATCAAAGGTTACAAGAACTCATCAGATAAAAAGAATGAGGCTTACCTGATTGATTAAGACACAAAGACATCCGATGTAAACCTGTTTTATTTATGCAAATAGCAAGATGGAGACATACGAACGAGGACTAATGTTATGTTTCTAACATCATACAAAAAAGGCTCTCTGTAGCCATGATAGTGCATCTGTTGTGTGAACAAAAGGATGACTGAAGTGGGCTGATAGATGCCTTTATAACTGTGCTTTGTCATTAAAACAAATAAGAAATATGCCATAAGACCCATTGATATTGGACCATGGACCAGGGGCCAGGTATCAGCCACCCAATGTATGATCTTTTTTTCAATGTGCCTTGCATTTATATCAGTCGCGTATCACATGTTGATAACCAGCAACCAGACTACAATTTCATGTAAACAGTAGTTTTTTGAGAGTATAAATGTTAGATCAAAGTATTACCTGGCGGACTGTTTTCAAGATTGGAATAACCGGAGGCAAGACATCCAAGATGAAGGTTGTTGCAACAAATACACCTCCAGGGCGCAGAACTCGGCTTATTTCTGCTACCTAGAAACACCACAAATTTCTAATAAAAATGTTTTTTTTTTCCAAAAACAAATGGGACACATGTGAGGGAGAATATAACTTATTTAGATAGTTACCCCTTCTGTTTCTTGCTTTTTCCATATCCCAATAAAGGCAAAGAAGAGGGTAACACTTGGGTTTCAAAAGTGAAAGAAGGAAAGAAAATACTTACACCAGCAGATGGAGAAGGCCAGCAATGTATGGCAGCACCAGCATGTACAGCATCAACTGAACTTGAGACAAAAGGGAGCCTAGAGATATCAGCTCTCACCAAAATCAAGTTCCTGAATCATAACAAATTATAAATTAAACTTTCCTGAAATTCTCATAATAGTTTCAGTGTGAATTTTCCGTTAAGACAATTAGCAAGTTAAATTTTGGGATTCACAAGACTACTGAGAAAGAAAGAAGCTTATTACTCTCTTGGCACGCCCTCCTGGTTGATGAAATGATAGCATTGCTGCAGCATATTCTCTGAGAAATCTAAAGCTATAACAAGCGAAAACATCCCACTCTTAGCAAACAACCTTGAGAACAAGCCACTCCCACAGCTTGCATCTATAATAGTTCCACCAGTGATGGGTTTAAGATAACCTTTAGCCATTTCAAACTGCAGTCAGATACCGAGAATATTATAAAGATTTGACACTAGAATTAAGGAAATGGCACAAAAAGTAAATTCTATTTCTTTGGTATTGTATCAAACAGTTTTTTTGATGATATTATCATTCTGACTTCATTCCAAAATATTGCTTTTATGTATTTGTTTCTTGAGTGTTAAGTACTCCCAAATTGCAAGAAACAGATGTTGAAATAGTTCACAAATAATATTCTGCACATGATCCAGTTTAAGTTTAAAGCTGAACAGTGGTATCAAGAAAGAAGTCATGAAACCTCTCTCTCTGGACCAGGGAAACCACCCCATACAAAATTTTGGCGCCATCCCCTCTCGTAAAGAAATGATACTAATGGGCTCCTGTTCCATAAGCAATTCGTAAGAAGATACTTGGAATGTCTAAGTCAAATGAAACAACTTAATGGCAATAATAAAACTTTACAAATTTTAGCAGGAGATTCACATCAGGTCTTTTCAAAAAAATTTATGAAGACAAGAAATGATATAAAATGATTCACTCTAACATGGCAGTGTAGGCATCTCTTTTTGCAGGAAAACATTCAGATTATATATATATATATATATATATATATATATATATATATATATATATATATATATATATAGCCATTATATTTTTTTGAACATCAACCTGACTTTGCCATCCTCTTGCATATGAAAATCATAGTGGAAAAAACACATAAAAATTAGTTTTTATTGTCTAAGGGTCTAAAATCCAATGACCAAATTACAGGGATATATGTATAATATAATATATTATAATCATGACTTAGGAATGAGTATATAAGAACATAGAAATTTAAGAATCAGAATGGTGTCTGGTAAACCATTAATGGATAAACATTGCAAACATAAGATGTGTACGATGGATAAGATGAATTTGGTGTTGCATGAATTGACATCTCATGATTAAATGAATAAACCTAGCCCATAAAAGTAGATGAATTTAACAGTGATTCTGCGCTGAAAAAATTCAGAAACTGAGAGTAACTATCTTCACTTATCAACATATTGGACAGAGAACAAGAAAATGATATTTAAGAGTGTAAGAGATGTGCAAGTTTTTTGTTCAGAAAAAAAAGAACAAACAAAAGAGTTTTGCTAAACCATTTGCTCATCAATGACATAAATCATCCCTTATCCACAATGAATGAGTTTTAGGCAGAAGATACAGATAATCATTTAGTAGGACTTCAAGAAAGATACTAACTTGAACCTCACCAAGAACCCTCACAAAACGATGGGGGTTTCAGCTCTTTGTATTGAAAAATATAAATTATAAATTTGTTAGTTTATCTTTTGAAGGATCAACCAGCATCTTCCATGGAATTTAGAGGTTCAGAAAGGTGGTAATCAACCTCCTATGAGGGAACCTTTGGGCTCTAGCACATTCAGAGACCCTTAATCTAGATCAGAAGACCAAATATATTTAGGAAGTAAAAGATCTATCCACTGAATCATAAAGAAGAATGATAAAGAAGAATGCCACTAATTATGATGCTTGTCCCTACGGAAGTTACTGATTCCTAAGCATATCAAACTCCACGCATTAAGAAGTTCAAGGCTCTTGCTCTTGTCCAATTTGTCTTTGTGGTCTGAACTTATCATGTGCCTATAAATTAGTAGCAGAGAAGAAATAAGTCCTAAATATAAACATGAGTATATAAGAGGATATCAAGGTATCCCATTTCTGCTATTGGACCCATGCTGGCCCACGACCAGACCCATATGGGCAGAGGAGAAGGAGAGGAGAACTGGATGGGATGAGGACAGCAGGCGATGGTCTGGCAGTGGTAAGTGGCACAAGAGAGGCAAGCAAGGGAGGTGATAGAAACTTATGGAGAGACAGAGAGAGGGGCAGGGGCAACCCTAGTAAAAAGAAAAAATAGAACCAGACATGCTGCTTGAAAAGAGACAGTCAGCATCCCGATTCACATCTAGACCAATACATAACTTCCCCTTCATACTGGTCCAGGCAAAATAGCAAACCTTGGCCCTTATAATCTTTTTATGACTACAAAGAACCTTATTACATTTATAAATAAATATAGTATATACTTTCAACAATGCTGTTAAACAAAAAAGTCTGTGAGATTCTATCAAATATAGATGTGATCCATAACATGGTAACATTCATTCCTTCTATTGCAACATGGTTTGCTTGTCAAAAGAAGGATCATTTAACACCTGAAAAGTTCAGTCGCTGCTGGCATAGTTTCGGCATAATCCTTGGATCCACTAGCTACTGCCAGATCAAGATATATGCCATTGTTTTGGTAATCTTTCTTGCAAGTATGGCATTCAAGATTGGACGCAGACTGGAATGCTCTGAAAAAATTCAACCAATATAACATTACACAAAGCAGGATGATCTTTTCAACTTTGCAAATATTGTATGATACTAGAAGAAATAGTATAGTAATTAGTCACACTTGTGTTGACAATTTAAAAATTAACAATAATAACAATACTTCTACCAATACTAACAATGTTAAGCCCGGACCATTTTTGCTGATCAAAGAATTGTAACAAATAGGGCAAGCTAATATGGGGATGCCAGTGCTAACTTTTGCATCTTCAGTGAGATCCTGAAAAGAGTACCACATCAGGAAAGGGTTATCAAAAACAAGACTGCTGGTTAAAGCACCAAAAATATTATCTAATAAATGTAGTACACATAAGAAATATATTTGTAAATAATCAGACAAACAAAGGCCTTTTTTGGTAAAACAGGATTTATGTAAGGTCCATTAGAAAATTTTGAAAGTTAAAATAATAACTCACAAACTTCAAATCAAATAACGATTGCTTAAATTCATATAAAATTCTAACAATAAGGGTACTAAAATGGTAGTAATTAGCTTGTATACTGCAGTGATGGATTTATAAATTCCTAACAAGAATAGTTTCCCAAAATCATGCAGGTCTTTATAGATACACTGGGATAATGTACAAAGAATTAAGTTTCAAGGGCTCAAATAATGAGCCTAAGGGCCGTCAACATGGTTGAAGCAAAGTCTCAATGGCCTTATTCGGCACAATCTTATGAACAACTATTAAATGATTTCCACCCTCTAATTTGATTTGAAAAATCATAGTCAGGAAAAGATGAAAGAAAACAAGCCAGGTACTTGTCTCAAAGAGCTGACTGGATGTTATAAATTTCCACATAACTATTCGCAGTACAAGGTTCACATAAACTGAAAAGCATAACCCCCCAAATTCTGACATGGAGAAGAGTATAAAAGAAAGGAAGAATGATCAGCAATGCTCAGGTAATACAATATTACTTTCTCATTGTCAATCAATCAGAGCTAATATGATGGCATTAGCAATATTTTAGCAACAATAGTGTATATTACTGCTTTTGACGTGCAGAATTACTGTATTCATCAAAATCATGGTCAATTCAAATACTATACGATTCTGGGACATCAAGGGCAAGATCATGCCTGTGAATGCAACTACACAACATCCATCCATGGATGTCGTACATGATAACATGCAAATTTTTTGAATTGTAAAACTCTGAACCGCTTACTGTTTTCCATTTGTTTTTTCTATCTCTATTGGATGGACTTTTTATTGTAACTGATGCAGCAGCTTCAATGAAATATCCTCCTAGATTAAAAATCGAATTTTTACCAAATCCACCTTAAATTTGTATCACCAGTCCCAAAATTATAACATCTCCCCTTTCATAGTCTGCACATCACCGAACCATTCCTCTCCCGAGACATTAACTAAGAAGCGGACAGAGTGTAAAGGGTCTACATCCGATGATAAATCGAATTGCGAATGAAGGGTAGACGAATAAGACCTGTGTTACCGGATTGGAGTCGCCGGTGGCCGTCCCAAGAGGAGAGGAGGAAGAGGTGGTGGCGGCTCGAATAACTACGCCTCGAGCCAGGAGGTGGGGTTTGGGGATGAGACTCCGGCGAGGATTGAAGAGGAAGTGGCGGAGCGGGAGGAGGAGGAGGACGCCTCCCACGTTCCCCAGAGCTGTTGTCATGTTTCCCTACACCCACCGCTTCTCGCTTTGAACCCCGGCGACAGTAAGATAAAGGACAATCTCGAATTAGATCGCGGGATGTCATTTTACGGTGATGACGGTTGTCGGAATTTTACGGGCTCACATGTTGTGCGGCTATCCTGCGACCGCCTCGGCGTTGCTTGTCATGGACAGACACTACACGGATACGTGGCTGTTGCGACCTACACACGAACCCTGATGCAATCGGAACCGAAATGTTGGCCAGCCCATCAACGGACGCTTACGGCCCATCATCATGTACATATGATGATCATGATGTCAGGTCAACCCGTCTTAGAACACTCACAACACGTTTAGGCACTCCTAGTTGCATTTGCATTCTAAATATCATGATGATACACATAAACTTGGTTTAGGCACTAATTGGCGTGGATTTTTTTCAAATTAGATGAATCCGAGTCTTTCACGTCGATCTTATATATATATATATATATATATATATATATATATATATATATATATATATATAGAGAGAGAGAGAGAGAGAGAGAGTTGATACATCTGATTACAGTTCAATTTAACTTTCTCCTTTTTATATATTTTTTGGCATATTCCATTTTAGTAGACAAGTCGAACTAAGAATGGTCTCCCTTTTATAGTGAGTGCCTTGGTGATTGTTACGTAGCTGGTATGGTAATAAAAACATATGAATCAATTATAACCATCCTTCATTGATGCAGAGCCACTATATCCGTATATTACTCCAGTTGAAACCGCCATCAACTAGTGTTGGATCATTACACCCATTCACAATATTGTTTGCGCGATAATGGGTGCATATCATAATTATTGAAGATCATTTAAATGGCTCCCACATGTCGATTAAGTGGCTTAGCCACATGCAGATGAGGTGTCAAACACGGAGCAGTAGTGTTAGCACATAGCGTTTATGAATTCATCATAATACATGCCCCCACTTCTCGAGTAGAAAAGCATTTATTATCAGTGTTATTTATAATGGGATGCTTGACTTGGTATGCTGCATGTCAATACTTTGATTGGATGTAATAGTGCGAGATGGGATGATATAGTCGGGTATGATGGTGAAACACAAATGATCGATGAGACCAAGTGAGGTAAAGTGGTACCTTTGGGTGTGATGACCCAGAGGATTAGACATAGTGACACACAAAAGATTTGGTGAATGTGTCGGAGATCGAATTTCATTTTATAGGTTCAATATTATGTGAGAAGAATTAAATATTATGCTTCAATATTGAATATCGTGAGAAAGTTAATATACTGATACAAAATGAATAAGATATCGAAGAAAAAAATAAGATGTCAGAAATTCAAACGAAATATTAAAAAATTAAATAATATATCGAGAGAATAGACAATATATCAAAAGCTTCAAAAATATATCGATTGATTTGATAATGTCCTAATTAAAATTATTTTAAATCAAGTTGAAACAAAGTCTATAACTTATCAAAAAAATTATTTGGATTGAACCAAAACCGAATTGGACCCATTAGAATACCGATAACCTAAACTATCATTAGTGGAAGAACACGATATTTCTAACCATTGATAGATTTTGGTAGAAAAATATTATTAGTAGAAAATCGAACTGGGGGCTTGAACCAAAATCTATTTTTCTAACCAATTCTATTTAGTGGAAGAACACGATATTTTTGACCGTTAAAGCCCCCACGTCCTCCGCACTCTACTCGATCGACACGGGTTGACTCGTTCAACGCCATGCAGTCACAAACAAAACTTGGAACATTATGTCTATCCCTCATAGCACATCAAATCTCAGCACGTACTCCAACCACGGCTGTTTCAATGAATCACGAACTCTCCCCACTCTCCCTCGATTCCTCATGCTCAATCCAGTCCAACTAACTTTGACCACCCGTTACCCTCTCTCTCTCTCTCACTCTCGTTTTAAGGCGCACTCGCCTGCTTCTTTCCTGCTACCACGAGCTCCCAAGTGCAACAAACGAGTAGTCGACTGCTTTCGCTCTTCGAACCTCATCAATGGCGGCTCCGACTCAGACAAAGTTCTTCCCCGACCTCTTGTTCTTCCTTTCGGTCGCGCTTCTGCTTACCTCCGCCGTATCAGCTTACGAGTTCCGCGTCGGAGGACCCCGAGGTTGGACGAAGCCCACCGGAGATGAGTTGGGGAACTACAACCACTGGGCCACAAAGAACCGCTTCCATGTTGGAGATTCCTTGTGTAAGTTGATCACTATATATATATAATAGTAGAACTCACCTCACTGATACGAAGAGCACTCAGTTACTAAATCTTAGTAACATAAGGTTTTCCTCTCATCGATCACTATGGTCCATAAATGTAGTAGGATCGCTTCACTGACAGGAACGCCTTCGATCATATGTTTGTGGTCATGTTGATTTGATTACTTGAGCTTTTAGATTTCAAGTATGAGAACGACTCGGTGCTGGTGGTGAACAAGAACGCGTACAAGGAATGCAACACCACGGATCCGCAACTCAAGTTCGTCGACGGCAACACCACGTTCAGGTTCGACCGCCACGGCTACTTCTACTTCATCAGCGGCAAGCCGGGCCACTGCGAGGCCGGGGAGCGGCTGATCGTTCGCGTGATGGTGCACTCGGAGGTGATGCCAGGAGCAGCTCCATCATCTCAGCCGGGCGGCGGTTCGGCTAACACGGAGTCCGGTGCTGCCTTGAAGACCACTACTGCTGCTTCTGTGTTGATGGCAGCGCTTGGATCTCTCTTCGCTATTTCCCAGTTCTCCTAGATTAAGCTTTAGGGACGCTAGAATTGGACGCTTCTGTTTTATGATTCGGACAACTTAGTCATTTATTTGGTTATTTGATTACAGTTTAAGGCTTAATTAATTCGTTATATGTTATTAATTTCCAAGTTTAATATGGCAGTCTCTTGGATATATCTGAAGTACCTGACACATTCTTTTAAATCATATATGAAAAGATTTATGGCAAAACAGAGGAGAAAACTAGTCAACCTAACTACCAACGAAACAGAAGTTGCTTTATATTGATCGCATGGCAAGAGAAGAACAGCTACTCGGAGCTCACATCTAATGAAGGTGTGAGACCAAATCCATAGAAATTTCTTCTGAGTTTATATGTTATTACTCTCGCTTCTGATCATAATATATCTTAATGTTACTTTTCTATTACGAATAATTGTAACATCTAAAATAAAATAATTAGAGACATGTCATTTAAGTCGGATTGCCCTCTAATCAGCTACCCTGCAAAGCTCAGCCACGAAACCAACAGCTTTTACTGTTAGATTTTGTCCGCCAACTACTCACTACATGTAAAAGGGATTCCAAGGAAGGGAATAAGTTTTCTCGTTGGTCGAGAGAGCTTTCGAAGTTCCAGTGCCCATGAGCTCTCCCCCCTTATGATAATGTGAGATCAATTATCATACTTTTGAGTTATCCTCGTTAAAGCAGGACTTTCTTATAAACTCTCTTATATATATTTTAAAGAATTTACACTCTTTTTATTCACCCTCTCCTGAAAGCACCCTCTCTAGACACCTTAAAAAGAAACTCAGAACACAAAAGTATTTTTCACATATTGTATTATAGTTTTAAATCATTGTCACTTTGTTATAGTATTCTCGTATAGGTTTACAATGTATTTGTGGAGGTGCTAAATGCATCATAATCTTATTAAAAATAAGATAATTATATTTGTTCAGAATTAATCTAATGCAAAAGATGAGAATCTTTTTACCTTATCCTGTTAGGAGCATTTTGGAATATGTGAAAAGTGAGGATATTGAAGAAAAAGCCTAAAGTGAGAGGCCTTTCAGAATTCATCTATTTTATTGGGATATTATTATTTGTAACCTCTTTTTTACTATTTATAATTTTATTTAAAATTTTTTAATATTATTTGGCAGGGGGTTGTGGAAAAAAAAAGATTAAATTAGTAATATCTAGATTATAAATAATAAAATATTATTTTATTATTTTTAAAGGATGGTCAATAGGGAATATTAACCCCTTTTTTTTTTGTGTGTTGTACTAAACTTGCGATTGGACAGTTTGATCCACCGAGCCAAGACTTTGTTAGGTGGTCGCATGCATTTCGAAGATCTGAATCCCTATGATTGCTGACCCGGTCCGACAGTCAAAGCGAGCTGATTCTATATTAGCTTCTCCCTACTATATCTAGAACTTAATGGCATCTTCGTGGTCAGAGAAACCTCACGGCGACGTCGGCATTGACTCGGTAAATATAGCACTCTTCTTTCCCTTTTTGTTTTTCGACTCAAATCCTCACGCGTTAATCCTCTATAAACAGCCAATACTTTTTCTCATATCTCATCGCTCTTCCTCCCCCCTTCTTACCACCACCAATCTATTGTGCTGTGGTTTCTAGTTGATGATGGATACCTTCTTCCTGTCTCATGGCTCGCCGACGCTGTCCATCGACGAGCAGCTACAGGCGAGGCACTTCATGCAGTCGTGGAGGGATCAGGTTCTGCCGGAGGTGCCCAAGGCCATCCTCATGGTCTCCGGCCACTGGGATGTGTCGGATCCCACCGTCAACGTGATCAACGGCCCCAACGACACCATCTACGACTTCTATGGCTTCCCCAAGTCCATGTACCAGGTCATCATCATCCCCTCCCTCTACTCTTCTTATGCTCCTCTTTTCCCTGTACTCGTCTTCTCTCTATTTCCTTCTTTCTCTGTGAAAACTAGATATTTTTTTCTTGTTTCCTCCAACAACAACAACAAAAATCTCCTCTTTTTCACGGATTGGAGTTTGCCGGGTTGCATAAAATCTTGTGATCCCTTGATTTTAGAGGACTTGTAATATTTGTCATACCTCAAGATCCTAGTTGAATCTCAAGAAGGGTTGTGATGCATCAAGTTTGTCCATGAAAATTGTGGATCTTCAATCACTGAAAGTCTGATTAGTGAATACTATTGACGATCACAAGTGTTAGGTGGGCAATTAACTAATGATTAGGTGGTGGGAGTTGGTAGACCTAAAACACAAGGTTTTCTTTACGTAGGGCCGACCAATTCAATGACATCTTACCTTTTGAGATTAACATAGCTTTTCCGTAGCCATTAAAGTGGGTGAATGATCTACTAAATGAGTCTTCTTTCCACGTAAAGCATTCGCATAATTAAGGAACGACAAACAAAACACTAATCTATCTACATCATGAGCATGTATAGGAGCGCTTAATGGCACGTCTGCAGAAGCTGTGGTGCAACGCAACCTGGTTTTCTTGCTCATGCATGGCGTGTCCACGTTTCATGCTAATTAAGCATGCATGTCTTGCCATTTCCGTATGTAGAAGAGGATCTTGATTGTTGATCTCAAGGCATGGTTAAGTGCATAGAAGATGAGTAACGCAGCATTTAATGTCCTACGGAAGGAGAGCAAGTGAAAACTGAGAAGCTTGGAATTGTGACAGCTTGAGTATCCGGCACCAGGGACTCCTGCTTTGGCGAAGAGGGTGAAAGAGCTGCTGCAAGAGGCAGGCTTCGGCCACGTCAAGGAAGACAAGAACCGCGGGCTGGATCACGGTGCCTGGGTGCCGCTCATGCTCATGTATCCGGCGGCAGACATCCCGGTGTGCCAACTCTCCATCGACTCGGCCAAAGATGCTGCATACCACTACAGGATGGGGAAGGCGTTAGCGCCCCTCAAGGAGGAAGGCGTCCTCCTCATCGGCTCCGGCAGCGCCACGCACAACCTGAGGGCTATCGGACGAGATGGTGCACCTCCGGCCAGCTGGGCAGTCGACTTCGATAACTGGCTCACAGATGCTCTTCTTAATGGAAGGTGTGACATGTATGTATATATGTGCTTGTTGGCGTTTCGATCACTGCACTGAGCTGACTTCTTGATGCTGTTTGGTAGGTATGAAGACGTGAACAACTACTTGGTGAAGGCGCCCAACGCGAAGATGGCACACCCATGGCCGGACCACTTCTACCCTCTGCATGTGGCGCTTGGGGCGGCCGGCGAGAATACGAAGGCCGAACAGGTCCATCAGAGCTGGAGCAACGGCACACTCTCTTATTCCTCTTATCGGTTCAAGGCTGCTGAATGATGTGCACCGAAGTCCCGAATAAATATGAAATGCATATTCTCAAAGAAATGATCTCGTTCTAGATGTGTCTAATTTCACCACTGTTGATCTTAATTTGAGGCTTATCTACTGCTTGTTTGTCGAACATTCTCTGCAACAACTAATAAATAAGAAGTCCTCTACGGCTTTACATTGGCTCACCAATCAGATTGGGTGTTAATATAAGAAGCAGCATATGCAAAAGTTCTAAACATAATATTCCTAGGCTTATCCTAAATTTGATTGAACTTGGCATCATTCCTACCATTCAATAACATCCAAAATCCAGTGGCCAGATAAATTAATAGTGGGCCAGAGCATATGCAAGTGCTCACCTTCGTTGATCGAGGAAAAGATGGGCAATACTACAATTGAAGAAACGACACCTTAGGTGCGTGCAGTAAAGAGTTTCAAAAGCTGTCCAAGACAATGATAGGGCTATTAATAAACGTAAAAACTTTGATTATATATCGTAAGATCTTTAATTTAAATTTTATCTTCGTTATTTTTCTATTAAAAAAAACTTTCATTAACCTTGACATAAATTATTAGTTAGTTAAGCGTTTTATATCCATATTCAAAATATGATATTAGACGCCAAACATATTATACCACTCAAAGAAAAGCCCTCTGTTCTTTTATCAAGATTCACCAATTAAGGCAATCTTAATTTACAGAAGTTGTTGTTGAAGTTTCATACGCTACGTATGCAATAGATGTGGGTGAACAAGATGATGACTTACAATTCGATCCTTCTTCTTGTTGACACAGTGAATCTGCACCATGATCGAAAAATTTAAGCTTGTTGACGATATGACATCCGCGTACATGGCGCAAACACCTTTAAAGATAAACGTAGAGACCATAACGTGGTTCATACAAACTAACGAATGACACAGACCATGATGACTATTTAGTTGGCTGAACATAGCTCAGTACTGCGTAAACGGTCTGAGTTATGGTGAGAATGAAGAGAAAGATAGCTGCAGCCACGGAGACAATCGCCCAAGGATTACTGAAGTAATCATGATTCAACCTTGCTCGCCATTTGTTGCATCTGGCGCCGTAGTGCTCATTGACTTCTTTGTAGATTCTTGAAAAGTAGTTACTACCGAGGTCGTCAATCATTACCTCCTTGCAAAGTCGGTTGAAGAGAGTAGCGACTTCTTCGCCGCTGCCCATACCGCTATTAATGATTTTACTTTGTTGGAGCAATGCGACGTCGGCAGCAGTATCGATGATGCAATCTATGAGTGCCGTGTAGGACGTGACAAGAGGGCTGGCTTTCTTGCAGCACTGCTCGAATGCTATGAGGTTCCTGAGGAGGGTGTTGGTGGCGTCATCAACCTGAAGCTGAGGGATCTCCATCTTCCCATCCCGAAAGGTGATGTCCAGAAAGCTCTTAGCCTCCTTCTTCTTCCTGATATGGACGCCAGCCTCCGTGAGCTGTGTCGCACTTGGAATCCAGTCCAGAAGCCTATTTGTCTCCTCCTGATCGTCTCTAGAGCAGCATGATAATTTGTGTAGCCACGATGAGGGCCAAAAGGACACCGGGAACACGTTCTGCATACAGCTGAGGTTGTGGCCGAGGGATGTGGAGGATTCACGGCCATCTCGGTCGTTTGCTGGGAGAATGCAAGAATGGAAAAGATGGAGTGGATGGTGATATGATTCTTCGACGGAGGGATTTTCCGTCGTGATGCTTATGGCCTTGCTGAGGAAACCAAGTATCAAACTATTGAGGTCATGGGATTGGCGAAGTAAAGTAGAGTCGAACAGAGGCTGGAGGAGACAGAAAGGGAGTTGGTTTTCCAGAATCAACATATCACGCACCAACACTGGTGATAGCGTCCATATTGTGGCTTGTCCTTTTCCCTCTGACAATATGGTCTCAATCAGAAAACAGCAGTCAAGCAACATCATTTGGACGAAGTCATCGCTGCTCATCTCCACTTTTTCTGAGTAGGCCAGACGTGCTTGCCGCTCGTTCTCCTTGATCAATTTGAGGTAGTCTTCCAGGGGCTTCTCGGGGTTTCGGCCAAGGAATTTGTTCAGATACTGCCATTTCAGGTGGTCCATGGCTTTCAGGTCAGACTTGTGATGGTGGAAGGGGCCGAGCGAGACGATCGTTGGCTCGTATGCCTTTGGTTCGATGCCTCGCAAGTTTGGTAAGACTCTGAAGATGGTCGGCTGTTCGGTGCGCCAAGCCGACCGTTCTGTTGTTTCCTTCAACTTTTTCTTCAATGAGACAACTTGACCTTCTATAGTTATCTTAATCTGCTCCCCTGCAGCACTCATTTCTTTTTCCTCCTTTCTTCTCCCCCAACCTTTTAGGGCCTCTTCCAAGTTTTACTTCTTTTAGAGAAACGAAGGGAATTCACGATTGATTGCATTCATGAATGTGCGGGCAAAATATCCACCTAATAGTTGTAGAGAAACGGCGAGTCTAAATTGCACGCACGCTGGCTCTCACCATCTCTGATCAAAGACAAAACAATACAGAAAACCTACATATAAACAGATTCAATATAACTCTCTGCATATGTTAGAATGATAGGCTATAAATTTCACTCATCCATCGACTTAATTTTTAAAACATACCATTAGTGTACTTACTGTGAACGTGAAGATTAAAGTTATATCTTTTTAAAAGTCTTGAATTCATTTATAAAAAAGCTGATAAGAAAGATTGAGTCTGGTTTGATAAAGTATTAAAGTTTCAATAACACAAAATAGATGTGAATACGATAGTAGATGATAATCGTATTCTAGTTTAATGTGTCATCCTATTCCTATAATTTGTTTACAAAATAAAAATAGAGAATTTAATTGATGAAATGAAAATGAATTCCTCCAAAGATCAAAATGTTTAATGGCATGATGAGCATGATTGATCAACTAATCAGCTACATGATTTTCTTCTTGGAATACATATATTATTTTATAATATCTTAGGCCTATAAATAGGCATGGTATCTAGTTATGCTCCTATTCTAGAAATTTAGTTTTTTTATTTATAATTGTTAGGATATTAATTTTTTTAGTGATGATAAATTCAGTATATTTATAAGTCAATAAAAGTGAGTTATGAAATTTTACATGATGGTTCGTACATAATAAATGTGAATCTTGAGTTTTCAATAATGAATGAAATATTAAATATTATTCTATGAACTCATTTAAATTATATATACTTATATCTATACACTTTTTCATGTTTCCTCTTTTTTAGAAAAAGAAAAGTATTTCATCGTGAAACTTCTCATATTGTTGATATTTTAAAGTGTATATAAATTAAGTCAAAAAATAATTAAATTAAAATTAAAATTATTTGATTCGATAGAGGTGATGAACTTTATGGTAAACATGATAAGTCGGGTTAGTATCCTAACCCTTTTCTAAATTATTAGAAAAAAAGATATTTATATTTAGTATGCCTTTCGTGTGATATAAATAAGATTACTAAAATGTAAAATTATATTCTTATGAATATGATTAAAAGTATGATAAGTTATTCTTCTATATTAGAATAATATGGGGTGAAGGTCTAAGAACAACTATATATATCTTGAAATTATCATTTCATATTTAAGAAGTTGTTATTCCTAAGTTACTAAATGATTTGAAGAAGACGAATAATAAAATTATATTAATTAGCTCCTACATAATGTTGATATCATTGTTAATAAACTTGTAAAACAACTATAATCAGAATATCTTGAAAAAAAGACTTGTCATTTCTGATAATTATATGGTATATCTATAAAAATTATATTATAATATGAGAATCCAAATGACCTATTATTATTTTCACAAGTTACGAAAAATAATGATTTTGAAAATGTGATACGATGCAATGGAAAAAAGTTAAAATCAGTAGACTAAAATTATGCTCGAGAACTTGTCAATTGCCTAATAATTATAAATGAATCAGTTATAAATTAGTCTTTAAGAGTAAACATGATTCAAATGACAATATTAGATAATAAAACTAGATTTATGGTTGAAGATTTTTTCCTTAAATAACAGTATCGATCATAACGAGATTAGTTTTTGAAAGGATTCATTAAGAATTATTATGTTATTGATAGCTTATTATGATATTGAATTATATCAAATAGATGTGAAAATATTTTTTTCTAAATAAGAATCTAGATATATTTGTAGAGAAGGAAAAGTAAAAATTGGCTTACCAACTTATGAAATTCCTTTATGGCCTTAAACAGGCTTCTAAACAATGGTATATAAAGTTTCATGATATCATTACTTTCTTCAAATTTAACAAAAATATTATTGATCAATGTATATATCTGAAGGTCATTGAAAGTTATTTTATTATATTAGTTTTATATATGAATGATATTTTATTTACCAATAGTGATTTTAGTTTGTCGCACAGAATAAAAAAACTTCACTAAAAATGTTAATTTGATTGAATCATATCTAAGCATATTAGTATAAAAATAACAAGTGAAGATACATGGCCTCCTGAGCTCTTGTGCGAGGGGCCACCCAAGGAAACATCTCACATACTACGTCACACTGTTGTCCCACATATTACATTACGTCACATATACTACGTCACACTTTTGTCTATCAAAAGACTCTTAGTACCACTTTAAAGCTTGCTCCGTCTCATGTCTCACAAAATTATAAACGGAGTATTCGAATATATATTCGTATTTTTTTATTTGTTCATACTTTACACAACATGTGAGGGATGATCGAATACTTAATAACATCGAATTAGTTGAGTTTAGTAGTCATTTTAGGCTTGTAAATATAGATTGTGTCATGTGGACACTTAAGAGAGATTTCGGTATGTAGTTGATCATTTTGGACCCTTTGTTGTGCAACCGTTCCAAGTTTGTAAAGTCTGTTTGTAATTTGTATTAGCTATGTAGTGTTTACTTAAATGATTGCTTTTGGATCCCGAGTGAGACGCTTTCTCTAACCCGTTTTCTTTTTTGTAGATCTTAAGGGACTATAGGAGGTTTCGGGGAGACTGACTCTTATAGACTAAAAAGGATACGTCCGTATAAGACTAAAGTGTGCGGTAAGTTCAGCATGTTGCTAGGCCCTGAGGGGTGCAGTGGGAGCTGTATTAATGAGAAGTTGCAATCTAGCAAGTTTGTTTATGGGGGTAGAACAATGCATAGTTTGTTCAGTATGGCGGAGTAGTATAAGGGGATAATGGTCTTTGAAAATTTGCATAGGGAAGGATACGAAGAGAGGAGTTGTTTCAAAGGGATAGATATCTAGGAAGGATAAGTCTCGGCTCTCAAGAGAGAGAATCATGTACAATGGATCACACATGTTGAGGAGGAGTACCTCAAAAACAATTCCACTCAATGGACTGAGCGAGCGGCGAGGAGTCGTCGTCTGATCTCGCTTGAGATAATGCATTGGGGGGATGCATTGCAAGATCAAATGGAGGAGCGACCCAAGAAAACATAAGATGAAGGCACACTTGGAGTCGATATGAAGATTAGACTCAATGAAGGGCTGACTCGTAGAATGGTGCGCGCAAGGGCTACCATCAACTCTATGCAAATCGAGGAGTAGAGTAACTTGGGTGTAATTTAGTGAAGAACCTAAGCCATATGAATGGAGTCGATATAGAAGATGAAATATAGAGTGGAGGCATAAAGCTTTCCTTAGATAGAGGTCAAGGACATGAACTCTTGCAGAGGCAAGAGCAGGATCATGTCGTTCCATGGGTCATTCATTTTGATAGAGCAAACTCATCCTGCATGGTGCCAAAGATAAATGGAGCTTCGAGGCACATGCACCTTATCTCGGAGAAGCATTTGACGGAGGAACCAAGGCAAATCAACTTACGGAGGTGAAGTTGGGTTCAAAAGGCCTTGGCATGGGGTAAGAGGACGCGAAAGTGAGTACTCTTGAAGAATATGTCATAGTGCTACCAGTCAAGTTATTATGAAGGAAGTGGAGTGCAGCTGAGATTGTGCTGGTTGGGGCCGAGGCCCAGGATCCAAATAATGGGTGCACCAATTTCAACGAAGTCGGTGAACTTCGGGAGCTAGTAGGCGATAGATTGTCCTAGAGTTGTGCTTTGTCTGGGTGTGACCCGAGAGTGGGTGGACGAAGATCGATTGCCAAAGGAGCAAACACGATGGAAGGTAGAAGAGGCTCTATGATGTATTAGCAAAGGCTACACGTAGAGGGATCACAATCCGAGTTCATCTCACAACTATCAGAATGTAATGGAGATATCACAAAGAGGCGACATGGTGCAGCAGATCATGGTGGAATAGTTCATGGCAATGCGATACACACAAATCAGTTCTACGAGGGACTAGATTATACGAAGGTATGACTAGTAGGACTAGATCATACGAATATATGATCGGGAGCTACTGAGAGCTCCACTTCGATGAACAATATAACGGCAAGAAGGGCTATGGATTCAAGGAGTGAAGGATATGGTACTGTAAAGGCAGGTCTTCCGTGCATACATCGAATTTTGTATCGGATGAAAGCCTTAGTAATCAGCATATGGGGGCTGTGTACTACTGAGGGAAAAGTTTGAATGCAAGTACCAATGAGTCTCATAGGAGGGACTTGATCATGTAGAGGTATGATCAGAACGGTTGGAGAGTTGGACTGCTCCAAAGCCCATATTCACTTAAGAGAGCACAACAAGTAAGAGGACAAGACCGAGTAAGTGAACATTGCTCCCAAGAAAGCTAAGGAGAATAGAATCGGTGTGAATCCTACAACATAATGGCAGAGGCCATACATAAGAGTTATAGTTTGTCTTTCCATCAACCAAAGGGAATTGCTCAGAGGACACAGAGGTGTTGAAGCAGGGGGTCGAAAGGGGCGAGGAAGCAACGACGAGTCCAGAGAGACGACAGATAGTAGAGTCATGGGTATGGCAGCACCATGGTACCGCAGAGGTAGGACTTCCATGAAGTCATAGATCCCTTATTCTCATGGAGAGAAAACGCTTGGTCATGACAGGGGCCGAGGAGGTAGAGAATGCGAAGGTAAATTCCAAGTACCGAGACAAGGCTGAAGGGCAGATGCCAAACAACTTCGTAAGACCGGTGTCAATGAGTTTCTCATCAAGATAGCCAAAAATGAAGGTCTTTAAGTAGATGCAAGAGTGCCCGACCAAGGAATGAAGTAGGCAGTACGTGGTGCTATACCTTTGCTACTTAGTGGAGTAGACGACAGAGATGATGAAGAAGACAGTACAATCCCATAGGCGACCAAAACTACTAGAAACTTGCTCCAAGTTGGGGTGAAAACTTCTTGCATTACAGAAGTTCTTTGGCATTGAGAAGGTGAATCATAGTAGCTAACTCAACGCAATGAGTATAAATACTTCAAGTGCTCTAGAAGTATGAGTAAAGAGCGGGTGAAGGCTAGTAACCAGCTCGATGCATGGAGTACAACCCTCGAGGAGGTGGGCGAAGTCAAGTAATCTTTGCCTTCTCAACTTTTAAGAGAATAGGCGAAACCGAGTACCCTAATTCTCTTATCTATTGAGTAGAGGAGCTCTGTACAGGTTCAAAGACCCTTTGAAGAAATCTAATGAAAGACAATAGTTGTCAAATTCTCACCAATGGTGATCGGTGCTACTGAGAGTAGATTGTTTGCTTCATTTCCCAACGGTATGCCAATCGAAAGCGGAAGTGATGCGAACCTACTTGGAAGTGACAACTAAGTGAAAGAAGAGTCGATGGACAAATTTTATGGAAGAGGGAAATACAAATTTCACAAGTTTGCAAGGCGATGCTCGTTAAAGCTCCAACGGGCATCTACCTATTTCAAATGGCACGAGACATCTGAGAGACTAGCGCATACTAAGGATATTCTTTTCCTTCATATGAAGGAATCAATAGGGATCAACACAACTCAACCAAGCCCACACTAGAGTCAGAGTTATTTGTGAGTTGAAGCAGCATGACAGATGAAAAGTTTGACTACTCAATAACAATGATGGAGAGCAGTTGGGAGTCAAAAGGTGCATCGTAGCCGGAGCAAAAGATTGAAGACTCAACGAAGGTGAGGAGTTGTAGCATCAACAAAGGCTTCGACGAGGACGTCGAAGGAATAAGTGGGGGAGAATGTCATTAACAAAATTGTAAACAGAGTGTTCGATATAATACTTATGTATGTCTGTCTTTTGGTTTATTTATGCTTTACACAGCATGTAGAGGGACGGTCGAAGGATTAATAGCTTCGAGTTAATTGAGTTTGGTGGCTATTTTAGGCTTGTAAATATATGTTGTGTTATATAGACACTTGTGAGAGATTTCGATTTGTAGTGGACCATTTTGGACCCTTTGTTATGCAACCGTTCAGAGCTTGTAAAGTCTGTTTGTAATTTGTATTGGCTATGTAGTGTTTACTGAATTGATTGCTTGTTTTCTCTAACTCGTTTTCTCTTTTGTAGATCCTAAGGAACCATAGGAGGTTTCGAGGAGGTTGACTCTTGCGGACGGATACGTAAGAGTGCCGCATGACTTAGGGAAAACCAACTAAGTGCGTGACAAAAGTGTAAATTATCAATATGCGGGAAAAGGGAGTCTAAGTAATATACAATTCATATCTTAAATTTATGTTATGTACGTATTTATAATGGTAGATTACAAAGAAGTTAGGTGCACTAGCTAGCTAGGGAAGTCCAAATTCACATAATTTGTAATATAGTCATATAAATATATAAGTTGCTGTTTTGTGTTATAGACTATATTAGCTTATCATCATCAATTGGCATTTAGTGAGATATTAACTCGAAACAAACTATAGAGAATATATGCTGCTTCCATCCCACTCAATGGATCGACCAACTTTATCCTCTCCCCGGTATTAATTCGAAACAAACTATAGAGAATATATGCTGCTTCCATCCCACGCAATGGATCGACCAACTTTATCCTCTCCTCGGCCTTAGCATGTCGAATTAATAGGTTGCTTCTACTATGAAAAAGGAAAAGGGAAAAAGAAAAGAAGAGCAACAACTCTCACAAACTTTGGAATGCCGAAGTTATAAGCTAATATATTCCATTTATTTTCCCAGGAATTGTATGCCTTGTGTGGAAGACAATTAAAATGCTACATCGTCTCCTGTTCAATCTCATGCAACAACATCTCCTCTATGCCACCCGTATCAGTTGGCATGAAATCCCATTTCATGCTGAAAAAGAATATTTTTATAAAATTGTATGAAAAGATGGGATAATTATTTGTACGATTTTGATGAAAAGAAGTTACTATTTGATCTTTTTCCTAATTACGCTTGTGATAAAAAAATTATGATTAGTTAGCTGCTTCCTTTGCCTTAATTAAGAAACTAATTTGCGTTTCCCTTCACATGAACAGCTTTAACACGGTTGGGAATTATTTATACATGGAAGAGAAATAGTGGGCAGGAGTTGTATTATTGTTATTCTTTTCCTGGTCAAGACTTTCTTTGGATAATGATAAGCTTAAGAAATGAGATTTGCATAAAATGTGCAATGCCTTAAGAAGAGGCCGTTTTCAATTTTGGCCACCTAAAGTAGCACTCTTGGTATGTTTGCTGTAGTCGTGTCTGCAGTCTTATTAATAACCGCACCGCACCGATGGCTCTGCTAGTTTGTATTTTCTTAATGCAATAAATATATGTTTGGTAATCTCCATTTGTTTGCTTAATGCAATAAATATGTGTTTGATAACCGCCATTTGTTTCCTTAATGCAATAAATGAAGTTATCGGGAAGTCTCCGCATTGCTCGAATGTATGCAAATACTTTTGCTACCTGCAACTATATCAACGAGAAAAATATAGACACTTATTCTAAACTATAAACTCTTGTTAATCATAAGAACTTATAATATTCTAAAACCCTAAATTTCTCGATCTTTTCTTACTCCAACTCGTCTTTCCATTTTCTTATTGTTTCTAAAGCATTACATTAACTTTTGAAAACATTATATTAGCTCTCCATTTATGGAGGATCAACTTACTCGTTAACTTTAACCATGACAATGACTCATATCTTATGTAAAACTCTTAAATTAATTTTTTATTTAATTATAAAATTTAAGTTATCAATATGCTTCCCTAAAATAAATTTTATAAAAAATAATTATGAAACATTTTAAAAATTATTACGATGTTATTTTTTATCTGATTTTTGAGTCATGCAATCCACAATAGCATTAGATTTGTTATAACTACCTTAATCAACCGTAAGAGGGATTTATCATATCTACTAGTAATTATTGTTATATTTTGTTAGGCAAATTATTGTATTTTGTAATGATCGAAAGTTACATATAACTCACTCAAAGTCGAATGGATGTAGGTATCTGTTTTTTAGTAATTTTTGGATTCTTCCTTTATGGATGTGACCCCGGGTATACACTGTTCATTTCATTTTGTTTTCTCTTGAATAGATTTATATTCATGAATTCATGATATGTGGGGCAATGTCTAGCATAAATAAACTATTATGTAATATTCCTATATTGATGATATTATTATGTAATATTATTGAATAATCATTATTTTTAAAAATTAATTTATATCTATTGATTGTCAAACATGAAATAAAAATAATATTTTTGATAATAGAAAAAATAAAATAGCATGCATCCAATGCAATAGTAGCTCAACTAGATAGATGTAAGATGACTTCGCCAATAGCTACTACAATAACTTTTGCTCTATTGTCATCTTTAGATTCATCTCGCCTTTTGTCAATCTCATAGGACTTGTTAGAACATGCAATAAATTACAGATTTAATAAGCACTATTAGTATCTAATACACATTTGTCATCATAAGAATATGATAAATTGGTAATCTAATTTCATCCTAGGACTTCTCCAAGCTTCTGTTTCGCCTTATCTATAAAGTACTCTTTGTAGTTTCTCTTCTAGTACTCATCTTTACCATAGTAGAAGCACTGACCTTTATCTTTTGCCGGTCATTTTTAACAACTTTTGTTTTGCCTGGTTTGCCCTTGCCCTTACCCTTGCCCTTCTTAAGGGATTTTTCTACTTTCATTTTCTTTTTGGTCTCACCAACGTAGAGAACTAACTTCTTTTTCTTGATAGTACTCTCAACCTCCCTTAACATATTGAAGAGCTTTGGGCGAGTCACTTCAAGCTTATTCATATTAAAATTCATAATGAACTAAGCAAATAAGTTTGATAGTGATTGAAGCATAAGATCCACATACAAGTTATCCTTTAGAACTATTCCTAGACTCATGAGCTTCTCTATCCACTTAATCATTTTAAGGACATGATTTTGAACTAGTGTTCTCTCAGTCATCATCGTGCGGAAGAGACTCTTGGATATCTCATATCGCTAAGTTCTTCTATGTTCCTTAACCAATTTGCAAAGATGTAGGAGAATATATCTAACATCTATCTTTTCATACTATCTTTGTAACTCAGGAGTCATAGAGCCCAATATATAACACTGAGCAAGAGTGGAGTCATTTATGTACTTCATATAGCAAGCAGTTTTATCCTCACTTGCCCTTCCTCGAGCGTGGACATCACTATGTCAATGACATATACGATTTTTTTCACCATGAGAATGATTATCAAGATATGAAGCTGATCCATGTAGTTTGAACCAATAAAATGGTTAACATCAAGTATGTCACGTAAGGGATTTAAAAGTGATATATTTCTACTAAACAAAAGATTTAGCAGAAATAAATAACATACAGATTTTGTAGAAAAAATAAATAATCAAGATATTTTGTAGAAAAATAAAGTGATATGTTAACCCATTTAGTATGGCTTTATAATATAAGATTAAAGAGCATATTCTTAGAATAAGGTTTGAAAGTAATACAAAAAATATATGAAGATACATACTTAAGTGAACATTATTATTGATATTTTTTTACTTACTTAAAGTTATTTATTTTTGTTATTCTATTTACATTTATTTATATGCATATTATGGTTGAATGTGATAATAAGATTATATTGACAAGATAAGTTAACAAAAATATTATAGATTGTATTAAGAAAAACTAATAGTATTGTGACAAAAAAAGAGATTATGACATTGATAATATACAACCACTATTACTTCAATTGATAGTTAGATTTAATATGATATTATTATTTTTATTGGACTTATTGGCATATTTTATAAAGTTCGTATATGTATAAAATATTTTTAAAAATTTCAAAATCTAATTAGGTAAAATTATTTTTAAATAAATTTTATTTTATTAATTTTGATTTTGAATCATTTTATTTTATATCTTATTAGTTAATAGGCCAACTGAGAAAATATGAGATTATATGACCCTTATTTAATTAGCCAAGAGATATTAAAGTTCTAATAGAATAAAAGTCCACTTGTATTAGGATTCCTTAGGATATGATACTTATATTAGGATTCCTTAAGATATGATATTGATGGGAAAAACTCTCCTAATTATCTATCTAAACTCTTTGCTCTCTCCTAATAATCTATAATCTAATCCATCTAAATTAGATTATAGATCTATTATCATCTTCTTATTAATCAATATTATGGTCTTATAAAAGATAGAAAAAGATAAGAATAAGTGTCTATTTTCCTTTTACTTATTGCAAATGGATGCTTTTGTTTCATACCAATCGGACTATAATGAGTTGCTAGATCAAAGGTATTTTATCATAGCATCGGAAGGTACACTAAAAATGCTGATTAAAATAACATCAAGTAAATGAGAAATGTTTGCATGTAGAGAAAAATCGAGATGTGACATAAAAGAGATAGGTTCTAAAAGCTAAGACCTTTTTCTCTGTTTTGCTTACCGTAAATCATGTGTGCTATATAGACTGAAGTGTTGTGGGGAGGGGGAGGTGTTGGGGATTTTGTCCGGGGATGGTGAAGACAACGATACATTGCCTCCTGAGCTCTTCATTTATACAGTTGATAGCTTTCTTGTGCGAGGGGCCACCCAAGGAAACATCGCACATATTAAGTCACACTTTTGTCTATCAAAAGACTCTTGTATCACTTTACAGCTTTCTCTGTCTCATCGACTTGTCGCCTTGTGATTGGCGATAGCTATAGCCCCGCAGGTGGATCCCAGGTAAATTATTATTGTGCGGGAAAATAGAGTCCAAGTAATATACAATTCATATCTTAAATTTTTGTTATGTTACAAAGAAGTTAGGTGCACTAGCTAGCTAGGGAAGGCCAAATTCACATAATTCATAATATATAATATAGTCACATAAATATATTAGTTGCTGCTTTGTGTTATAGATTAGATTAGTATATCATCATCAATTGGCATTTAGTCAGGTATTAACTAGAAACAAACTATAGAGAATATATGCTGCTTCCATCCCACTCAATGGATCGACCAACTTTATCCTCTCCTCCGCCTTAGCATGTCGAATTAATAGGTTGCTTCTACTATGAAAAAGGAAAAGGGAAAAAGAAAAGAAAAGAAAAGCAACAACTCTCACAAACTTTGGAATGCCAAAGTTATAAGCTAATATATTCCATTTATTTTCCCAGGAATTGTAAGCCTTGTGTGGAAGACAATTAAAATGCTACATCGTCTCCTGTTCAATCTCATGCAACAACATCTCCTCTATGCCACCCGTATCAGTTGGCATGAAATCCCATTTCATGCTGAAAAAGAATATTTTTATAAAATTGTATGAAAAGATGGGATAATTATTTGTACGATTTTGATGAAAAGAAGTTACCGTTTGATCTTTTTCCTAATTGCGCTTGTGATACAAAAATTATGATTAGTTGCTGCTTCCTTTGCCTTAATTAAGAAACTAATTTGCGTTTCCGTTCATATGAGCAGCTTTAACACGGTTGGGAATTATTTATACATGGAAGAGAAATAGTGGGCAGGAGTTGATATTATTGTTATTCTTTTCCTGGTCAAGACTTTCTTTGGATAATGATAAGCTTAAGAAATGAGATTTGCATAAAATGTGCAATGCCTTAAGAAGAGGTCGTTGGAAAACAAATTTAATTAATTATGTTCATTGAAATATATATATATATATATATATATATATATATATATATATATATATATATATATATATATATATATATATATATATATATATATATATATATAGAAAGAAAGAAAGAAAGAAAGAAAGAAAGAAAATAAAATATGAATGGGACGGCTTGATAAAAGAGCTATCCTTAAATAATTGTGTATGGCACAAAATTTTTTGTTCAAGAATTATTCTCATTATATAATTGTATGGAGAGAGATATAATATTCTAATGGTCATCTTCCATCGTTCTCCCACCTGTTCTCAATAATCTTTTCAGTGGCTCCGTTTCTTAGTTTTCATTTCTTCAACGCAGTAGTCACTTATATTACTTCCTCTGGCAAGACAAAGTCAGAAATATAAGATGATTAAAATATATCAAATTGATTAGGGTTAACAAATAACAGATTTAACATCAAAATAATTAAAAGTCTTAAGTGTTTATATCGTGAACCAAATCCAAAATAGGTAATCGGACTTTTTCAATTATTAATGATATAAAACTATTCTTTTGGTCTATTTTTCTTTACCTCAGACACATAAATATTTTCTTCGAACATAATATATCACTTCGCCTTCCAATAGTCAAGTAGATTTGTGCTTAAAAGATGAGTGAGCCAGGAGAATAAATGAAGTCTTATAGATCCCATAGTTTGTACGGATTTATATTATATATATTTATAGGTTTATAAACGAAGTCTGATAAGGAAAAGGAGAAAGTTTGTTGATCCATTTGAGTGGCAGTAAGCAGCTTAATGCTTCCAAAGATTTCTAAAGCTTGTTAATCTTTTGCGAGAATGGCCAACTCATGATGATTACTCTCCCCATCTATCTTATCCATATTACATGAATAATACTTCATCAGATTTCATAACACAAAAGTCGCCTGGCCAATTAACAAAAGTTGACAGATTTGTCATTATACTTTTGTGTTCTTGAGGCTTCTCTAGTACATATAGCTTCTTTCCGTAGTAATTATTCTATAGCAGTGTTCTTCTTTTTGTCTTTTGTTTTACTATCGGATAAATATACATCTTGCTAAGTTTCTTCAACTAGTCTAGATTATTGTAATGCAGGTTCCACACAAGCTTTCATTTTATTTTCTTTTGATTGCGAAGGATGCATTTAGTCATAATTCAAAATATAGATTATAATTGTAAGCAATTGGGTGAGACGAGCGAGAAAAAAGCGAGTGGAAGAGTGTCTGAGCATACCATAGTTACTTTTAAGAAAGAAACAAGGAAATAAACCTTCGCGTCTCAAAAAGTAAGACACTGTTGCATGTTCCAAAAGATTTCCTTCTGATAGTTTTCTTTTATGTGGTGTTAGCTATATAGATAGACCCTCGAGCTCCCATTCAACACACGTCCATTTGAAATATATCTTCTTCTTCTTCTTCTTCTTCTTCTTCTTCTTCTTCTTCTTCTTCTTCTTCTTCAGCATATAGCAAATTGTTGGTTTCATGGTAAGTAAAAGAAGTCTTGTTGTAGAACTAATGAATCCGTGGTAGCTGTTAATTCCTTCTTTTCAAGCATGAGACATGCTGTCTTTTATCACTTATGCTTATGCTCCTCTTCCATCATTTAGCTGTTTCTCTTCCTCCTTATAACCAACCACATGTAACAAGTTCTCGTTTGCTTGACATTGTTTTAGCATATTGGCCACTATCTTTTCCATCTTTAACTTCAGAAACGAAGAACTACAGTCATCTAAAATCGTAGTTAGACTTGCAGTGGAGGGTTGCACGAAGGTGTAAGGTGATTACTTTGTTTGGACGTTTACTTTTAATGAGAAGTGTGTATCTTCACCAATAAGGTAGAAAAGAAGATGCAATACAAAATAGTAGAAAATAATAGCACAATGGAAAATAATTTAAAGAAGGTTCTAATATTTCTTCAAATCTTTACCAGTGAAAGAAGAGGCGCAGCACAAAGGTAGGTAAGTTTTGCAAGTGAAAGAAAACAGTTCTTTCGAAATGACTTTAGTCATTTTCGAACTAAAGTGGCTTTAGAAACTTTAATATTGGAGCTTCAAATTCATTTTAAGATATTGACTTTCTTCAAGCTTCATTTAAAGCTTGGCTTGAGGTCACTTTTATAGATCCAGCACAATCTGTCTTCGGTTTATATATTGAGGTCAATATGTAAAGTGAAGCAGAGTCTTAAGCGGATTGATGAGACGAATTTTGCTTATTTATATCTAACGTTTATAGATTCGTTCCTTCCAAGTGGTAGTGAATATGTTTATATGATTATTTTGGTATTTATTCTTGTCATTAACAGAGCACAACGTTTAGGTCAAGTCAACGTCTTCCACAAGACAAATAAGTGCATTAAACTGTGTCGTGGATTCATTCCCCTGCATGCTTCTTTTCTCCCTTAAATTGCTCGAGGACCAGTTTGGGAACAAGTAGAAGATGAGTGACACCGTGACATTAGATGACGAATGGGTGAAAGGCTTGGAAAAGAAGGTGGCCGACACTAAATGGGAGGACCGGCGCAGCCAACTGCCCACAATCTTCAAAGCCCCAAAGCACATTCGAGAAGTAGATACCGAAGTCTACGACCCGGTCATCCTCGCGCTCGGCCCCTACCACCGTGACAAGCCTCACCTGCAAGCCATGAACCAGCTCAAATGGCACTACCTCAAGAAATTCCTGCTCCGAAACCCGGTCAAGAACTTGGTGGATTACCTCAAGCAGGTCAAGGCACTGGAGAGCCAAGCACGCATGGCCTACGCAGAAGACCCGAACATGACTAGCAACGACTTCCTGCAAATGCTGCTGCTAGACGCCTGTTTTGTGGTTGAGACCATTACGTTCTGGGAACAGACTGAGCAAGGACTTGAAGCTGTGCAAAATCCAATCAAAAGTACATCATGGGCTCTACGAGCGGTAGCACGGGACATGTTGTTGCTGGAGAATCAGCTTCCCTTCTTTCTTCTCCAGACATTATTTGACGCTGCCTTTCCCTACCAATCTGGCAACCTACTCGTGCTGGTACTCAATTTCATCGGCAGATTTGTAAGGACCGGTAACATGGAAATTGCTTCTCTCAGCGGCAGTTCACACCATCTCCTTCATATTCTCCATTCCTGCATCATCCCAGTAACGGAACGAGATTGCAATCAGGTGGTGATACCGACTTCCGAGGTGCCATGGATGCCGAATGCGACAGTGCTCAAGGAGGTCGGGGTCCAGTTCAAGATGAAGGTGGCGGCTAAGAGCTTCTTGGATGTCACCTTCCAAAACGGGGTGATGGAGATGGCCCAGCTGATATTCGACGGGGACACCTATACACTCTTCAGGAACCTCACAGCATTCGAGCAGTGCCACAAGCTTGCCAACCCTGTTGTCACCGCCTACGTGCTTCTCATGAACTCCATCATCGATACCGCTGCCGACGTCCAACTCCTCAAACAAAATAAAATCGTGATTGGCGCTTGGGGCCATAGCAAAGAAGTAGCCAGTCTCTTCCACGATCTTGTCATGGATAAGGTCTTCGACAGCAGCTGGCGTCCGCCGAGCATCTTCAGCGATGTCACCAAGTACTACGACAGCAACAGACATCGGGCAACTCACTTCAATACTCGTCGGGCGTTCATCTCGTTGTTCTCAGTTATCATAGTGCTCACCCTCTTTACGATGGTGAGCTACTTTTGGCCACCTAAGTAGTAGTCTCTTGGCCCGTGTACTGTTGTAGCATTGGGTTCTCGTGTTCCCTCGTGTTCTCTTGGTGTGTTTGCTGCAGTGTCTGCAGTCTCATTAATAACCGCACTGATGGCTCTGCTAGTCTGTATTTTTTGTTTGATGCAATAAATATGTGTTTGATAAACTACATTTGCTTCCTTAATGCAATAATTGATGTGTTTTATTAGGCAATTAAAATTAGATAAATTCTTGAAAAAAATCTCTAGTTTTAAAAAATTATTACAGAGAATTCTATTTTTCAATATGATAAAAAAAACCCTTCGGAACTTTTTATCTTTTGCCCTTAAAAATTGTATCTTCCCTCTCGTTTTTAATGGCCATGAACATATTCAACCACTTACACTAGTTCAAAATAAATTATATTAAATGGTGTAATTGATACGATTTTATAAATTAAATTTGTAGGTGTTGAAATCAAATTTTAGTTGTCCAACTTGGAAGCTGAATCGGATTTAACTCAGTTCTTTCCCGCCCCTCTCAAGTGAAAACATTTTTATGTTGGACATTCGAACCCTAACAAACAATATTGAGGGGTGTTCCCAATAAATGATTATCTGATGCTTAAGTTAGTGATGTCGTTGGATAAGTCGAACTAAAAAAAATATTGTCCTTAAACATATTTGTGTGTTCCCTTTTATAATGGTTATTTGGGGTTATGGTTGGTCGAGTCCCTCGAGACCATGATGCTCGAAGTGTTGAATCTCAGATTTTGATGATGAAGTCAATTGTCATTTGTTATCTAATCCATATGTTGAGATAAGTGTGCAGGATTAATTACGATGAAAGTAAGACATGCAGTAGGAGTTATGCCGGAGTCAAGACTATGATCACGTTGGGGGTTCGAGAGTTCGACGGAAGTCCGGACGGTCATCAGAGGTTCTGCGGGAACAAATCCGAGAAGTCTAGGAGCTTACCAAAGAAGCTCGTCGGAACTCGCCAAGTGGATCGTTGCAAGTCCAAGAGTTTGCCGGAAATCCGTCGGAGTATCGCCGAGTGTTCGTCGGACGTTCGCCGGAAGCTCGCTGGAAGGGAACTCGACGTTGCCGGTTAAAAACCTGCTTAGGACTATGTCTTAATTGGGGTTAGGATTAAGAGTTAATCCTATAACCCGGTTATGGGCCAATTGGGCCCGAGTTCGAACTGATTTGGGCCAAGTTTAGAACCCAACCAATGAGCTGAAATAGTCTAGGCGGTGGCACCGCCAGTACTGTCAGTATCTGACACTGACAAGCGGTGGCACCGCCAGCATTAGGAAACCCAAAAGAATTTAAATTTGGAGCCCAAATTTGAATCCTCTTGAGACCTATATAAACCCCACCCTTTCATGCATGAAAGGGCACCGAAACTTAGTATTTATTCTGAAATTTTGAGAGCTTAAAAGTGTTGTAAAATGTCAAAAGTTCTTCTCCCTCTTTTCTTCCAAGTTTTGATCATTCAAGAGAGGAGTGAAAAATCTGTAAGGGTTGTCTCCTAAGCCCGTCAAAAGGAGTGAAATTGTAAAAGGGTGGTTGGCCTTCGCCTATTGAAGGAAGGCCTCTAGTGGACATCGGTGACCTCATCGGAGGAGGAAGCCAAAAGTGGATGTAGGTCAAGATTGACCGAACCACTCTAAATCTCGGTTTGCATTTACATTTTGTTCTCTATCTTAACTGCAATTGCCTCCGTAGACTTACTTTAACTGCACTTTGCTTGATCTTAAATTAAAGTAATTTCTGAATCGATTTTCATACCGAAATCGTTTTTATCATACGAACACAGTTTTAAATCGTCGAAAGTTTTCCGCTGCACTAATTCACCCCCCTCCCCTCCCCCCCCTCTTAGTGCTATTGATCCTAACACGAAGGTCAAACAAGATAAGAATCTGTCGGGGGTCTTTGATTCACATATTGGAGGGAGTTGTGTGCTTTGTGAGAAAATAGTAAGAGTAGATTAAGATAGAAGTTCATATCTTGATTGTTTATTTTTTTCTGCAAAGGTTGCTACAGTAATTGTTAGCAATGTCATCCTACATACCTAATGGAGCCACTATTATATTGGATGTATGTTATTTTATTTTTTTTATTATCAAAAATATTATTTTTATTTAATATTTGATAATTAGTGGATATAAATTAATTTTTAAAAATAATTATTATTCAATAATATTACATGATAAGATTATCACTAGAGGAATATTGCATAATGACTTATTTGTGCTAGACATTGCCCCATATATTATAAATATAAATGTATCAAAAAAGAAACGAGATGAGGTGAATAGTATAGCATTATAGACTGTGTCACATCCACAAAGGAAGAATTCAAAAATTACAGAAGAATGGATACTTAGACCCATTCAACTATGAGTCATATGTAACTTACGAGTATTACAAAATACAACAATTTACCTAAAAAAATATAAATTATCTAATTTTATTTGATAATTTATCTTTTTTTTTTACCTCACAAAATACAACAAGTAGATATGACAAATCCCTCTTACAATTGATGAAGATAGGTGCAACAAATAGAATGCTACAGTGGATTGCATGACTCAAAAATCAAATAAAAAATAACAACGTAATAATTTTTTAAACGTTTCATAATTATTTTTTATAAAATTTATTTTAGGGAAGTATATTTATAACTTAAATTTTATAATTAAATAGAAAATTAATGTAAGAGTTTTACATAAGATATGAGTCATTGTCATGGTTAAAGTTAACGTAGTAAGTTGATCCTCTATAAATGGAGAGCTAATATAATATTTTCAAAAGTTAATGTAATGCTTTAGAAACAATAAGAAAATGGAAAGACGAGGTAGAGTTTAAAAGATTATAAGTTCTTATTATTAACAAGAGATTACAGTTTAGAAGTGTCTATATTTTTCTCCTTGATATAGTTCCTCTATATTTATGATTTTCTTATGCTGATCACCTATTTCTCCTGCCCACTATTTCTAAATAACAATAATACAACTCCTGCCCTCTATTTCTCTTCCATGTATAAATAATCTTGCTCAATGAGTCTTCCTAATCATCTAAAGCTGCTCATATGAACGAAAACGCAAATTAGTTTCTTAATTAAGGCAAAGGAAGCAGCAACTAATCATAATTTTTGTATCACAAGCGCAATTAGGAAAAAGATCAAATAGTAACTTCTTTTCATCAAAATCGCACAAATAATTATCCCATCTTTTCATACAATTTTATAAAAATATTATTTTTCAGCATGAAATGGGATTTCATGCCAACTGATATGGGTGGCATAGAGGAGATGTCGCTGCATGAGATTGAACAGGAGACGATGTAGCATTTTAATTGTCTTCCAACTCTCATGTGGATCTGCACTTTCAATTATAAGTGAGAGCTACACATGGGAAAATAAATGGAATATATTAGCTTATAACTTTGGCATTCCAAAGTTTGTGAGAGTTGTTGCTTTTCTTTTCTTTTCTTTTTCCCTTTTCCTTTTTCATAGTAGAAGCAACCTACTAATTCGACATGCTAAGGCCGAGTCGGGGAGGATAAAGTTGGTCGATCCATTGAGTGGGATGGAAGCAGCATATATTCTCTATAGTTTGTTTGTAGTTAATACCTGACTAAATGCCAATTGATAGTGATATGCTAAACTAGTATATAACACAAAGCAGCAACTAATATATTTATTTGACTATATTATATATTATAAATTATGTGAATTTGGACATAAATTATAATATATAAATTATTATAAAGTGGTACAAGAGTCGAGTCTTTTGATAGACAAAAGTGTGGCTTAGTATGTGGGATGTTTCCTTGGGTGGCCCCCCCGCACAAGAAAGCTGTCAACTGTATAAATACAGAGGTCAGGAGGCAATGTGTCGACGTCTTCACCATCCGGGCCCCCACCACCAACCACACACCCCCACCTCCCCTAGCACATATGATTCACGGTAAGCAAAACAGAGAAAAAGGTCTTGTTTTAGATGCAAACATGTCTTTTCTCCAAGTTAACTATTAACACCTTTCTTTTTTGTGTCACATCTCTATCTTAGTTTTTTCTCTACATGCAAACATTTCTCATTTACTTGATGATGTTTTAATCAGCATTTTAGGTTTTTTTTTATTGCATGTAAGCATAAAAAATATAATTATGTGGACTAACGTAATGTCAAGATCAAAATCAAATAACATAATTCAGAGATTAGGTCAACATACCTTTCGATGTTATGATAGAATACTTTAATTTGATCTAGCAACTCACTATAGTTCGATTCACATAACAATAGCACTAATAGAAAAGAAACTAGATTCTTATTCCCCTTTCTTCTTTATCTTCCATAGGATAAGGATTAATAGGAAGATGAAAATAGATATATAATGAGAGTTTCTGTCGCCTATATATAAATGAGAGCAAAAAAGTATTAGAATACCTATCATAGTACCTTTTTTCTTTCTATCTTTCATAGGATCATAATATAATAAAGGAGTAAGGATAATAAAGAGATGAGAATAGATAGATATCTGATGTATAATATAATCCTTAGGAGTTTCTATATATAAGTGAGAGCAAAAAATATAGAATAGATAATTAGGAGAGTTTCTCTCATCAATATTATCTCTTGAGGCAGCCTAACATAATAGATTTCTTGTCTATAACATTGATTAGAATCCAATTAGAACTTTAATATATATTAACTAATTAAATAAAATCATATAATCTAACATTCTTTTATTTGACCCATTAATTGTTAAGATATAAATAAAAAAAAATTAAAATTAAAATTTATTTAAAATTAATATTACCCAATTGGATGCTAAAATTTTAAAAAGGATTTTAAATGAGTGCACGTACTTTATAAAACATGCTAATATACCTAATAAACATAATAATATCATATCAAATTCAATTATCAATGCGAGTCATAGTAACTATATATCATCAATATCATACTCTTTTTTTCTATACTATAATATTATTAATTTTTCCTAGTATAATTCATAATGATCTTTGTAATTTATCTCGTCAAGACACTCTTATTATCACATTCAACCATAATATACATATACATAAATGTAAATAGGATAATAGAACAAATAAATTTAAGTAAGAAAAAAATATTAATAATAATGTCCGCTTAAAATGCATCATCATATCTTTTTTGTATTGCCTACAAGCCCCATTCTAACAATATATTCTTTAATCTTAAACTATAAAATCTTACTAAAAATATTAGCAATCAATATAACGAAACTTAAAAAAACAATTGACACTAGTTTTTAAACTCTTTCTTTAACTATCAAGTATTTTATGCTAATATGCTTAAGATTGCTAAAGTATTTATCATTCTTAGAGAAGAAAACTATTGTAATATATCAAAAAATATCTTTAGTAACTTAGCAATTGAGTATGACTATAAGATAAAATTTCAGTCATAAAGTTTGATTAGTAGTCTTAAATCATATTATGAAATCAGCTTCTAATGTCGATAATACAATAATAAATTGGTTTCTCCGTAAATATAGATAGAGAATGTCGAATATCATAAATCTTATGTTGACTATTAAGTATATTTTTTAATTATTAATCTATGTAATTCCTCTTGATTTTAAATCTTCATTGAGTGATTACTAAAAGTGCTCTTTTATTTTTCATCCATCTGTCTTTATTCTTATAATTGTTTCATGAGACAATGGATGGTATCTAAATACACTTTTGGGATGACACTATTAAAAGTTATAATCGTTGTAAAATTTTCAAAATGTTTATACAAATAAAATTCGCTAATTTACATTATCATATCTATAATTTGTTTAGATTATATGGTCCTATCTAATTAGATAAGATATATTATAAATATGATTGGATTTTGAATATGATTATTGACTACAGAAAGGAAATCTAATTATAGTGAGATTCCTTACGATATGAATTTAATGGGAGAGACTCTCCTAACTATTTAGTTTAGACTTTTTACTCTTGCTTCTAAACAGATAGATACGTGATGTGATTCATTATTAAAAAATTATAACTCTTTATTCATATTTCTTGAATATGATTATTGACTACTAGAAAGGAAATCTAATTATAGTGAGATTCCTTACGATATGAATTTAATGGGAGAGACTCTCCTAACTATTTAGTTTAGACTTTTTACTCTTGCTTCTAAACAGATAGATACGTGATGTGATTCATTATTAAAAAATTATAAATCTTTATTCATATTTTCTTAGTCTCTAATCCATCATTAATTATTAATAGTTGTCCTATGAAGGATAGAAAAAGATGAGAAAGCGAAATTAGTTTTCCTTTACATATTGACATCGTCACAACTTTCAAATCTGACAATGGTGCACTAACAAATTTGATAAAAATTTTCTGAATAATATTAAAATGTACACATCGTATATTTGATCTATTATTATTTGACTTTATTTTTTTATATTAAGATTATAATTATAGTTTTTATGCTTACATTGCGAACAAGGGCTAGTGAATTTGTTTATACTATTCTTTTTAATTTGTTCAAGACAGAAACCGAATTTGAATTAAGCCAGCGTTCCTATGGAGAAATAGATCGACTATTTTGTTCTCACATTCGTCGAGCAATAATTCTCTAGATTCCTTGCTTCGTTTCTTCCGAGAACCTTAGGTGTAAGCTAAGGTTCGGTGAGACACCAGAGAAGGAAAGCAAGAACAAAAATAAAAAGAAGCTGAAGATGAGTATTGCAGAGGAGAAGATCGAGATAATTACAAATGACGAATGGTTAAGCTCGTTGAAGACGAGGATAGCCAAAACAAAATGGGTGGTTGGGCGCACCGGTGGGCCGACCATCTTCAAAGTCCCAAGAATCTTTCAAGAGGCAGATCCGAAGGCATATGAGCCTAAGATGGTGTCGCTCGGCCCCTACCACCATGGCAACATACACCTGAAAGCTATGGAAGATCTGAAATGGCACTACCTCAAGGAATTCCTGGGCCGAAACCCCGACAAGCCACTGGAAGACTACATCGATCAGATCAAGGAAAGAGAGCACGAGGCACGTATGGCCTATTCAGAAAAAGTGGACATGACTAGTGATGAGTTCGCCCAGATGATGCTGCTTGACTGCTGTTTCGTGATCGAGATCATACACTTGTGGAAAACGTATGTGGAAAGACAAGAAAAAGAAGAAGATGAAGAAGAAGAAGAAGCAGTAGATAAACAAATTAGATGTTCGTGGCCATGGTTCCGCACTGCGCGACCGATGCATTCCGTGGCCGCCCAACCGCGGCCACTGATGCATTCCGTGGCCATGCGACCGACGCTTTTCGTGCTCGAGCGACCGATGACGATGTTCGGAAACCAGCTTAGAACGGATGAGAAAGGAACAGAAGCTGAGCATAATCCAATTACAAGTACACGGTACACTCTACCAGTGGTCGTGCGAGACATGCTGATGCTCGAAAACCAGCTTCCTTTCTTCCTCCTGGAGACTCTGTTCCACTCGGCTTTTCCTAAATCACCTGATCGCCTAAATCCCAATATCGGCGATGTGAAAGTTCACCATATACTTCATCTTTTGCATTATTGCATTGACCCATCAAAGACACGAGATGGCGGTAAACCTTCCTCATCCCGCTGGCACAAGCCTAACAGGAACAACTTTCGTCGCTCTCGAGGAGATAACCACCCAACTCCCCTGCTGAAATGGATTCCAAGTGCAACGCAGCTGATGGAGGCTGGAGTACATTTTAGGAAGAAGAAGGAGGCCACGAACTTCTTGGACATCACCTTTCAGAATGGTGAGATGGAGATCTCCTTGCTTCAGGTAGATGACGACACCAACATCCTCTTCAGGAACCTCCTAGTATTCGAGCAGTGCTCCAAAAATGTCAGCCTTCATGTGACGGCCTACGCGACGCTCATGGATTGCATCATCAACACCGCCGCCGACGTCGCGTTGCTCCAGCAACATGGGATCATCCTTAGCTGTTTGGGCGACGGCAAGCAAGTCGCTAATCTATTCAACCAACTTTGCAAGGAGGTGACGTTGGACTACGAGAAAAGTTATGTTTCGGACATCTACAAAGATGTCAACGAGCACTGGACCAACAAATACAACCAATGGCGAGCGAGGCTTAATCATGATTACTTCAGTAATCCTTGGGCGGTCATCTCGGTGTTTGCAGCTATCTTGCTCTTCGTTCTCACCATAACGCAGACCATCTATTCTGCTCTGAGCTATGTTCGACCGCCAAATTAGTCTCCGTATTATTATTATTATTATTATCTTCTGCCTCTTCCTGAAGTGTTTGAAATCTTACTGGTACTGTACGATTGCTGTACTGTAATTTGTTATTGCAAGCAATAAAGGGTTTGTTTGCTTAGTAGTTTGTACGAGATTGCTCAAAAGCATTCCTTTTGCTTACCTATGTATTTTGTAGGACAATTAAATTGGGTATATGATCACAAAATGCAATTGAAAATGAATGCCAGGATGTCACCTATGAATTGTTCATCACTTCTCTGTAGATTCTCGCATCAATCGTCGGTGATACTTAGAAATGTAGATCACCAAACATGTGAATCTGCATTTGCAAGTACACGTCAACATAGTGTGTGTATTCAGTCGTCGATGGCATTTGCAGAATATACGAATATTTCTATACAGTATCATATTATCAAATCCTGCTTCAAATTTTGAATGTGTGAATCGTAGTAGAATTACGCCTGCTGTTCTTGTAGTATATACAATACTATGATTTGACTAGGAAATCAAGGAAATAATATACAAAGAGACCATTTAGCTATTAATGCTATTATGAAGGCATTATATAGCACATCTTTTTCTTTATAATTTCTCTATAATCCTAATTTGGTTGACAGAATTTTATATAATCACTTATGTCTTTACACCTCTTAATTAAATAGCATATAGGGTGTTAAAATCAAATTGAAAAATCGAATTAAACTAAAATCAGAATAGTTTAAAACTAGTTTAGTCCGAACTGATTCATCAATAATTTAAATTTAAAGATTATAAATGATTCCGATTCAGGAGTATATGACAACTTCAATCTATTTATAGGGCAACAAGTCTAAGCAAGAGCAGAGTAATCGGTTCAGTTTAATATATAATAGCCCCATGCTCCAAACTAAAGAAACAATAACCCCACAGTTCCAAACTATAATGCCTGCGCATGCATAACAAAGCTTATAAAAAAGCTCTAACACAGATTCCTAAACGTAGAATAATGCATTAAAATTATAGGATTAAAAAAAAAATCCACAGCTTTAAGACATCAAATTTCTTGACTCAATCCTCTTTGATTCCTCGATTTTGTGACATTAAATTTTCTCTTTTGTTTCCCCTTGAAAGGTTTTTTTTTTTTATACTTTTGTGACAAAAAAATGAAGAAGAAGAAAACAGCAAGAGTACTGTGTCCTCTTTTTGATGCAGAAAGTTCCCTCTGCTTTCTTCTCTGGTGGGCTTCCCACGCCTTCTGCACCTTTAAGAAACCTGAAGAGAAACCACAAGGATTGCCCATCACCCCTTCTGCCTCTCCCAAGGACGAGACCAGCAAAAGCGAGAAATGGGTGTCGAGAGGCGAACTTTTGTTTTCCTTCTTCTGTTCCTCCTCTCTCTGCTGCTCCAAAGTCTCACTTTTGCTAAAAGGGTAGGCATTTTATGACATCCCTTCAAAATCCCCCTTGTAAAGATCGCTTTTTTTTTCTCTATGCTTTCTTGTTGAAATCTCGTTTCCTGGTGGCCTTTTTCCTGCCTGCTTTGTTTGGTTCATTCCATTCTCTCGAGTTCTTCTTCCTCTGATGCAGTCTTATGTTGTCTACTTCGGAGGGCATTCCCGTCGGTCGGAGGAGGCCCCTTTGCTCGCCCATGAGCGAGTCGTGAACTCCCATTACGAGTTCCTCGGATCATTCTTGGGGAGGTAAGAGATCCTGTCAGAGGCATTCTGGCTCCTCTTCTTCATCTCAGTCAATCATCTTGCAATGCAGTAAGGAGAAGGCCCAAGACGCCATCTTTTACTCCTACACACAGTACATCAACGGTTTCGCTGCTGATCTCGAAGAGGAAGAAGCCACGGAGATCTCTAGTGAGGCATTCTCTCAATGTTTTCATCGTGCCCATGCCTTTCCTCCTTTCACGGTTGCAAGACTGTTGTTTGCAGAGCATGCTGGTGTTATATCCGTGTTTCCTAACAGAGGACACGCATTACACACCACCCGTTCGTGGGATTTCCTCGGCCTCGAGAGGAACGGCAGAGTTCCTCCGAGTTCTATCTGGGCACGGTCGAGATTTGGCGAAGATGTCATCATCGGAAATCTCGACACTGGTACGTCCACTTTACATCGAAAAACTTGTACCTTTGTGAGGTAATTGACTTTTCCTTCTCTCTTTTCATACGAATCCATGCACCGTCAATCCCCTGCTTCAATCTGTGTGCTGAAGAGCTATTCAACATGAAACAGTCGCATTTGACCACCGGAATACTAATTTAATCCTGTTATTTACTAAGTTTCTCTGTTTTCTTCTCTAATCCCTCTTAGATAGATCTTTCAGATTTCAGGAACACCATTTATATATTTTGTAGGAACTCTGAAACTGTTCTTGTTGTGGTGAAATAATGACCGAGTGCCACTGAGGCATTGACCGAGGAACTTGTTCCATCTCCTGATCATATTCATCTGCTGTCTCTATCCAGCTCTCAATAGTATGTTCCACCGTTCACATGGTTGACTGATTTGTTCTTGTTTCTTCGAATGTGTGATGTGGGCAGGTGCATGGCCGGAATCCGAGAGCTTCAAGGATGAGGGCATGGGGCCAATTCCACCAAAGTGGAAGGGAATCTGTCAGAATGACATTGATAAGGGAATTCGCTGCAACAGGTCTGGCCTCTTTGTACCCGCTCCTTCTCGAGTCCCTTCCATCCTTCATTTTTCATCTTTCGTCACATGAAGACTCTGCCTCCTTTGTTCTCATCTCTGCTGCTCACATCATGTCTACTGAGCTTAGCAGATGCTTCTGGATTGGGTGAACGGCTTTCTCTGTCGGTTTGGACTCTTTTGGGTTGCTTTGGATGGCTTGCAGTTTCATATGACTGCACCTCCTAAAACCAACGCTGATACAACACAGATTGCTAACCTGAAGAAGATGAAAACATGATTAATTCGACTTCAACGAGTTTAAATTAGTCGTTTAGCTTCAATAAATTCTTCACAAGTACTCCATACTGTGCCTTCTTGGCTTTCAGTGTTCAAAGCCGCTTAGCATACCAACTGGAGTACTTGGGTTGACTTTGTTAAGCATAATGAATTGAACGAAAACAAATCGAGAAAGTAGGGCTCACTTGCATTTATCTTTTCCTGGCACTATTTTTGGCCATTTCAGCAACATCTGCTGTATGTACAGTAAAGGTCGTAATTTCTCATCAGAAATGTGTCTTTTCCATTGCAGATCAGACCAATAGTCTCTTTCCCAGTTCTTCAAACTTGCATCATACATTTAGTGTGCTGGACCACATTTCAGTGCTTAGGAATCTGTTCAATCTTGGGAACTTCAAAGACATAAATCCAGCAGATTCCACTGTAAAAGACAAATTTAACAGCTGTAGACATAAGCATAGGCTACGAAGAGAGGATTCATATGGTGTCCCCTTTCCTTCCTAGAAATATGCACCTTGTCTCTTTATCTTTGATTCCCATCCAAGTTGAAAAGGAAAAGACAAAACAAAAAAGAAAAGTCTTCCACAGATTGATGACTAGCATTAGCCACCTGACAAAAAGGTTTTCATGTTGCCAACTCCTGTTCACTGGACTAGCTGAAGTTTTCTGTTTTATAGGAACACTAACAAATATAATGTTGGAGAACAGGTGGATTATCTCTTTGGTTTAGTGATGTTTTATTATCTTTTATCCTACTCGAATTAAGTGAGCAGCTCCTGATCTATGAATCTTGTGAGGAAGAAATAGCTTCTCTGAATGATGTGTGACAGAGAAAGGGAAAGCATTGAAACAATAATTTAGACTTCTCAATATGTGGGAAACGCTTTAGCCGCCCTCGACGAGAAACCAGCCCCGTTTCCCCGTCTAACGGCTAGCGGGTCCACTTAAACACTTTCAACAAACGGCTCTGATGCATGCGTCATTGACGCAAGGAGCGTGATCATCATAGATCTGACGGCTGACGCCGATGCTCTACGCAGGAAGCTTATCGGCTTGCGGTACTTCAACAAGGGCTACCGGTCCGCGGTGGGCACCGTCGGCCTCGCCGCCGAGACGCCCCGCGACACCGACGGCCACGGGACCCACACGCTCTCCACGGCCGCGGGACGGTTCGTGCCGGGCGCAAGCGTCTTCGGCCTCGGCAATGGCACGGCCAAGGGCGGCGCGCCGAACGCCCGTGTGGCGGCCTACAAGGTGTGCTGGCCGCCGGTCAATGGCAGCGAGTGCTTCGACGCCGACATCTTAGCGGCCTTCGACGCGGCGATCCACGACGGCGTGCATGTGCTCTCGGTGTCGCTCGGCGGTGGGCCGACGGATTATTTCAAGGATGGGGTGGCCATCGGCTCCTTCCATGCCGTCAAGCATGGCATCACCGTCGTGTGCTCCGCCGGCAACTCGGGCCCCAAATCGGGCACGGTGTCGAACACCGCGCCGTGGATCGTCACGGTTGGAGCAAGCACTATGGACAGGGAGTTCCCCGCCTATCTTTCTCTTCGCAGCAAGAAGCAAATTAAGGTTAGTTTTGATCTCTATTCTCTTATGAAACATCATGTTCTTGATTTCATGAATGCTACTCGGATTTATTTGTTGCCTGATGTGTCTTGTTCATGTATAATTAATTGCTCAAGTTTTCCTAACATTTCACAAATGAAACAAAATTTTCCTTGTCTATAAACTACTACATAGCGATCATTGGTTACCTGTAATCAAACCTCTTTGTCTCCATTGGTTTTGGTTCACTTTTCTTGTTCTTTTTTGCTTTCAGGGTCAAAGTCTCTCTCCAATGGCCCTTCCGGACAAGATGTTCTACCCCATTATTAGCTCGCGAGAAGCTACGGCTAGAAATGCATCACAGGAGAGCGCGTATGGAAGAATTCATGCTATTGTTGCCATTTTATTCTCATTTGACTTGTCGCAAGTGGTGACCATTCTTGTGTTGAATGCACCATTGTTCTTGATTTCTCAATGCTAAAACTAAACAATTAGAAAATAAGCAGTTTATTTTTTTTTTTCTTACCTAGACTTCTACTTCCAACATTGTTGAAATTACCAGAATTTACTGAACATTTAACATCTAAAACATAAACCTAGTAATCTTGGCGATCATGTCATGTTGCTGAATATTTATCAAGGAAAAATAAACATTTCCAGTGTCGCATGCTTTTACTAAAACCATTTTGTTTCAATCTAGTAAGTTTTTTTCGTAGATCATATGAAATTGAATTGACATTTTTTTCATTTAAATTGCAGCAAGTTGTGCCTCAAGAGATCTCTAGATCCAGAGAAGGTTCGAGGGAAGATAATTTTATGCCTACGTGGGGAAAATGCAAGAGTTGAAAAGGGAGAGGTTGTTCACCAAGCAGGCGGCATCGGAATGGTACTAGCAAATGATGAATCCACTGGAAATGAGATCATTGCAGATGCCCATGTTCTTCCTGCGACCCATATATCATACGATGATGGCCTTGCTATATTATCGTATCTCAATTCCTCCAAGTGAGTTTGCAAAGTATACATTGTTCCTAGTGCTAAATCATCAGCGTGCATCTACTAGACAACTTTAGTGGCAACTACAAGATGGCCACTCAAGATGGCACTAGTGGCATAGTCCCTATCAACTTTGATTGCAATAGCTTTGGCTTCACCAATAGCTTATTAGCTCGGCTAGAACATCCTTCGAAAGCACATGTTTGGCAAATTTCTAGACCTACAGAGCACATTTTTGACCTTTTTGCTCTTCCATGAGTTATGAACTCCAAATCATAGTAAAAAAAAAAATCATGATCTAGATTGAACATGTATATTATTGTTACCTAATTTCTGAATAGAGATATTTTTTTTTGTAAGACAAAGCTGTAGTTAGCAGTTTGGTGGGCATCAGTCAATCCTTTTACAATTGCTGCTAAATGTTCACCTGCATGTTTGGGTAACTCTCTAGAATTTCTCATAATTTAGATTGACCCAAAAGCTTAATGGTCACAAACCTTTTTTTCACTGCTTGAATTTATGCAGCTATCTGCAATCTTATAGTATGCTCCAATTTCTTAGGTTGAAGCTGCAGCCATATGCAGTACATCGACATTGGGGCAAAAAATGTCAAATTCCGGAAAGACATGATATATAAATGGAAATACTGCATCTATACAATCCTTTCTCCAATAGTTAAATTTATGTAAAATATTCTTCTTGTAGGTCACTCTTTGGATATATTACAAGCCCCAAAACAACCATTGGCACAAAACCAGCACCAGTCATGGCTGCTTTCTCTTCTCAGGGACCTAATACCGTCAACCCTGAGATCCTCAAGGTTAACCAAAAACCCTCTTGATCTATATTCTGTAGGGCCTAATGAATCCATAATGTTGGTCAATTTCTATTGTCAATTTTGCAGCCTGATATCACTGCACCAGGGGTTAGCATTATCGCTGCTTTCTCTGAAGCAATTGGTCCAACAGGTCTAACCTTTGATGATCGTCGGGTTTTATTCAACTCAGAGTCAGGGACCTCCATGTCTTGTCCTCACATTGCGGGCATTGCTGGACTTCTCAAAGCTCTCCACCCTGATTGGAGTCATTCAGCAATTAAGTCCGCAATCATGACAACTGGTATGTGTTTACTCCATGACTGATTTTTTTTGTTTCAACTCATGTGTATAACTCTACTCCTGTTGCTCTTATCTAGCCAAGCATGGTGTATCAATTTGCATACAGTTCACCATTTTGCCTACAAACTTGTGCAGCTAGAACTCGAGACAACATGAAAGAGCCTATGTTCAATTCATCCTTTGTGAAGACCTCCCCATTCACCTATGGCTCCGGCCATGTCCAACCAAACCGTGCCATGGACCCTGGCCTTGTTTACGATCTGACTACAAATGATTACTTGAACTTCTTATGTGCGCTTGGTTACAACTCCACTCAAATAGCAACATTCAGCACTGAAACTTTTGTATGCCCATCTAAACCTCTAAGGATCGAAGACCTAAACTATCCTTCAATCACGATCCCTAATCTGTCTGGTGCTTCGACTATAACCCGAACGATAAAGAATGTCGGACTACCAAGCACATATAAGGTTCGTGTGGAAGAACCAGCAGGGGTCTCAGTGACGGTGAAGCCCAGAAAACTCAAGTTCAAGAAACTAGGTGAAGAGAAGAAGTTTACAGTTGCTCTCAAAGATAAAAGAAGTAATTTGGCTAGAGAGTACACTTTTGGTGGTTTAACATGGTCAGATGGTAAGCACTATGTCAGAAGCCCCATTGTGGTGAAGGTAGTGGGTTAAAAGAATGTTGTAACCCATCGTAATTTTCATAAACAGGAAATGTTTGGTATATTTGTAGACCAATGTTGGAGAAGAAAAAGTTGTATTGATGAACATCATATATTACAATAAATGCAAAAAAAAAATGCATAGCAAGGAATCAGCTGGAAAAAGAACTGTTATCTTCTTGATTCTTTCTTTATTCAATGTTTTTACCTTACAGAGATCAGTCAGTTTCATATATATATATATATATATATATATATATATATATATATATATATATATATGAACACACGGTGGATGACTCTTAGACTGGTAACCCGGCGAGTCATGAACGAGTTGGACCCTTGCTCCGACCGGCTATGGGTTTGGTTTTTCGGTGGGGTCGGCGCCGACGACAGCGAGGACTCGTTTTTAATTGTATTATCTTTGACGGCCCCATTTATAGCTACTCGAGTCAGTTGCCTGATAAGTGGGTCCCACAAGAGCGATGCGGGTAAGGGACGATACGTGCCAAGAGTATTCCTTTAATTGGAGGGCAACCGCGTCACGCCTCTGGAAGCCAGAAAAGGTCGACCGCAACTTCCCTCGGTTCTATACTTTTAGGTTTTCGTTCTCGATCATTGGAGGGTCGGGGTGGTGGTGGTGAATCTGAGCGAGAGGATGTCATACGCTTACCTCTTCAAGTACATCATCATCGGCGATACAGGCACTCTCTTTTGCTTCCCCTAGGGTTTATATTTGATCTTCCGGTTGCGTAGAGTTTTCGATTTTTTTGTTCATGGTTGGGGATTTGATGAGCTACGCGTAACTTGATGGGAAAACGATGGTGGTGGCTTGTTATCGGTATCGGGTTAGGGTTAAACTTTGATTCTTCCTAGTGAATTAATTATCGTTTTTCTGTGTTCGGAGTTTGCTTGTAAATTGTGGGAAGAAGAGAATATGCTATAGTGCTTTCTCCTCTTCAAGTTTCCTGTATGGGTTTGTTATCTCTTGTTGGCTTGCATTATGATAATAGAGTATTTACGATATGAGGACGATGATGTGATCCCTTTTTTTATATGAAGTTCCTTTTCTTATACATTAATTAATGCAGATTGACAATCTTATCTATGCAGTATTACTAGCGAACATTCTTGTGATAAATCTACCATCTTTTTGTTATTTCCTATTGTAAAATTTGTGTACGGGTCATTTTTTTGTGTTCTTTCTTCACGGTTTCTATGTTTCTACTTACATATTTATTGGGGTTTGGTCAACGATATTGGGAATGCTCCCACTAATGTGCCATTCTGTTAATTGCCTTCATTTCTAGTTTAGTTCAGCATGTTAACATTTTCTATGAAGTAAACGAAAACAGGTAGTGTTGGTATCAAATTGGTCCACCCAGATTTTTTAATTGCAGTTTTACTGGAACTTCGTGGGTTATTTTACTTTTCCTCTATTTGCAGGAGTGGGGAAATCATGTCTTCTTCTGCAGTTTACTGACAAGCGCTTCCAACCTGTGCATGACTTGACAATTGGTGTTGAATTTGGAGCTAGAATGATAACCATTGACAATAAGCCCATAAAATTGCAGATATGGGATACAGTTAGTATCTTTTGTATCTCTTTCTTTCTTTAGTGAATTAGTGTAATCATGAATTTTAACTGTACTTTTCGTTCATTAGAATATGATATTTCTAAGGATGTGATGGTTACTTTGTTGGACTTTTGAGATAGACTATTGTGGTTTCTTAAAGATCATACTTGTAAGGAGGTAACAAAATTCTACCTGGTATCTAGACAGTGTTTGATACTATTGTTCCCAAATTTAGCACTATTAGAGTTTAAGTTGGAGTTTTAAGTATAGTTTCTAGCTTAGAGGATTCTTGGATGAATTTATGCCCTTGTTTCTGTGGTTATTTAAATTATTTAGAGTCCTATTCAAACTGCACTAGTACTTATGGCATGTAAATAATATTTTCAGTGTAGCTTTTGTTTGGAAAATTATTCAGTTGTGAAGATTCAAGTTTGGGACTTATATATGTATTTCACTTTGTGATTTGTGAAATTTTGGAAAAAGAAATCATCCCTTAAGTTTTGTGGTAGAGATTAATTTATAGAGCACGAAAAAGCTGATAGGAAGAAAGAATATAAATAAGACATGCAGGGATGACATTGACTCTAGTGATAAAGGAACTATCACCATTCCATTTGTTCCTTCAAGAGCTATACATGGCATGGAATATGCTGTGTTAACTTCTGAATTAATCTAATCAGAAATTCAAAATATTGCAGGCTGGCCAGGAATCTTTTCGATCAATTACCAGGTCCTATTATAGAGGTGCTGCTGGTGCCCTGCTTGTATATGACATCACCAGGTATTAATTTCACAGGGATCCTTGATTTTTCGGCGCTATTAGTTGCTTATACTGTTTAATATTTAAACTGATTGTTAGGAGGGAGACATTCAATCATCTTGCTAGCTGGCTGGAAGATGCAAGGCAACATGCAAATCCTAATATGACAATCATGCTGATTGGCAACAAATGTGATTTGGCTCACAGAAGAGCTGTGAGCACCGAGGAAGGAGAACAGTTTGCCAAAGAGCATGGATTAATCTTTATGGAGGCCTCCGCTAAAACAGCACAGAATGTTGAGGAGGTGAACCAGCTTTTTTTTTCTTTTTTCTTGTGCCATGTTTTGTTATCCTAGGAACTTTTGTGTGAAATTTTACTTTGCAAACTTTGTCATATATGGTTGCAGGCTTTTATTAAAACGGCAGCAATGATATACAAGAAAATTCAGGATGGTGTCTTTGATGTATCAAATGAGGTAAGACTGTGTATAACAATAGGTTATAGTACACAAACCAAAGCATTGATGAAGGGAGACTTCTCTGTAGGTACCAAGGCCTTGCTGTTTTTCCTTTTTATGTGTTGCATAATGACAAATAGAATATCAAATTTTCACTATTTTGGCTTTCTAATCTTGAGATTGTCTGTCACATGAATGTAGTAAGAGAACTGTGGACCCTACAGCCAGGAGGGCTGTTGTTCCTATAGTCCTGTTTAGTTTCTGAAACTTATATAAGCAGAAAGCTTTTACATTAAAAGAAGTTTCAGATACAACAGAATTGTCTTTAAAAAGTGTTAGACAAACCATAATCAAACATTTCTCATACCTCAAGTTTCATTTCTTGCTTCCAAAAATGAGAATATGACAAATTGAGCCCAGTAAATGTCATGTAATTGCAGTTGGTTGAATAACCATCATAGTACCTCTTCTTCCTGTCAAGATATCAAAGGCTGTTTTTTTCCTAATGATCTACAGTAGTTTAATTGCACCTTTAATAGCATATGTATTATTTACCTAAGGTGCAAATTCAATGATGAATGTGATTGGTGCAGGGTAATTTTCTTTTAATATTTAAATGTAAAATTTTATATAAAAATGTCTTTTGTCTGAAACTGGAGCCTCGACATTCATGAACTGAGGCTCATGATGATAACCTGCAAATACTGATGATGATATAAACTGAGTGATGTAAGTCTTATCTTAATAAAAAACATTGATATGATGCAAGACCTCCTTTGTATGTTGTACTTTTTCACTCACCATCTTGATCGAATGAGCTCAAATCCCTATTGTCAATTATACTGGTGATGAATTTTAGGCTGACTTTAGGGGTTGCAAATTTTCTATGATAGCTGTTGTTTTATTATCCTTTAATACAAATGAAAAAAAAAACCTTTGGCTGTCTCTTGGAACAGTAAAATTTGTGCATCCTCATTTATCTTATTTGTGTTTCTGGCAGTCATACGGAATCAAAGTTGGATACGGAGGAATTCCTGGTCCATCTGGTGGAAGGGATGGCTCATCTTCTCAAGCTGGTGGTTGTTGCAGCTGAGCTTGTGCCACTGATGTTTCTTATTTGTTATCTGTTTCATCCTAATAAACAGAGCCTGACCGGTGTTAATTGGTTCTTCCAGTGTCAAGTATGCATGATGGCAAATATTGTGTAATCCGTCTGTACATTAGTTGGTATACCACCGGTGAGTAGCTCCTCTATGTATGTGTGTGCATTTGTGCTTGAAAGGTTGTATCAGTTTGGGTCTTTTGTTGGGCTTCGTACATAGTCTGATCAGAGGACCTCCTCCATTTTAGCGGTATGTGGTGGGTTTGCAAGCCAAGATTTCTTTGTACCATCCTTCAATTTTCACCCCTTTTCATACCACAACAGGAGGAGGGTGAATAATGTGCTATGCCTCGAATGCCGACTACTATCTATCTAGAGGCCTCAAAGGAAAAAACGTGAAATAAAATTGAAGAGAGGTGCTCGTCGGAATATGTATGATATTAGGGTGCTAAATTTGATCCACGGCTATGCGATCCCTAAGAGTCGACACTGCTAATTTTGGGGTATGCAAGGTAAGGCCGGATTTGTCCGTCCTTTATTCTAACTCCTCAATCATCAGTTGTCCTCCTCGAATCAAGCTCATCGTGTGATTGAAGTTTTGCCATGTCCATTTTCTTTCCAACCTATAGACTGGATGACCTAAGCCACTCGAGCTTCGTTTTTACTGATCAAGAAAGACCTTTTTATTTCTTTTTTTATATTTTTTGATGACCTGAGATGAAAGTGATATGTAACAGTTACCATACTTTCATTGCCTGCCAAAAGGGACATGAGAAGCCCAGCGAATCCTCCAAAACTATCTATTTACACGACTACGAATTCAGCTGCCCTGCGGCCTACCAGCACTGGTCCGTCTCCCACTTTGTGAACCGTTGCCGGTCCGACACGACGTAGCCGGCCCGAGGAATCCGCCCTCCGATGGACCGGTCGTACCGCGCCCGCGCCGCCGGGTCGGACAGCGTCTCGTACGCGCTGCGGATCTCCAGGAAGTCAGGCCCCCCGCCCGCCGGCGCTGCGTCCGGGTGGAACCGCTTGGCCATGGCCCGATACGCCGCCTTGATCTCCGGCGCCGTCGCCGTCTCCCCCACCCTCAGCACCTGGTACAGGCTCGCCGGTGCCCTGCTCCTCCCCGCAGCCGTGGCCACCTGCGCCACCACCCGCCGCTGGGCCGAGATGCCCCGTGCCGGGGAGATCGAGATCCCGGAGAAGATGACCGTTCCAGACATGGGCGAAGGGACCAAGTAAAGAGGGAACAAGAACAATGGAGGGTTTTCGTTCGTTTGGAGCACGGAAGCGAACAGAAGACTTGAGTCGAGAAGGAGAACCCTTTGGGGGTCACATTTATATGCGGAGAATTAAATTATAGGAAATGGGTATTTCTTTATTTTACATATAAATAAAATAAATTAGAGAGAGCGGTCTGCGGAATCGATGGACACGCCGCAGCCGATTTGGGAAAATGGGATTTGGACGGTACCGTGGTGCTTCTAGAAGGGACGGGGACCATGAGCATTGCGTGGCTCCCGGTTGGGTTCTGGAAGCGGAGGCGACTTGTGTTTGGTTTTGTCGTGGGGACCACGCGCGTTCGAAACGGTGGGTTCTCGAAGGAGTCGCTCACACGTCAACGTGGAAGACCATTTCAAGGATCATTCCTAACAACAAGATCAGCGCTTCCATCTTCGAGAAATCGACGGTCGTCAAGAAACCCACTGGTACTTTGATTACCCTCTTTTTCCACTTTTCTAAAAGTTGTCTCCTTGTTTTTGTGTTGCAGATGATATGGTTGTGTTTCCGCGTGCGCTCCTAGTTTTTATTTTATTTTTTTGTTTAATGATGAATTTTCTTTTATTATATTAAGCTTCCCATTTTCCATGGAGTATTATTCTATAAATCAAAAAAACTGTAAGAGATGTCTGAAGGACTTCTGGAGGGACCTCCTCTTCTTGGTGATCGTTTAATCAAACATAAGAAAGAAACATGCCTCCTATCGAACTACATATTTGTAGCAGTCCTATCCACAACCCGAAACTTGGGAAACAAGTAATTCGGCCTTTATATTCTGTTAGGTCGAAGCTTGGTATTGTACAAGCATCTGAGTAGTAGTAGAAGTCATGTGGTCTTCTAGAAGCTCTCTGCTTTCGACGGCCTTACTGAGGATGAGGAGCCCATTGGTTTCTTCCAAACCTTTGCGATGCAACGTGGTCTGGCGCGTGAATGGTAGTACCCATCGAAAGGGATATGGCCGCCGTAAGATTACAAAAAGGATTAAGGTGATCATCACATCATCCTATTCATGATGATGTGGATGGAGATGTGATGTCTTTGACAGTTAAAAGGCCGCCGATTGGCTCTCAGCCACAGAGAAAAGACGCCCACAACCAGCATGGCTTTCAAAACCGTGTTCTGGAGAGAAACAAGAGATGACAAGTTTTAACCTGTCATTTACCTTCACAGTCATCCAGAACCAACCTCACTTGCAGAGCACGTGCCTGAGTCCCATTAAACTTGCCCAAGGAAACCGCTAGCACGTGCGAGCGAAGTTGTCATTTCACACCGCACCGTCGCCGCCACCTGTTCCGTCCCCAAGTGCCAGCAATCCCGTGTTAGGGTCATCGATCGACTGAAGTAGCTCGGGTGGGAGATCCGGCGAGTCCTCCAGGAAGCCAAGATGGACATCCCCCCATGACGAAATCGCGGCCGGGCGAGGGGCGACCTCGATCCCCAGCTACTAGTCAGCGGTGACCGAGGGGGCCTCTCGTTCGTTGTTCGTTCGAAGGAAACCGCTTCGGCAAATAGGTGGTCTCCTCATCTCCTCAGTAATATTATTGTTTTCTAATGTCTCCAAAGCTTCTGCTTACCAATTTTTTGCATGTTAATTGGTGCTATCAATAAATCCTGTACTCATTCCATCGGAATCTCTGTGCAGAATTTATTTTTCGCAATTTAGTTTGAGATGACATTTTGCTAGGGTTTCTTTTTTCTTTTATTGAAGGTTTACTTTTTGTTCCATATTACAAGAATTCGACGGGAAGTCGAACCAAAGTGTGGAGTGAGGCGTGGGTGAGTGAGATCCTTGTTGAAGGCGCGGGGGTTTTGTATGCATGCTGTCCGCAACCTCTCTGTGAGGGTAGGAGTTCTGAGATATGCATAGATGTGCTTTAGCAAAACAGTATAATCTGTGTCGTATTATTAGGTGGAAGACGCCGTTGTTAGAGCAGGAATAGAAGATCTAACAGCCATTTTGGTCATTTGGGTTTTTGTACTTAGAAGTTCCAACAACGACCATTCCTGTAGGTGTATCAACCGGCAAAAAATTAATGTACTTGCCATATAACAAATGGTTGATGTATAACAAATTAGATTATATGATCTTTTATAATTGGATAAGATAAATTAATTGGATTCTGATGATAGATATTGATCAAGAAGTTCATATTATAGTAGAACTCTAATAATGATTTATTCTAGACCTTCTGCTTCGCCTATAAATAGACAAGACATCTCATCATAGAGGAAGCAATTGAGATATTACGATTTTTCTCTCAATCTCCTTAATCCATCAATCTAAGTGATCCTGTGAAAATTAGGAAGAGAGGAGAAGAAGTGTCTAATTCTCCTTATAGATTGACAGTAGTTTTTTAGATCTAGGGACAATGTCTTTGTAGATCGGACAGATCTTTTTCAGATGGCATTAGAAGATATGTATTGTAAATCCGATCTAATGTTATTTGATTTTAATCCTGACAAAGTTTTTTCGTATTACATATAGCATATCATAGATTTTATGCTTGAAGAAAACCATGATCTGTAATCAGCTTTTCCATGCTGTCACCTAATTAAACATGAATGACTCTAGATGCAATCGAGGGCGCTCGGTTGATTGGTATTTCTTCTTGGTTGGCTGGTCTGAGTTTGGCTTCTCTTCCTGTTGCTTAGGTTCTGGAGAAGTGGACCTTATGACCCTATAATGCTGTTAGATGCTGACCTAAAAGTTAAAGAGTAAATCAGATTGCTTTATAAGCTGGGAGATACTATGGTCTATGGATTAGTGCTTATATGGGTGTTGTTCTTATTGATAGTGACAACAGAGCTGGAGCTTTTAGTGTAGCTTGAACTTGCTGAGATATCGGGAAGGTGATTACAATGTTGCTTCAATTTTATGGATCTGTTAACAGCTGCAATAGCTTCCAATATTAGGCGGATTTGCATCTCTTATTCAATTTGGTCCGAATTTGCTGTTCCAATATCACAACTAGATGCAAATTTTTCTGTCTTTATTCAGAATTTTTTTGCTGTTCCAATATCACAACTAGATGCAAATTTTTCTGTCTTTATTCAGAATATTTTTGAAAAGAATTTGGCCAAAGTAAATATATAAGTCAAGTTCATAAACTGCTATAATATTTAGAGAGTTAATTGAGTTTGGATTTGCGTGATGTGAAATTTATGACTTCCATATCTCTTTCCAATTTTATCATTATTAATGATAATAATAGGCCATTTTTTATTTCGGAAACTCTTTAACAGTTTGGAGTGTCTTGGAGATGCAAAATCAGGTATCAAGATTGAATTAGAGAATAAACTGTCTAAGTAGGTAATGAAAGTTTAGATTAGACTGACGGAGATAAATTACAATTGGTAGCATATTCTATTATAAGCCCCAATCGTAAAGTGTCTGCATGAATGTGTCTGTGGATTGAAACTCATGACAACCATCTTAGTTCTTCTCAATATGTTGAGGTTTCGCACTAACAAAAAATCTGGAGTAGAAAATCTTAATTCAATCCCTTCAATGCTTAAATTAACGAGGAGTCCAAAGTAGAATAATTGAAGAGTCAAGATATATATGAGATATGAAAGAATTTAGCATTCGTAATTGAGGCTCAATTTAGCTTTCATAAGAACTTCGACTACTGACATAGTAAATCCTAGGTTAGTTTTCTATCATGCTGGAAATGTATCGAGTTATAATTTTATCCTTATCTAAATTTTTAACCATTGCCACTTATTTGAAGAAGAACAAAGTGGGCCACAACAAATAAATTCGTTCATGCTCATCAAGAAACAGGTAATATTTTGCTCATTCCCAAGCGGCCAGAATTACTACTCACTAAATTATGCCACCCTGGATTGTCCTATGACCCTATAGATTCACCAGAGTAGAAAACTGCGGACTCCCATAACCCACCCCAAATATAATAAGAGCAATAATTACATGCATGCATTAGAAAAAACAGAAAAGCCAATTACATACATCCCCCAAAAAGATGCACGGAATGATGTGCGGGGACCAGCCCGAGATAGTGTCTGTGATATTGTCTCTTCGAATCTTATCTCTTCCGCCACAAAACGACCGTGGCACACATTTCTTTACCGGCGGCCTTCCACTGCTGCCGTCCAATTCTATATGCCCCTTAAAGCTGGCGAAAATAAGTCAGACACTTCATTCATCCATTTGTGCTTCCCTTTGATTCGGCTTTCCTGAGCTCTCGTGACGGTTCATTGTCCTCATTGCAGGTTGCTCACACTTGCAGTGTGATGGCGACTCTTGTCGGCACTCTATGAGTAGGTCACAGTGAACTGCATACACTGCATCACATGTCCTTCCTTTGTGGTGTTGTGATGCAGGTATAGATGCTAACAACGTAGCTAAGAACATCTTAGTCACAATCTTCTGCTGCAGATCAGAGAAAATATATTGTGGAAACAGTGATAAACAAATGAAGATGGAAGAAGCCAATAATTCACATTCAAAGTAAGAAAAAGATAAACTTTGTGAGCCTTTTTATGATTCTCAGATACTAGAAATAGGATGATGGTGGAACAGACTGTTAGGATTTTTTTAATTTTAGGAGTTCTTAATTTTAAAGACATGATATTAAATTTTATTTATTTATTTATGATAAGAGTTTTTGATTTTTTTAATTATGTTAAGAGTTAGAAATTATTATTTTTATTTTTGTTAGAAATTCTAATCCTAATTGACAAATATATATATATATATATATATATATATATATATATATATATATATATATATATATATATATATGTAAAACCTTTGGTTATTTTTCTCATGCAATCGATACAACTGAACACCTTTGGCCAACTTGAAGATTGATTCCTTTGAAATGATCAAAAGGAGGTTGATCCTCTCCAAGGAATCAAATATCTATCTATTTTCTTTGATAAAGTCCTAGGATTTTATTATTTGATATTAGAGCAACGTTCCTAAAATTCTTATGGTGTTTCCTTGATGTTTTCAAAGTTTTTATGATATTTCTTTAGCGTTCTCTATCTCCTCTTAGATGTTGTCATAGGTCCTGACACCCATGCCGCCAATGACGACTTCACCTTCAATGCCAAGTAAACAGTGCTCATGCCCTTGACTCGAAATTAAAAACAAAACTTAGGTATTGCAGATCTACAATCACTATTGATAATTCTATAAAATCCGAATTTGAAACTTAAAAGCAAAATTTGAGAGTAAGCTAAAAAAAAAACTCTTAATGATTTCAAAAAGAATTTACTTGAAAGTCTTAGCAAAAATCAACAAGATGAAAGTTTGGCTTCTATTAGTAAATAATTAGATCAATAAGTCATGGGAATAATTTAAGAAAAGATTCTATTCGTTTTAGATCATCCGAATATGAGAATATTATTTATGAACAACTTATCAAGATTTATTAGATTTCTATTGTGTTAGAATGTCAAAATTGATTTGAATGATCATCAAATTAAACTAAAAATTGATCTAAAAGTTAATGGGTGAAAACATCTCAAGGCTCCTAGGTATCTACTTGTTAGGGGAAGGAATCTAAGCAAAGGGAACACCACTAAAGATGGGAAACTAAGGAGAGAAAAGAAGAGATGCTGTATTATTATTATATTTAACAGAATTCTTCGGTGACAACCACAATAACATATATATATATATATATATATATATATATATATATATATATATATATATATATATGTGTATATATGTATATATATGTGTATATATGTATATATGTATGTGTATATATGTATATATGTATATGTATATATGTATATATGTATATATATATATGTATATGTATATATATATATGTATATATATATATACACACATATATATATATATACACACATATATATATATATACACACATATATATATATATACACACATATATATATATAATAATATATATATATATATACACACATATATATATATATCCATTAACTTGCAACTTTATTGGCTGGCAAAAGCCGCCCATGCAATGTAATAATCCATCCCCCACAATTAAGAGAAGTATTCCCACGTATGAGGTCATATGCTTCATAAATAATTCAAGTGCATGACAATTCATAGGTCACCCACATCGAACGAGTTCTGTGAAAAGATGCTGCGTTTGGTTCACCAAGATATGATTCTAAATGTTTCGAGGAAAAAGAGAGAGAGAGAGAGAGAGAGAGAGAGAGAGAGAGAGAGAGAGAGAGAGATTATGTTCTTGAAAAGACACAACATTCGATTCACCAAGATATGATCCAAAATGCACGAGAAAAAGGATTTTCTTCTTTCTTATTAACACTTAGTCCGTGCTATTTATCTCCACTTTAGTCCACAAAAGCAACTTTCTCCACTTCAGTCTCACTCGTGAGTAAAGACATCTGCAGACATCAGGTTGTCGATATAATATACCTCAATAAATACTAAGATTATTATTATTATTATTGAGTTTATATATGACTAATACTAGTTGCTATTCTATGATCCATGTGTTCCCACTCCTGTGTACTTAAGACATTATATGCGTCAAAAAACAAAGAACAACAGACAGCAATCTCACAGACTCGACGGACTTCACTTTGCTTGGCTGATAAGTAGTTGCGAGCGTCGACAAGTCTGATTTCTAATTTTACCATGTAATACATCTACTGTTCGTTGCATGGAAACGAGACGTCTCAATGACTCGTGCAGTCTACAAAGATTACACGCCATTTCCAACTGAATCGGTCGTTCCTTACGAGGCACCACGTAGATTCTGACGCGGATCGACGTCGATCCCCTTCCGACTGTTGTTCGATGGGAGGGGCCACGTCCGAACCGCACCCTCATCTCGACCTCTTCTTCCTCGGCCCCACCCAGCGACCACCCCGCGTGGAGTTCATGACACGTCATCCGCAGCTGTTCCCTCGCTCGCGAAAGAATTCTCTTCTCGGTACTCCGCAGAAAACCAACGATTAGGTCTACACCCACAACCTTCCGACCCCACCGCGTCCTCCCTCGAATTACATGTCGCGGCTACGTTGGAGGAAGAAGTTGCCCAAGAAAGAACAAAAATTTTATGTCGGAAGCTTTTGCACTATCATCACCTTCCAACATCTGATTGAATGGAGCCTATGCAATTTACTTTACGTAATGCTGATTTAAAGTCAATTAATCCTTTCTTTTTTCACTGTCCTTCGCACTTTATGTAAGTACTGCTGATTTGAAACATATTCTTTACTTGTATGTGATCTTTGTGTAGGAGAAATATGTTTGTGTGTTCCTCTATGAAAACGTATTCTTTGATGTGTTTGTTTGGAAGTTGCTTAGCCGCCGAATACACGTATAGTGTTCGGATGTGCTCCTTTGGTCGATCACAATTTCTTATATTATATTAAAAAAATCAGAAATAGAACCTCCAAGGCTCTCCCTGGGTTTTTGTTGGGGGGGGGGGTGGGGGGGAGAGGGGGATGCGCTGTGTGGGGTGGCGGCGTGTTTGATTCCCAATATAAAAGAAGCATCCCACCCTGGTTGGTTTGGTTCATCAGTGACGAGCGTTCCTCTCGGAGATATTTGGGCGATATTTGCGTCCGGTTTCTTTTTCTTAAAATTTTCTTCTTTTGTTTTCTTCATTTGTTGGTGATTTGGGTGGGGGGTCGAAGATGACGGTAGGGGCGGGGATTCGTGTTAAGGACGGCGATCTGGTGGTGGTGCGGACGAAGATCTTGTCGGATGTGCACGAGAACGTCGTCTTGACGCCCGCCAGCGGGAACGGGGTGATGAACGCCGCATTTATCGGCGTCCGATCCGAGCGCCGAGGGAGCCGCAATGTCTTCCCCATCGGAAAGCTTCTGTAAGTTTACTTTTTTCTCTTTTTTTGCCTTCTCTTTTCTGTAGCAAAGGATGTACTCCGTTCCTATTTTCGTTCCCTTCACTTCTTGTTTGTAAAAATTCTTCCTTTTCCTTTATTTGCATGGCCTCTTTCAAGATCCACCACTCTCATCGTAGCAAGCTATAGTGACATAAATAGGCGTAGCTTTAGTTTGGCCAAGATATTTGTCTTTCCTTTCCAAAGATTATTCTTGTCTTTGTTTCTTTTTGTATTTTACAGACAACATTTTCTTACCGTATAAGAGTAATCTGATGTTCCGATGCAGCCTTCTTGGTGAATTCATGGTGGATAATCTGTGTCTTCGGATTGCAGGGACCTCCGGTTCATGTGTACTTTTCGGTTCAAGATGTGGTGGATGACTCAGAGGATGGGCTCTTGTGGACGAGATATCCCTTTCGAGACCCAGTTTTTGATCGTTGAGGGAGCTGATGGTTCTCACTTTGGAGAAGGGAGTGAAGGTGGGGTGGGCCAACCCGCAGTCTATACAGTCTTCTTGCCGATCCTCGAGGGAGCCTTCAGAGCTGTGCTCCAAGGAAATGTGAACGATGAACTGGAGATTTGCTTGGAAAGTGGTATTCAATCTCCCCATATTTTATAACAAAGAAGACGTTTAACTTTACTCTGTAACTCTGCATGATTATCACACTTCTGATTTTTCAGGTGATCCTGCTGTCGAAGTTTATGAAGGAACCCATTTAGTTCTTGTGGCTGCTGGGTCAGATCCATTTGAGGTCATCACATATGCAATCAAGTGAGCAGTTTAGTTTATTTGTCCTCACCCTTTTCGTTAAAATCATTTCATTTCATGTTGATGAGAACATTGTTGATAAGAAAATTGTTGTGTATTTCATGTTTATTTGTCCGTACCGGTGTACTGGCTGATGGTATGGTATATACCGCTCTAAAAATTCTTGAAAAATAAAGAAAATTAGATTGGGATTTTTAAGTTGGAAATAAATATAAATTTAGTATAATTATAGCAAAAAAAAAATCTAATTTAGGAAAGAATAGTGACACATCTTTTTCGGACTAATCATAATATTAAAATCAGTAATCATAGCATTAAGTGTTTAATTTCGAAAATCACTTATACCATCACAAACATGTAAATCACCTTAATATGCATGAAATACAAAGATTTGACTCATTAAGTATCTAATTTTGAAAAAAATCAATATTAAATACACTAATCATAATATTAAAAACCTTAATTACTTCTTAGTTAACACTATTCTACCATCATAAAGAGCTCAAATAATAATTAGACATTGAGAATATAGAATAGGCTTGATCATCTTATAAATCATCCAAAAATAAAAAAAAATACATACCAGAGAGTTCTTCCTCTAACTTAGGTGTTAATCCTTCCTAATTAGTCTCTCAGGTTTGATCCAATCCACAAATCGCAACTTTGTAGAGTTTAAAAGAGTGCAAATGAGAGAAATATATGAGAGAGAAAATGATTGAGAGAGTAGATGAGTTTAAAAACCCTTTATACGGGTTCAAACGGTCAAATGGACAGTTTGAATAAAATCAATCCTAGCCCTTAATCAGTATCGATCGAAATTCGACCATTATTGATAGGTACAGGTCTGTAATGATTGGATTTCGATTGTTCCAACTAGTACACATCCCGTATCGGGCGATATGAGGTCATATAACACAAACCACTCGGTATAGGGTGATCCACGTACCAATCCCCTGTCGAACCGGTACGTACTGCTTGTACTGGGCAGTATATCGTGGTGTAGCAACCCATGGTATTAGTAGTATTGGGGAGAGATTTGATTTAGCTATGTGAGACATTGTTGTTAGTGGTTATTGTGCAATTCTTTTCTTGATACGTTTTATACTTCCATCTTGGTGTTGCATATTGATGTTTAAAAGAGTGCATTAATCTAGCATTCATCTTAAAAGTTGTGGTTTCCATAAACTTTCAGCTAATATAAATAAAACGTTAATTTTCATATAATCCAGCACCCTATATTGTTAACCTGTGCAAAATAATCTATCAAGTCCTTCAATTGTCCTTTTCAATCATGAATAGGTATAGTGCTTTAAGATGTAAATCAATTGTGTCGTGCAATATCTCTTTGTTTAGCATTTAAAGAATTCATTGTACTATACAGGACTGTTGAGAAGCACTTGCAAACATTTTCACATCTCGAGAGGAAGAAGGTAATATATATATATGTATGTATATATATATATATTCATCAGATTGTGTACTCTTTAAGTTGGTCCACAACAATATGTTCTATATATTTTTCTTTTTTCTCAGATGCCGGATATCTTGAATTGGTTTGGCTGGTGCACATGGGATGCGTTTTATACTAATGTAACTGCTGAGGGGGTTCAACAAGGATTGGAAAGGTGCTACAGCAGCCTTCTGTACCTTTAAGAAACTTCTTTCAAGTGTTGTGCAATTGTTTTTTTTTTCTCCAGAGAACTCTTGTTATTTGATTTATCAAAGATATATTTTGTCATCTCCAGCTTAGGAATGGGTGGAATTCACCCGAAATTTGTCATAATTGATGATGGCTGGCAGTCAGTGGCTATGGATCCCACTGGAATTGCATCTGAATCAGAAAATGCCGCAAAGTAAGTGCCACTGACTTTTTTTCTTTTTGTGTCTGTAACACGACTGACAGAGTTTGATCTGTTTGCTTTCCTTCTGACATTTCACTAAGTAATTCTTTTTTTTCTACTTTTTTTATCAGCTTTGCAAACAGGCTGACGCATATCAAGGAAAACCACAAGTTCCAGAAAAATGGTAGGGAGGGACATCGTGATGAAGATCCAGCAAATGGCCTTGCGCATATTGTCACAGAAGTGAAGGAAAAACATCAAGTGAAGTAAGTCATCTCTTTGATCGATTGACAACTAGTTTTATAGTACAACATTGAGTTGATTCTGATGTTTGATCATCCATCCATCAAGCAGCTGTTCATCCTATCACAATTTTCTTGCACAGGTATGTTTATGTGTGGCATGCAATTACTGGATACTGGGGTGGCATAAGACCAGGTGTTTCTGGAATGGAACATTATGATTCCAAGTTGCAGTATCCCATTTCGTCTCCCGGGGTTCAGTCAAATGAACATTGTGATTGTTTGAACAGCATAACCAAAAACGGCCTTGGCCTTGTTAACCCTGAGAAGGTCTACAATTTTTACAATGAGCTTCACTCATATCTTGCTTCTGCTGGGATCGATGGGGTCAAAGTAGATGTACAGAACATTCTTGAGACACTAGGTGCAGGACATGGTGGAAGGGTAACGCTTGCTAGAAAGTACCACCAGGCCCTAGATGCTTCAATTGCTAGAAACTTCCCTGACAATGGAATTATATCTTGCATGAGTCACAATACAGATAATTTATATAGGTAAAATCTAATTTAGTGTAAGAAGTTGTTTTGTTAAATTGCTGATCTCCACACATTTCACTTTGTTTAATCTGGGTACAGCTCAAAGAGAACTGCTGTTGTTAGAGCCTCTGATGACTTCTGGCCAAGAGATCCAGCTTCCCACACCATCCACATTGCATCTGTTGCATATAATACTGTTTTTCTTGGAGAATTTATGCAGCCTGACTGGGATATGTTTCATGTAAACAAACAAACAAAATTTTCTGTTTTCCTTTATCACTACTTGTAAATTTTTCATGTCTATTAACTTGGCTGATGCCTTTTCTTCAGAGTCTGCACCCTATGGCTGAATACCACGGAGCAGCACGGGCTGTTGGAGGTTGTGCAATTTATGTTAGGTAAGCTTAAGTAGCAATATTATCTCTTTGTGAAGAGATCAAAAAGTGTTTTCTTATATTAATCTTCTGTCTCGTGCAGTGACAAACCTGGGAATCATGACTTTGATCTGTTGAAGAAGCTTGTGCTTCCAGATGGATCAATCTTGAGGGCTAAACTTCCAGGAAGACCTACGAGGGATTGCCTGTTTTCAGACCCTTGTAGGGATGGCAAGAGGTGAAGAGCTGATCTATGTTTTAATTCATAGGATTTCTGGATCACATATCTTCTGACTCAATTGTGTTCCTGGAAACACAGTCTCTTAAAGATATGGAATTTAAATGATTATACTGGAGTCATTGGGGTGTTCAACTGCCAAGGAGCTGGATGGTGCAGAGTTGGGAAGAAAAACCTGATCCATGATGAACAACCTGGCGCCATAACTGGCTTTGTCCGTTCCAAGGATGTAGATTACCTTCCAAGAGTTGCTGATTGTGGTTGGAATGGCGATTCTATCATTTATGCTCATCAAGGAGGTGTGCTCTCTCATATCTTGCATCCACAATAATATTTTGATCTTCGTTACAAAATTTAGTGATTCATCTTAGATTCTTCTGTTAAGTTGCCTCAATATGTTTGGCAGGCGAGTCAACTTATTTGCCAAATAATGCATCCTTGCCCATCACATTGAGATCTCATGAGTATGAAGTCTTCACGGTTGCTCCCGTGAAGCAGCTATCAAATGGAGTTTCTTTTGCCCCCATTGGACTAATCAAAATGTTCAACTCTGGTGGAGCCATCAAGGAGCTCAATTATGAGTCCACGAGAAAGGCAATCATAGATTTGAAAGTAAGTGGCTGTGGTGTTTTTGGAGCCTATGTGTCGGTTTCTCCTGTGAAAGTAGCAGTTGATGCAGAGGCAGTTGACTTCACATATGATGAGAATCATGGTCTGCTAACCATTCATTTGGGGATTCCACAACAAGATTCATATATGTGGGACATAACCGTCGAGTTTTAAACAGAAATTGGAATGCTACTTCATTTGCAAGACCAGAATTCTACAACAATGAAACATTGCTGCAAGTTCATATAAGATGGCACAATAAGTAGCTGAAGAAAAGCGAACTTTTTCCTATTTTAATTGAAGGAACTAACTCTTCTGCTAGAAAGAATTGGCCTCTTTGCCTGGGACGAACTGCTCTAGAAGATATTTGATTAGGTGTAGTTAGTTTGGAGAAGAGGAGAAACATGAGGGCTGCTATGCTTGTTATCAAGTTGGATTGCTGCTGAAGAATGTAATGCTGTGCCCAACAGGCAACTCATGCAAGTCTATGATAAAGCCAATGCAGCAGAAATCAGAAATTGGATTGTGGCTAATGTTTATGTCGAACAGTAGGTTGAGGATTAAGGTTGTAACATGAATCTCTGTACAATGTAGATCATGTTGGTCTCCTGATCTCCAGTATCTTCCGTCTTATAAACATTTGCCCAACATGTTTGTCACCATGAGAATGGCCTGCAGAGTTCAGAGTGAAACAATAACCTGTCATATTTTCTGCAGAAAGTAAAGGAAAATGAGCAGCTTGATGTTGTTATTTGGTTTATGTACTTTGGTAATGGTACATAATACCTTTTCTGGGATTTTGGATTAAGGAATATTATTATCTTTGGCGTTCGCGGTAGATATTGGATTAAGGAAAATGTAGCTCCATTTTCTGGGATTTTGCCTTGGAGGATCTGAGTGTGTTCAGTCGATGCCAAGGATTTGTTGTATTCGTATCATTTCAAGACTGGCATGCAAGATTTTCCATTTCGGTGAAGATTGATTGCCTAAGACCTTTTTAGTCTCCCTGGCAGTATGAAGTTTGCTTAAAATATATTTAAGAAAAGGTTTGTAGTTTTGACTGTCCAAACTTATTTGAAAGATGGAAGAGATGTGATGAATATTAAATTATGCTGACACTGAATCCTTCAAATATAATGTTAAGCTCCCAAAAGATTTACCGAATTTTGTTGGCCAAAATTCCAAAAATATCTACCAAGATGCTAACAATATGAAATGAAAGATAACATTGTACTGGTTTTTAGATCATTAATCAGAACAGAATCCTTTGCAGCCGAAATATTTTGTGTGGAAAAACCATGACCTGATGGGTTTCGAGCATGACATTAATGGTGCAGATTGTTGTCGAAAGAGAATCCTCGGTTAGACGATGTCCATAAGAAACATTGTCTATCATCTCCTTGTCTTGAATATTTCATGTCAAGACAATGAAAGTTATCATTGCTATTGTCTATCAACCTACTTATGATAAAAGAGAGATATCCTCAACTGCATAGCAGATGAGATTTCCTCAACTGTACGAGGAAATCTCTCTGCTCAGTTAAAGAAATATCCTCTTTTACTATGTATAAATAGACTTCACATGATACTACTTGAAGTGAGCCTTTTTGCTTTATACTTATAATTTCATTCTTCATTCTCTTATTCTATCATGGTATCAGAGCAGATCTGGTGGCGGAGGCGTTGGAGGGAGAAGATCAGGAGCTGGTCGATGGACCAGCGCGCGGAAGTAGAGCAGATCTGGAGCAGAGGGTCAGTGACGGGGCGTTGGCAGCGATGAAAGGTGGGAAGTGAGAGGTGGATGACTGCGGTGGTTTGATGATGATGCAACAGCAGCATGATTGAGGACTTCCGCCGCACGTATCGCTCTCTGGCCGTGCGGTCAACTTAGATCCAGCTGTGCGGCATGTTGCGCCACCACAGCGCTCGTACCGTCTCGGTTGGAAGACTCAAAGAGGAGAACGCCGCTCTGATACCATGATAGAATAAGAGAATGAAGAATGAAATTATAAGTATAAAGCAAAAAGGCTCACTTCAAGTAGTATCATGTGAAGTCTATTTATACATAGTGAAAGAGGATATTTCTTTAACTGAGCAGAGAGATTTCCTCATGCAGTTGAGGAAATCTCATCTGCTATGGCCTCGGAGACGAGTACAAGGAATTGGCAGCAGCAATACGGGCGCGTGATTCACCAATCACATTCGAAGAACTTTATGACAAGCTGATTGACTTTGAGATATATCTCAAGCGTGAGGACAAACCACCAGGACCATCCATCACAGCTCAAGTCATTCAAAAAAGGAGGGGCAATTCATATAACAAGATTGTCAACAAAGGTTTGACCAAGACACCTTCTGAACCTATGAGCTCTAAACCAACCATTCCTCCTCCTCATCCTCAACATTCCAATCACAACAACCAAGGTGGCTCCTTCAATCATCCGCAGTCCTGGCGCCCTCACTACACAAACCAACAAAGAATTGTCTGCCAACTATGTGATAAAGTCGATCACTCTGCAAAGCTCTGTCGATCTCGACCCAGACTTCCTGCTCAATCACATTGGCCTCAAGCAAATCTCACGACTACTCCAACGACTAGTGATCATAATTGGATTGTGGACTCTGGCGCATCCCACCACATCACCTCAGATCTCCAGAACTTGTCCATCCACAACAACTATAGTGGCATTGAGGACATCATCATCGGTGACGGTAAAGGAATTCCTATTACTCATACGGGTTCTATACTGCTTAATTCACCTACCACAACCTTTACACTCGATGATGTTTTATGTGCACCTTACATTAAACGAAATCTCATTTCCGTTTCTCAATTTTGCAAACAAAATAATACCTCCATTGAATTCTTTCCTAACTCTTTTCTTGTTAAGGATTTGAGCACGGGGGCATCATTGGTCCAAGGCCAGAGTAAGGACAATGTTTATGAATGGTCGTCGCTTCCACAAATAAAACAGCCCACTGCTTACTCCTCCGTTGCAGCTTCAATCGATGTGTGGCATCGTCGTCTCGGTCATCCCTCTCTCCCTATCCAAAACAAATTACTTTCTCGTTATTCTCTTCCTACTCTTACAAATAATAGGGTTGTCACTTATTGTGATGCTTGTCTTCATAATAAAAGTCATAGACTTCCTTTCAGTGTTTCCTCTATATCATATTCTAAACCATTTGAAATTATTTATATTGATGTTTGGGGCCCTGCTCCCGTCACTTCTTTTGACAAGTTTAGCTTTTATGTTATTTTTGTCGACTATTTTACTAAATACACATGGCTATATCCTCTTCGTCATAAATCAGAAGTTTCAGAAGTCTTCACCAACTTTAAAAAGCTGGTTGAAAACTTCTTTCAGTCTATAATTAAAACAGTCTACTCTGATGGTGGAGGTGAATTTCAAGCCCTCACATCCTACCTCTCAACCTGTGGCATCCAACACCTTAAGTCACCCCCACACACTCCTCAACTAGTTGGCTCTACTGAACGTAAACATCAACATATTGTAGAAACTGGTCTCACACTTCTACATCAAGCCTCCATGCCACCAACCTTTTGGTCTGCCGCCTTTCAAACTGCTGTCTACCTTATTAATCGTTTGCTCACTCCAGTTCTTCAATACCAGTCTCCATTTGAAAAACTATTTTCCAAATCCCCAAACATTCAAAAACTCAAAATATTTGGTTGTTTATGTTATCCGTGACTACGTCCCTATGCCCCACACAAGTTAGCGCCGAGATCTAAAGCTTGCATCTTCATAGGATATTCTCTTGAGCATAATGTCTTTCGGTGCTACGAACCACAATCTCAAAAAGTCTTTATTTCACGATATGTTGTTTTTGTTGAATCTGTCTTTCCATTTCAAAACCATGAATCTCCTACCATTCATACCACTCCGACAGATATTCATTCCTGGAGTATACATTCGATCCCCTCAAACGAACCTCCTCCCACACCATCCAGTCCTATTGTTGAAGATACACACTCTTTTGTTCTCCCGGTTCAACAACTCTCCACTCCCCCCATTCCTTCTCCTCTTCCTTCTTCACAAGTCTCCCCTACCACTGAAGTTGTATCCTCAGAAACACAACAACTTTCTTTACCTAGTGCCATCGATGTATCTCAACCTCTCTTGCATCCTATCGATGCCTCTCCACCACTCTTACCAATAACACAACCTACAGTTCCTAGCCATCCAATGATAACACGCTCAAAAAGTGGTATCTTTAAACCATGTCAAGTTCTCAACCTCCATACTATCACCAATTCTTCTCTTGAGACCAGTGAACCCACCACAATTACTCAAGCACAAAAATCTTCACATTGGCGTCAAGCTATGTGTGAAGAATATGATGCTCTTCTACATAACTCCACATGGACTCTTGTACCTTCTCATCCTGCACAAAACATCATCGGGTGTAAATGGGTATTTCGAATTAAGCGGAACCCCGATGGGTCCGTTGCTCGATATAAAGCACGATTAGTAGCCAAAGGGTTTCATCAACGACTTGGAGTTGACTTCACAAAGACTTTTAGTCCTGTAGTTAAACCCACAACAATTCGGCTTATTCTAAGTTTGGCCATCTCCAGAGGTTGGAACTTACGACAACTGGACGTTAACAATGCCTTTTTACAGGAGACTCTAACTGAAGATGTCTTTATGCAACAACCCCCTGGCTTTGTTCATCACCAGTATCCGAGACATGTTTGCAAATGCCTTTTTACAGGGGACTCTAACTGAAGATGTCTTTATGCAACAACCCCCTGGCTTTGTTCATCACCAGTATCCGAGACATGTTTGCAAATTACAAAAAGCCATTTATGGTCTCCGTCAAGCTCCTAGAGCTTGGTATACTAAACTTGGATCGTTTCTGATATCAATTGGCTTCATCAACTCCAAGTCTGACACCTCTTTATTCCTTCGACAACATCATGGCAATATAATATATCTTCTAGTTTATGTAGATGATATTATTGTTACAGGCAATGATCCCTTGGAGGTTCAGACATTTTTACATCAATTGGCTGATCGATTCTCCCTCAAAGACTTAGGACCATTGAGATACTTTCTGGGAATGGAAGCAACATTTACATCCTCCGGTCTTTTTCTCTCTCAAAGAAAGTATATTCAAGACTTATTATCAAAGACAAATATACAGGATGCGAAAGTAGTTGCTACTCCTCTCTCTACTGGTGAATCACTCAAATTATGTGATGACAGCCCTACCACGGACTCAACTCAATACCGGCAAATACTTGGCTCCTTACAATACTTAGCTCTCACCCGTCTAGATATCTCATTTGCAGTCAATAAATTGTCTCAATACATGCACCAACCTTCTGCTATACATTGGTCTGCGGTTAAACGCATTTTGCGATATCTTAAAGGGACCCTTAATCATGGTCTCTTTCTCCGCAAAACCACTCAACTTCATCTCCATGCCTTTGCTGATGCTGATTGGGCGGGAAATTTTGATGATAGAACCTCCACGTCAGGATATGTCATCTTTCTTGGGTCTAATCCAATCAGTTGGAGTTCTAAAAAGCAAAAGACAGTGGCCCGGTCTACAACTGAAGCTGAATATCGTGCTATTGCTACCATTGCTGCTGAACTCAACTGGATCACAAATCTCCTCAAGGAACTCAAAGTTAGCTTTACTCATACTCCCACAATATATTGTGATAATGTTGGAGCTACCTACTTATGTGTCATTCCAGTGTTCCACTCGCGCATGAAACACATCGCCATCGACTTTCACTTCGTGCGAGATCAAGTTGTCAGACATCAACTTCGTGTCTCTCATGTCCATACGGCTGATCAACTTGCAGACTCGCTCACGAAGCCTCTAGCTCGCAAACTATTTTTGTTTCATCGATCCAAGATCGGTATCCTTGACAGGAGCTCGATCTTGCGGGGGCATGATAACAGAGAGATTTTCTCTGATAAAAGAGAGATATCCTCAGATTTCTCTGATAAAAGAGAGATATCCTCAACTGTATAGCAGATGAGATTTCCTCAACTGCATGAGGAAATCTCTTTGCTCAGTTAAAGAAATATCATCTTTCACTATGTATAAATAGACTTCACATGATACTACTTGAAGTGAGCCTTTTTGCTTTATACTTATAATTTCATTCTTCACTCTCTTATTCTATCAACTTCTGGGATGAATGAATCACACAAATTCTTTTGACGGTCGATACCAATTAGAAGTATCATTGTGATCTTTTCTCAACTATACACTATACACTGCTGGTGGGAGATCATGGGATTGCGGAAAATTTTATTTGAGTGAATGAAACATTTATAGTCTTATAATTGACTAAATATCGAGATATTTAACTTATATTTTCCTTTTCATATCAAAAAATTAAAAATAAAACTCTCAACCTCTCAACTTTTCTTAATCTCCACTCCAATATCTACCGCGAACACCAAAGATAATAATACCTTTTTTTCTGATAATAATAATAATTATTATTATAATTATTATTATTATTATGAATTGAATCGCCTTATCACATTTTTGTTTCAATTCAATAATAGAGAGTGCAATCGGATCTAAGTTTGGCTCGTGTTATGGATCTAACAAATTATATGATATGGTATATTCAAGCATCTCTCCTATCATCATAGTCAACTGCCACATTAGAGTCGACGTAGCACCTCAAAGCACTGTATTGATGGAACATCTCGAACTTATATGAGATAGTCGTTTGCTTTTGCGCTACCTATCAATTGTGCCTATGTTGCCCGAGACTGTATGAAGCGGTGCCGCGCGGTATAGAGCAGCTCGGGAAGTGTGAAGCAATGTCGCGTGACGCAGGATCGAGCAGGTCGGTCAGTGCCTATGTGAGGCATATGAGTCGACCACCTGAAACATTAACGGCCATTAACCGACCCTATATGGGGAATATAAAAGTCGATGTCCAAGTCAATGCTAAGGGGGGATCTCAAACCCTCAACCTCGAATCACTTCTCCCTATTGACTTAAACTTCAGTGAGATCAGAAATCCATTATCGACCTCGACCTATATGCAGGAGTTAGAACATCGTTCCAACTTCTAGATAGGAAAGATTATTATTACGAAAGAATTACTAAATAAAATATTAAGAATCAATAAAAGAAAAAATTAATCGTCGTACATCTCTCTTTCGTCCAAAGAGAAAAGAGATATATAGTATGATCGGTTAACCCCACCACCCATACAACCAATGAATCGGATCGTGTGTTACATCGGGTGCCAGTGGATGAGATCGTGAGGCAAACCAGGTGGAGCCCCCTCGATTGCTTTCAGAACGTGCTTCACCTCACTATATTCACACATTCTTCTGGTTAGTACTTTATCGTATAAATTATGGGTATCATATTCGAGCTCAAGTGTAAGCATCGTATTTAATATAATAAAAAATTCTTTTTAATTAACAAAATAGTTCTAATTGCATGTCCTATAAATGAGATATCATCCTTACGATTAGTACGTTATTGTATGAATTATGCATCTTAGATTCAAGTTCATATGCTAATAATTTTTTTAAAATAAATAATAGAATAATTTTAGAGAAAAAATAGTTCTAATTAGGTGTTCCATAAATATATGTTATTTTGTATGCTCGCTCGCTTCCTTATGTGTGCTCAAACACTTGGTTTTCTCCTCCACCATCTTCTTTATCCGTACGAATCTTTGTTTCCTTACTAAGTATACAGTCTTTATCGACACGATCACCACCAACGACAAAGTCAGGAAGAGGAAGAAGAAGAAGAAGAAAACCCTAAGTGGCATCCAAAACCTCTATGGTGACATTGTCAACTTCACTAGGATTTAAATAAGTATTTATAATAATTTAGGAATAATGTCACCCAACTAGGAAAAAAAAACAACAAGTTACAATGTCATGATCATCATAACATGTTACAATATCATGATCATCATAACAAAAATAAATACTATAAATTCTACCTGAAAGCACCATAAATGATTTGAATAGACTTCTAATTTCAACCAACCTAATTATAAATCTAAAAATATAATATTTTAATGATGTACGAGCAATGACAATGAAAGATGCATAATATAGTATTTTGTTAATAGTTTTATTATAGTGTTTTAAGTACCTTGATAAAATACTATAAATGAACCAAACAAAATAGGTTCAAAACCAGAAAAAAAAATGATAAAAGAAGTATCATTGGGTTTGATGACAGATATTTTAGGTATTATTCCAATGATGAGGTATTTATTATTCGGAAAGAAAAACTAAAACACGGAGTGTTTTATAGGGGAAAAGAACAAGAAAAAGGGAGCATTTTACCGTCATATATTTGTGCTTCACAAAGGATGATAAAAGAAGGGAGAAAGAGAGTTTCTTGGTCGCTTTTCTCTTTAGTAGATGTATTAATATATTCCGATAAATGAAATGAAGATTGCGAGCATACTTCCTCTTAATAAAATGCACCTACTTAGCATCTAAACACGAGCAGCGTGATCAAGTGAATTGCTATTAGTTCAATTTTCTTGCACATCATCTGGAATTCTCACTGTCACTGTCACTGTCACTGACATGGTAAATCGAACGTGAAGAAGAAGGAGGCAAAAACTAGTTCAAGAGTGCGGTCAACTCTAAAACCTCTAAAGAAGACTGTACATCGAGTGGCTCGCAATCCAAAAGCTCCTTAACCATCTCCAGCAATCATGCATGCAGGAGCGCATGGATCGGCATTCCGATCGACATCCAGTAAAGCTCGCCAGTATTAGTCGCTTACGCTATCCCCACAAGTCATTGCTTCCAAGCCATTAACTGGCCCTCCTCGCAGACACCTAATGCTGTGGCAAGCCAACGCGCAAGAGCTGTTTACCGTATGAACCAAGAGCCTCGTACCTGCGTGTTAGGTTCTGGACACTCGACAGACAGCAAAGATGGGAGTCGAGCAAAGCCAAACAAAGCTCTGGGTCACATCTAGTTGGTAGTCTTGGATTAAGGACAAAAGATTAAGCAAGTTGCTTTCTTGGTTATCCACAAGGACAAGAACCCGAACGCAGCTGTAGGATCGCTTAATTGTGGTGGCGTTTCCTAGGTTGACTAAGGACACGCGAGTTAGACAAAATGCTCCTCATATTTATCTCCTTATCTTTGTTATAGCATAGCTATGGATATATTGTTGTGGTTCAGACTTATTTTTGGTTTCCCAAAGTCACTATACTTGAAAATTAAATTATGGAAAGACTTTTATCATAGGAAAAATACCTTAAAAGTTGGGCTTAATTATTCTATGAATACTCACTCTATTGATAGGGTACATCATATATATATATTGATCATCCTATAAAGACTCCACATATCGTTATCAGTACTTCAGAACGATCCACTTCACTATGAATTAAAATAAAACATATATATATATTTTAAATCTTTCATTTTTGATAACTCTACAAATAGAAACCCCTCTTATCTTTGCTATCCACTTTGGGATCTCTCTCTCTCTCTCTCTCTCTCTCTCTCTCTCTCTCTCTCTCTCTCTCTCTCTCCCTCTCCATATTGAGATTCATGGTGATGGACAGTTCTTATTGTGCACGCCAAGATTCAGAATCGAGTTCTTCATAATTTTGGGAACTAACACACATATATCTCTAGGTTTTATTTAAAAAATAATTTTAACACTTCCATGGTTTTTCTCTATTAAATTTTAGTAAATTTAGAAAGAGTAAAAGAAAAGAAATTTTTTTTATTTAGCAAGTTGTTTATCTAACATGATGAGAATTTTAATTTTTCTATTCCGATATAAGTAACAAGTATCAAACCAGGTAGATTTTATGTTTTATAATTACTAATATTTCATATATATATATATATATCAGAATTATTCCATAGCGATATATTTTTTTATTACTGAAACTAAAAGAAGGGAGAAGATAGGGCAAAATCTACGTATCGCACAACGATTGAGCCAGCGCACATGTTGGGGCTGCTATCACAAAGTCAGTCTGATGGCTTCATCTCAACCCCTGCCTGTGATTTGGTAGGTTTAAACTCGACTGTCTCTTCTCGATTCGACATCAATTGTTTCGATAATTATTACCATATCAAAACTATGGTAATAATAATAATAATAATACTTTCGATACTGAAATTAAATTAAATAGCGCAGATTGGGAAAGGCAACACTTTCTTCCCATGAAGACCGATTAATGCAGTCTTCGTAAAGCTATACTCTCGTTTATTTGTATGTATGCGTGTACGTGAAAGGCAAAGGCAAAAAATAAAAATAAAAACCAAAGGCTTATCGATAAGCAATGAGGCGTGGAGAGACGAGGAGGAGGAAGAGGAGAGGAGAGAGCGTGTGAGTCGTTCAGGCCGTTTCGGTGGTTCGCGTGGCGTGCGAGCAAAGCCTAATTGGCTGTCCCCATTCTTCTCCTATACATAAACACACGCGCATATATATTATCCCCGGCCCTGGAAGAAGACACCACGCCCGCAGCAATCGACCTCAGGTACGAATGAACAACCCAATTCACATCTTCACCACTTTTCCTCTTCCATCAGATGCAAACGGCTCCCGATTAATCTTTGCTGCTTGTCATTGTGCAGGCGTGATTCGTAGGACAATGGATCGAGACACCAAGAAGAGAGGCCGAGAGGAGTCGGATGCGAGAGGAGAAGCCGGCGTGACGACGGCGTGGGACCTGTCTTCGAAGAAGAAGAAGAAGAAGAAGAAGGAGAAGAAGAAGAATAACGACGCCGTGGACGACACGAACGTGTTCCGTCCACCGGGGCTCTTCGAGTTCCCGTGGCAGAAGGGCGAAAGCCTGCTGGTGCCGGAACCCGAGGGCTGGGACCTCCGTAGCGTCTTCTTCTCTTCCCTCGTCGATGGCTGCTCTGCCGCCATCGGTGTCCCCGGCGACCGGCTCTCCCCCACCGCCCCGCGCCCCTTCTGCCTCCTCGAGGATCCCACCGATGGGGAGCTCGACGGTGGCGTGGATTGCATCTGGAGTTCCGTCCTCCGCCAGCCGCTCTCCACCGTGTACAGCAAGGGCTACAACGCATGAGAACTTTCCTCCTCGTAGATGGTTCGAACTAAGACGTTAACTGCATTGCTTAGATGACGATGACGACGATAACCAACAACGATGCTGTTAAAAACCGCATTAAGCAAAAAGAACTCAGATGATTATAGCCGTTAATCACACGAATCTCACAACCACAGTGATTTGGCACTTTTTATATCACCGTAATATTTTTTGTGTTGAAGGTGTATATTTTAATGTATTCCTTTTTTTTTTTTCTTCTTTTGAGCTTTATTACCTACTGAAATGGATCATACAGAAAGGTCGAATGGTGAAGGCATTGAGATCGATCAGGAAGTCTGTTCGTCTTTAGCAACTGCTCCAAAATTCTGATAAATCTGCTCGAATTGCTGAATTATCTATCTGGCATCAACTTGCACGCCTTTTAAAGCATGCTGTAATATGTACGGCTACCGTAAACGAACGCATTCCTTGTAGGATCATGTTCATATATGTTTCACGTTGGTATGGAGATAGATCGATGGACCTGATGAGTCGATGTTGATGGTTGTCATCCCTAAGGTACTAAAATAAATATAAGAATCTCAATGGGGCAACGCTAATGCTGTCTTCAGCAGTAAAATACCTGTCATAATTGAGTTGGGTCGATGCTTTGGCATATTTAAGTTTGGGTTGGCTTCCTGCGTTAGAGGTGCAAGCTTTCTGTCACGTGAGATGCTGAAGCATGCTTACACCCCTCGTGGAGGCGGTAGATCTCACGTACGCGGATGTGCGCCGCCGATACTTGCCGTCTGTGCACGTGGATTAATCGTATATTTGGCATTAAACTCGTTATCGACAAAATGATTGCCATGCTTTGCAGCGAGTTACATCAAGCACAGTTCTACGGAGATAGAAATCTTTATTAAACTTATTTTAGTGATTGTAATTTGTTATGAACATACAAAGCTGGTTCAGAACTCCAGTATAGATTTATTTTAGATTGATGTGTCGGAAGATTATGAATTTGATTCAAAAATATAAAAAAATTACATGAGGGCCAGCCACACCATATAATATCCATATGATATTTTAAATTAATATGAGACTTTTTTATAATACAATAAATGATCATTACATTGAGATTGTGATAAATATTGAAAATGATTATGTGCGATCATCAATTGGGCTATGAAATTGTTCATCAAATCTGATGATGCAAAGTAAAAGTCTATCGAGTCAGTTTCCCCATTAGCAAAAGGAGCAAAGAGGAGCCACGTGGATTTGGAACCAACAGAGAAAGGACGACTGAACTGGATCGCCAGTCCCTGAGACATATCAGGGGTGACGTGGGCTCTGCCAGGATGTACGAATGGCGCTAAGGACACCCGTTGATCGGTTCAGGTGTGATTCAGCCAGCCTTCGAGTTAAAATGACCTTGACGTATTAAGAGGCAGGCCACAGGCGTTGCATGCAACTGTGAGCGCGAGTTGGGTCATTAACTAAATACCAAAATAATACCAGCGAAGGCAGAAGGCTCATTTTAATAGGTGTACGTGGCGACCGATCCATGTCCCGTGCCGCCCTCTCCACTCATCCACGTCATCGTTGGACTCCGCAGAACCCGTCCCTCGTCCCAAGCTCTTGTTTCAAACAACGCTTTGCTTCCCTGAAACTTGATTAGTCTGTATCCGGTGGAGACGAAGGAACTCGATTTCTCGATCCAAAGATCAGATTTTTGGGGCATTTGTTACTCCTAGGAACTGGTTCTCGTCGGCCAGAAGTGGAGGAGGAATGAACCATTTGTGCTGAAAGGGGAGGAGATATGGCGAGAAGGAAGCCGGTTTTGTTCCTGCTCTGCGTCACTGTTGTTGCGCCTATCATTCTCGCCATCACGCCTGGTTTCGTCGGTAATGCCTCGTTGAAGCAAGCAATGTGAAAAGGAAACTATCTTTGTTCCCTTTTAATACTCATTTCCAAGAGAAAAAAAAAAGTTCTTTATTTCCACACTGATTCCTCCTCTTTTCTTTTTCTCTACGTATTTGGTAGCCAATAGCCATTTCGGCGACGAGATTCCCATCCTGGTAAGTCACTCGTTTGCCACTGTATCATCAGATTTGGCTTCGTATATGTACTCTTTAATGAATCGATGCTTTCGTGTCCTTCCTTTTCTCTAGAGTTCAAGGAATGAGGTCGAGACGCTTAATGTGCTTTCCCAGGTTACTTTCTATATCTCTTCTACATCTACCTTTTGGATTCATTATCTCTTGATTTCTCTATTCAACTTTTGATGCATTAATTTCGTCACAGGAGTCTGTTGCTGCTGTCAAAGTACCAACTTGGGCCGTTTACCCTGAAAACTCCAGTAATTCAGATCATGTCTCAGCTAAATCCAGTAATGGAGTGGCTGTATCAACGACAACAGGTACCAACAACTTCTCTTTGCTCCATTTCAATCGTAGTTTCATATCATCTCCTATGCTATAGATTCACTTGATTAATTTCACGTTGTAGTTTATCGAACTGCTGATTTTTGTGCCTCCAATAGTTAGTGCATTCGGGAGGTCAGTCTTCATATTTTGATCTGGATATCTATTTGCTATTTGGTTGGTGATAGAAATGCCTTTGGGCCAGTCTGGTCAACATAAGAGCCGAGCATTATCAGAAGACTCAGAAGGAACTAATTTGCAGACAAAGACTGTGATTCAGCAAGTGACTAAAAGTGAAAGCAAAGATGATGGCTTCCAGAAGCCAGAAATGGGACAAGAGAACAAGGCGACAGCATTCGAGAAGAGTACATTTGCAACCGAGTCTGGAGAGCAGGTAAAAGGGATGTGAATTATGGATGCTCAAGTGAGGTTTATCTGTGGATTATAAATTTGTCCTTCTTCTTTTATTTCGATTAAAAGGCCAAAATCTCATATTTCGTTTCTCAGGAAGAAACAATATACAACATGGGCAGGAAGAAAAATTAACATTTGGGTATAAAGATTACATTATGGTTCATACATTCCACAAATGTCTTTGATTAGTTCTCTTGGTAAGATATGCCATGTGTTAGGAAGTTTGTTGATCTTGAAGGCATTACAATTGAAACTAAGCATATGTTGAACAAACGACTGGGAATAGCTTCTTATTTTTGCTTAAATTTCTCTTGTCATGGAGCTTCTTTTTCTTTAGGTCGAGTTCCATACGACCATTCAAGTTCAGTTCATTTCTCTTATATCCTGTCTGTATATCATGGGGGAAGAAACCGATTACGACCCTTCATGATTACTTCTTTTATTTTTGATTAAAAGGCCAAAATCTCATATTTCGTTTCTCAGGAAGAAACAATATACAACATGGGCAGGAAAAATTAACTGAAAACCAGTCATCCTCCTTGAGGACAGTGATATAGATGATGCTGGAGTATAAAATTGATTACATTATGGTTCATACATTCCACAAATGTCTTTGATTAGTTCTCTTGGTAAGATATGCCATGTGTTAGGAAGTTTGTTGATCTTGAAGGCATTACAATTGAAACTAAGCATATGTTGAACAAACGACTGGGAATAGCTTCTTATTTTTGCTTAAATTTCTCTTGTCATGGAGCTTCTTTTTCTTTAGGTCGAGTTCCATACGACCATTCAAGTTCAGTTCATTTCTCTTATATCCTGTCTGTATATCATGGGGGAAGAAACCGATTACGACCCTTCATGATTACTTCTTTTATTTTCGATTAAAAGGCCAAAATCTCATATTTCGTTTCTCAGGAAGAAACAATATACAACATGGGCAGGAAAAATTAACTGAAAACCAGTCATCCTCCTTGAGGACAGTGATATAGATGATGCTGGAGTATAAAATTGATTACATTATGGTTCATACATTCCACAAATGTCTTTGATTAGTTCTCTTGGTAAGATATGCCATGTGTTAGGAAGTTTGTTGATCTTGAAGGCATTACAATTGAAACTAAGCATATGTTGAACAAACGACTGGGAATAGCTTCTTATTTTTGCTTAAATTTCTCTTGTCATGGAGCTTCTTTTTCTTTAGGTCGAGTTCCATACGACCATTCAAGTTCAGTTCATTTCTCTTATATCCTGTCTGTATATCATGGGGGAAGAAACCGATTACGACCCTTCATGATTACTTCTTTTTATTTTTGAGGAGACCAGGATGTGTTGGAGCTTTCATGGATGGATCAGTGAAGGGCTTAGTGAGTGTTCATGGTCAAGAAATTTCTTTCCTCCCGTTGTTCGTATACGTGCCCTATATTTGATGACTTTAGTTTGTTTTACGCAACCAAGAATGTTACGTAGATTTCCTAAGTGTTCTGCAATCGTATGCTTTTGCTTTAGGTAAAGAAACTTGCAATAAAAATGTTGCAGTAAATGGTGATGATTCTCCTATCATGGTTTCCCTTCTGTCAAACGTAGTTTCATAGAAAAACTTATCATGATATATCAGGAAGATCATTCAAAAAAACTTTCAAGTGCTTCTACATTTTCAAATGTTAATCCAATAAGGAAAGATGGTTGCATTGACATAGAGAATCTGCTGCTGTGGCTACTTTTACTGCAAGACATTGGTTATTAGTAAATTTGTTTTTAACTTGATACAAAGCTGATGATCATCTCTGACTAGTTGCTTATTCTTCATTCTGAAAAGGGCCATCAGAAGCCAGAAAAAGGTTCGAATATTGATTCAGGTGATATGCCTGATGCAAAAATTCAGCAATTCAGGGACCAGCTGATAAGAGCAAAGGTCTTTCTTAGTCTTGCATCTTCTAAAACCTACCCAGAATTCATCAGGGACCTTCGAGTACAGGTGAGGGATACTGAGCGCACACTTGGTGATGCAACCTTGGACTCAGAATTGCCAAAGAAGTAAGATCTCTTATCTTGCAAATTTGGTAAAGTCTGTGTTTTCTATTTGTTGCTAAAATCTAAAGGGTGGCATTAAACATATTTTATTACTCCATTTATGTTATCTGTTTTATGAAAACATTGTCATACTTCTATTTTCAAAAACTTCAGAAACAAAAACTGAATAAATGCTCGTCCGCTGTGCTTGTCATTGCTGCATGGTCATCACGAGGGATATTCGTTATGGCATCTTCAACCTACAATTCCAAAACATGGAAAACTAATAGACAGCAAAAAAAGACAAAAAAAAAAAGAAATCCTAACACCACAGAAGCAAACTGATATAATTGATGTTTTATAGATATTAGCATTATTATTATGGATCAGTTCAGTTTGTAGTGAACTGTTTTTTATCCCAGTGTTTACTAATTCAGTGCCCATGAGAAACTGAAGGCAATGGAACAAACATTGTTGAAAGGCAAGCAAATTCAAGAAGACTGCTCTGCTGTAGTCGAAAAGCTCCGGGCTTCTTATCAGTCTGCAGAGGAACAAGTGCGTGTTCAGAAGAAACAAGAGTTGTTCCTGACACAAGTTGCTGCAAAAACCCTTCCCAGAGGTCTCCATTGTCTTTCTTTGCATCTCACCACACAGTACTATTCACTTGACTCGAGCCAACAGCAATTCCAACACCAAGAAAGGCTTGAAGATCCTAAACTCTATCACTATGCACTGTTCTCAGATAATGTGTTAGCAACTGCAGTGGTTGTGAATTCTACAGTGTTTCATGCTAAGGTCAGCTTCTGATTGCCTTGACCTTTGGTTTTTCTGTTGACTTTGACTTCAATTTTGCTTTAATGCATATTGCAACAAATCTTCCTCTCTTTCTTTTTTTAACACATGCAGAACCCCAAGAACCATGTATTCCATGTTGTTACCGATAGACTCAACTATGCGGCAATGAAGATGTGGTTTTTGGCTAATCCGCCGGGGAATGCAGCAATTCAGGTTCAGAATGTTGAGGAGTTTACATGGCTGAACTCGAGCTATAGCCCGGTTCTAAAGCAGCTTGGATCTCAATCTATGATAGATTTCTACTTCAGGTTGCACCATGCCAAGTCTGATGGGAACTTGAAGTTCCGAAACCCAAAGTACCTGTCTATCCTAAATCATCTGCGATTCTATCTCCCTGAGATCTTACCAAAACTCAGCAAAGTAGTATTTTTAGACGATGACGTTGTCGTGCAGAAGGACCTTACCTCACTTTGGACAATTGATCTTAAGGGGAAGGTTAATGGTGCAGTTGAAACCTGTGGTGAAAGTTTCCATAGGTTCGATAGGTATCTCAACTTCTCAAATCCCCTTATTGCTGAAAATTTCGACCCTCATGCCTGTGGCTGGGCATTTGGGATGAATGTATTTGATTTGGATGAGTGGAGGAAGCAGAACATCACTGATATCTATCACCATTGGCAGACACTGGTAAGATACAAATCCTAGTCTCATGTTTTCTTCTCGATGCCCTTTATGTTTGACTTATGACTACTGATCACAGATCTTGTTCATATTCAATATTTGATCTCACCATTTTTTTCGTTTACTGCAACTTTGGTTGTACTGTCCACAGAATGAAGACAGACTCTTATGGAAGTTGGGCACTCTTCCACCAGGTTTAATAACATTTTGGAAGCGCACTTACCCCCTCGATCGCTCTTGGCATGTGTTGGGTCTGGGATACAACCCAAATGTGAACCAGCAAGATATTGAAGGGGCAGCTGCAATACACTACAATGGAAACATGAAACCTTGGCTTGAAATAGGGATGGCCAAGTACCATAACTACTGGTCTAAATATGTGAACTACGACCAAGTTTATTTGAGAGACTGCAGCATCAATCCTTAAGAACCAAATGGTGTCTTCGTATCCCGTCTAATACAGGTTCAGCTTATCTTTAGATATTATGTTTGATGGTCTTGTTCTACCATTTTCTTTAATTTGATTCTTGGTGCTCTAGTTTAGCGAAGCTTTTCTTTTTCTTCACGATGACTGCATATATGCTTCTACATTGATGAGAGTTAGAATTTGGTTCATGTTGCATGCACTTAGATGTGCTTCTTTCATACTTGTTGCTACAAATTGAACTACCAGCATAGGTTGGTTTCTCTTCACTGACAATATGCAAATGTAGTGCTTCTTGTTTGGAGGGTGACTTCTTTTCCTTCAAAATAAGAAAAGAAGATTATAGTGATCAACTTATAGTTAGTTCAAGTGTAGGAGTCATTTTCCAAAGAGTGCTAATAAAAGAGTCTTCGTAATTGGAGAATCAATTTACATGCTTTGTATATCTCCTTTTCTTTCTTTAAAACCCAATACTGTCATCAACAGAGCTTCTTCGGCAACTTGATTTCCATTAACAGAAAAATTAAATAGGAACATGAATCTCACGATACTAATAGAGCTTTCTTCTGATTCAAAATTGTGGTGTAAATGTGTGTCAAAATTTTTTGTTGGAGGTCTCCAAAATGTCGTTTTTTGTCTTCATCTGGTGGCTTATGCCTTACTCCCTTTATATATTCCTTTTTCTCTTATATTATTTTCTATTTGAATCTTGTTTCGTGTGATTCACAGTTGCTTTGTACTATGTACAAGTGGGATGAAGACTTGCGACGACAACCATAGGTGAGAAGCTGCATACTGTTATCCAAAAGTATGAATTATATGCCTTGCAAACAACTCTTTGTCATCAAATCAGAATGAGATTAGTTAACTTAGATGCACATTTCTACTTTAAAAAAAAAAGGTGTAGAAATCAGATTTATTTTTGATACAAAAAGTATTGGCGCAACAGATGGTTTCTTTACGAGATACATACATTATCAGGGAAAGTCTCGGATGATTCTGTGACGGATTCAGAGCAGCGATGGATTTCCTTTTCATCCTTTTTGAACGTGGAAACCACCACAAGTTGAAGTGGATGTCAAGTGGAACAGAGAATAAACTTTTCTTTTCTCGGTTTAATTTCTTAGTGATTTGAAAGGAAGAGTAGACTTGTTAAAATTTAATTGTTGGAGGGAAGAGGACGATAAAGGAGACTCGAGGAGGAAATGAAATTGATACATACAGGCCGATGATTCTTTGTTTTCTCTTCCTGGCTGTTCATACAGAGGAGAGGATATTGAGAAGGGATATGATGGATTCGAGTGTTATTACCTGTAAATACAATTGTGTGACCACTGAAGTTTACGAGATCACTTGTCACTCAATCAAAATTTTAAGATGCACTCTCTTGTATCAATCAATTATGGGATCAAAAATTTAATCTTGCACTATGCACTTTGGGTTCAGACCTAAACTGTGAGAGGGAATACTAAACCTTATAAATATATTGTGTTCTTTCACTTTGAATATTCCTAATTATTCAATTCAAACATATTTACCACAAGATTAGATTAGAATATGCTGTTTGGTGTTTGATCAATGTTAGTTCACCTAAGACTTGATAAATATATTAGATCCTTTGTAGATTACTGATCATCCAATCAAAACATATATATATATATATATATATATATATATATATATATATATATATATATATATATATATATATATATATATATATATATATATATATATATATATATATATATATATATATATATATATATATATATATAGAGAGAGAGAGAGAGAGAGAGAGAGAGAGAGAGAGAGAGAGAAAGAGAGAGAGAGAGAGAGAATGCGGGAAGACCTCCGATGCTCCGCCTCATTGGAGGAATGCCTCCAGGCGCGGAGGCAATCGATATCCAATGTCGACATCCGAAGCCTTCTTTACTTCTTCAAGAGCTGAATTTAGGTTTTTAGCATTAGTCAACCATTGTCGACGATGTGGCATCCTCATCGCATTGTTATTGTCAATGAAGTTGCATGTAGCCCTATTTAATTAGGTAAGATATATTATAGATATGATTAGATTATGATTATGGCTATAAATATTATAGATATGTTAGGAACTCTTTTAATAATTTATTTTACCTAATTAATTAGGTAAGATAAATTATAGATATGATTGAATTCTGATTATAACTATAAATATTATAGATATGTTAGACCCTCTACTCTTGCCTATCAATAGATAGGCCTATAGAGACTAAATAGAATTATCTCATAGATAATTCAGTTGAATGATTACAGTCTCTCTTTCGACCCTTCTCCCTAATCATCAATCTAATTGATCCTATAAAAGGATAGGAAAAGAGGAGATGAATCTACTTGGATACGAAGAGAGGAGAAGGATCTAGTTGCCCCTGCAAATCAGATAAGGTTTATTCTTCTGAACAACAATAAAAGGTACATATCTTAATATTATTAGATCTAATTTTAATTGATTTCAATCTTGACATAAAATTTATGGTCTCTCTCCTATACATACAGATAAAATTTTAATAGTATTACAGATAACATGATTATAGATTTTATACCAATAGAAAGAATCAAAAGACAAATAAGCCTTCAAAACTTATGGTCTCTCTCCTATACATACATACATACATACATATATATATATATATATATATATATATATATATATATATATATATATATATATATATATATATATATATATATATATATATATATGTTTGTTTTTGGCACAGCAATCTGTCCAAACCAGAAGAACATGGCTAGGGTTGTAGGTGTGTCGGTTACCACTGACGACGGGAGCTCTTCCATGTTCCATCTCACGGGAATCCTCTTCATGGTGTGTATGGCTGTTGTAGTTATCTTCAACTGCGGCGACAGCAAGAAGAAGCCCAAACCAAGGAACAACGTTGTGTACTACGGCGGGGGCGGCCAAAACTATGCTACTGCGGCGACGACAAGCCACAGCAGCAGTACCGCAGCCAACGTCGCGGTCGGTGCTGCGGTAGGGACCGTCGCTGGTATCGTCGTTGCTGAAGCCATCGTCAGTGATATCAATAGCGGTGGCGGTGGCTGTGGTGGCGGTGGCTGTGGTGGTGGATGCGGTGGCTGAGGGAATAGATATATTGATGACGTATATCCTCTCTACCAGGAAATAAGGTCATACCATTAATGGCGTAAGTAAAAAAGGATGATTTGCTATGGAATGATGTCTTTCTCATGTATATATGCTAATAAATTTTGTACGACTACTTTGATTGCAATAATAAGCATTGAAATTTGCACCTACAAAATCAACCCAAAATAATTAACGCGATGATAGGATAGGATACTCGACTGGTGCTGAGGGTTCGCATCCTTTTCGTCTGGCAAACATTAATTAGGTAGAGTTGAGGGTTAAAACCTCGTCGATTAGATTAGCTGATAAAAACGATTTAAATGTTAAGAGTAAGACACTAATATGTCGCCCAAAACTAGTTTTTTGAAAATACAAAAAAAATAAAATAAAATATTATTCACGTACATAAACTCATTTTAAGTTAGAATGCTTGTCCTATAAATCGACTCAGAATTTGATCCATCGATTGATTCAAAAAATAAATAAATTACTTCATCAAGATTCTTCAGAGTCAGTCATTAGACTTTAAGATTAAGTTTAAAATATTATTTATCATACCACGAAATTTATTTATTTTACTCTCTTTTTTCTCATACATAGTAGGTTTAAAGTCAAATCTGATTTTAATTTCTAGGAATCGAAATCGAAACATATGACTTTAGACCGATTTTAATTTACACACTTTGTATATCTCCTTTTCTTTCTTTAAAACCCAATACTGTCATCAACAGAGCTTCTTCGGCAACTTGATTTCCATTAACAGAAAACTTAAATAGGTACATAAATCTCACGATACTAATAGAGCTTTCTTCTGATTCAAAATTGTGGTGTAAATGTGTGTCAAAATTTTTTGTTGGAGGTCTCTAAAATGTCGTTTTTTTGTCTCCATCTCGTGTCCTTACTCCCTATATATATTCCTTTTTCTCTTCTATTATTTTCTATTTGAATCTTTGATTAATAGTTGCTTTGTACTATATATATATATATATATATATATATATATATATATATATATGATAGGGCATATTTTGGCATTACCCACATGGACCCAAGCAAGCAGACACGTGAAACCTCAAGTACGATGTGGGGCACAGCACACACGTGGTGGGCAGCCACTTGCTACCCCATCTATATGAACGACATCATCACGGTACAATTGTCCCGGAAAGCTCGGGGCGGCGCTGCGCAACGTCGATTCGTGCAGGTCAATTAGTGCTCATACAGAAACTAAAATCAGCCGCCCGAGGAGCTTACTGCAATTAATTTACCCCGTACAACCAACTCATCCTCGCAGGTATAAAAGCTAACCCTCCTTAATCAGGAGAAGAGGGACTTCGAACACTCAACTCTATCTCATTTCACCAAAAGTTGACTTGAACTTCAGAGGGGTCAAGTCGAGAAATCCCCCTCCTGACCTCAACCTTTGTGCAGGAACCGACAATGAAGTAACAGTAACCCACCGAGGAAGAACCACACTCGGGAGACTATGCTTGGACCCAACCCGACCCGACATCGACGTGACCCGAGCATCCACGTGGGCAACCTTACGCTTCGAGATTAGATCGAGCCGTGCTAACACCTCAACCACGACGTAAAGGTTCACCAACATTTTGGCACTAGAAGGAGGATCCAATGTTATAAGATCATCCCCAGCCAAGCAATCCAAGCAAACGCCATGGAGAGGAGCCACTCCCAATGCACTCAACCTTCGGATTCGCAGGACAACTCCCACCTCCTACAAGCCTAGAAGAAAATGCCCCCACTACAACCCCGAGCCACTATTGGCGGCTACTTATCGACCCCGAGAAGTCACCCCCCGGGGCCACCATGGGACAACTTCCCATCTCTGCCAAGGCGTTCTTTAGCCTCACGCATCAAGTTCAAACCCTAGCAAGAATGATGCAGACCATCATCCCCTTTGTTCCTCAGTTTGCTCAGTGGTCAACGTTACCTCAATTGCCACAATAGGATCCATCGGCTCTTGTCCCCGCGCAACCATCGGTCGCTCAGTAGCTCGTCGTGGCGGATGTTATCCCATTGCCCAAAGAGCTATCAGGGAATCCAAGGCCAACATCCGAGCACAACGCTCCAGACCTCCGATGATCCTAACCAAGCACCCTTGAGCTCGACACGTTGTCATCCAATTCGGCGGACTCTTTCCGGACTCAACTACGCTCGATCAATCAACGTCTTGATAAGGTCCAAAAGGAGTTCAATCATAACTTCCTCGCCAGCGCGCGGTTGAAGCCGTCTGCAACCATGCTTCTCGGCCTCAGCCGAAAACACAATGAGCTTTCTTGATGGGCCAGTGACTATCTAGATTCTTCTGGTCATTGGTTGAGCGACTGACGGCAACCGTCCCCAAGATGCTCCAATGCACAAACCAGTATGTTGATGCTAAGATGTTAGAAGCGGGAAAGCACGAAGAGCACAAGAAGCCCCATGCAAAACCATCCCAAGGGCCGACCTCGGGCAAGCCGAGAAGAAGGCTCGATCAGCTCGACCTGTTGCTCCCGAAGCAACCCTTTGCCAAAGTCAAAAAATCCAGGATAGGAATTTTCCTGCCATAGTTAAAACTCACCCCAGCTGGTATGGCCTTCATGGACAAAGCAGTTGCTCGGCCTCAATGGTGCACCTCGGCCAAACAGTGCTTGAGTTGTGCACCTTAGTCAAATAGTGCCCGAGTTGTGCACCTTGACCAAACAGTGCCCGAGTTGTGCATCTCGGCCAAATAGTGCCTAATGGTGCACATCGGCCAAACAGTGCCCCCAGTAGTGCACCTTGGCCAAACAGTGCCCGAGTTGTGCACCTCAGCCAAACAGTGCCTAAATGGTGTACCTCAACCAAACAATATCCAAGTTGTACACCTCGGTAAAACAGTGCCCCCAATGGTGCACCTCGGCCAAACAATATCTCAATGGTACACCTCAGCCAAATAGTGCCCCCAATGATGCACCTCGGCCAAACAGTGCCCGAGTTGTGCACCTCGGCCAAACAATGCCCAAGTTGTATACCTCGGCAAAACAATGCCTCAATGGTGCACCTTAGCCAAACAGTGCCCAAGTTATGAACCTCAGCCAAATAGTGCCTCAATGGTGCACCTCAGCCAAACAGTGCCCTCAATGGTGCATCTCGGCCAAATAGTGCTCGAGTTGTCCACCTGGGCCAAATAGTGCCCGAGTGATGCACCTCGGCCAAATAGTGCTCGAGTTGTTCACTTAGGCCAAACAGTTCCTCAACGGTGCACCTCAACTAAATAGTGCCTCAATGGTGCACCTCGGCCAAACAGTGCACGAGTTGTGCACGTTGGCCAAATAGTGCCCGAGTGATGCATCTCGGCCAAAGAATGCCTCGATGGTGCACCTCGGCCAAACAGTGCCTGAGTTGTGTACCTCGGCCAAACAATGCCTCAATGGTGCACCTCGGCCAAATAGTGCCCCCCAATGGTGCACCTCAACCAAACAATGCCCGAGTTGTGCATCTCGGCCAAACAGTGCCCTCAATTGTGCACCTCGGCCAAACAAAGTCCAAGTTGTCTACCTTAGCCAAATAGTGCTCGAGTGATGCACCTCGGCTAAATAGTGCTTGAGTTGTTCCCCTAGGCCAAATAGTGCCTCAATGGTGCACCTCGGCCAAACAATGCACGAGTTGTGCACCTCGGCCAAATAGTGCTCGAGTGATGCACCTCGGCGAAATAGTGCCCGAGTGATGCACCTCGGCTAAACAGTGTCCGAGTTGTGCACCTCGACCAAACAATGCCTAACAGTGCCTAAGTTATGCACCTTGGCCAAACAGTGCCCAAGTTGTGCACCTCGGTCAAACAGTGCCTCAATGGTGCACCTTGGCCAAACAGTGCCTCAATGGTGTATCTCGACAAAACAATGCACGAGTTGTACACCTCGGCCAAATAGTGCCCAAGTGATGCACCTCGGCCAAACAATGCCCGAGTTGTGCACCTCGACTAAAAAGTGCCCCCAATGGTGCATCTCGACCAATCCAATGCCCAAACCATGCTTTGCGGCTAGTTTAATGCTCGAGTCACATCTTGGCTAGTCCAACGCCCGAGCCACGCCTCGCGTCCAGTCTAATTCCCAAGTCCAATCGTGGCCAGTCTAATGCCCGAGTCACATCTCGGCCAGTCCAACGCCTAAGCCACGTCTCACGGCTAGTCTAATTCCCGAGTCACATTTCAGCCAATCCAATGCCCGAGCCATGCCTCACGGCCAGTCTAATTCCCAAGTCACATCTTGGCCAGTCCAACGTCCGAGTCACATCTCAACTAGTCCAATGCCCGAGTCACATCTCGACCAGTCTAATGTCCGAGCCACACCTTGCGGCCAGTCTAATTCCTGAGTCACATCTCGGCCAGTCCAACGCCCGAGCCACACCTCGCAGCCAGTCTAATTCCCAAGTCACATCTCGGCCAGTCCAACGTCTGAGCCACACCTCGCAGCCAATCTAATGCGTGAGTCACATCTCGGCCAGTCCAACGCCCGAGCCATGCCTCACGGCCAATCTAATTCCTGAGTCACATCGCATCCAGTCTAATGCTCAAGTCACATCTCGGCCAGTCCAACGTTTGAGTCACATCTCGACCATTCCAATGCCCAAGCCACGCCTCGCAGCCAATCTAATTCCCGAGTCACATCTCAACCAACCCGACACCTGAGCCACACCTCGCGGCCAGTCCAACGCCTGAGTCACATTATGGCCAATCCAAAGCCCGAGCCACGCCTCGCGGCTAGTCTAATTCTCGAGTCACATCTCGACCAGTCCAACGTCTGAGTCACATCTCGGCTAGTCCAATGCCTGAGTCACGTCTTGGCTAGTCCAACGCCCGAACCACACCTCTAGGCCAATCCAACTCTCGAGCCACACCTCGCACCCGAGTCGCATCCTGGCCAGTCCAATGCCCGAGCCACGCCTCGCGGCCAGTCTAATGCCCGAGTCACATCTCAGTCAGTCCAACTCCCGAGCCATGCCTCGCAACTAGTCCAATGCCCGAGCCCCGCCTCGTGGCCAGTCCAATGTCTAAGTTACATCTCGGCCAGTCCAACGCCTGAATAGTATTGCTCGGTCAACCCAATTCATGAGTTATGTCACTCGACCGATCTATCTCTCGAATATAAGCTCCTAATCAATTGATGACCGAACCACCACTCTCAGCATGACAGCCAACCCAAGCAACAAAAGGCACCAAGCCATGCCTCGAGCCCCACCACGAGGAACTCAAGGCACACCTCTTTTGGGGGAGAGAGAATGATACGACATATTTTGACATCGCCCACGTGGACCTAAGCAAGCAGACACACGTGGAACCTCAAGTACGATGTGGCACGCAGCACACACGTGGCAGGCAACCGCGTAGTGCCGATCTGTGTAGGTCGGTCGACGCTCGTATAGAAACTGAAGTCGGCTGCCTGAGGAACCGACCGCAGTTAATTTACCCCGTATGACCAACACATCCTCGCAGGTATAAAAGCTAGCACTCCTTAATCAGGAGGAGAGAGATTTCAAACACTCAACTCTATCTCTTTTTCACCAAAAGCTGACTTGAACTTCGGAGGGGTCGAGTTGGCAAATCTTGCTCCTGACCTCGACATTTGTGCAGGAACCGACAACGAAGCAGCATCAACCCGATGAGGGAGAATCGCACTCGGGAGACGACGCTTGGACCCAAGACGACCTAACGTCGACGCGACCCGAGCATCCGTGTGGGTGACCTTGTGCTTTGGGATTGGATCGAGCCGTGCTGACACCTCAACCACAGCGTAAAGGTTCACCAACAATATACAAGTGGGATGAAGACTTGCAACGACAACAATAGGTGAGAAGCTGCATACTGTTATCCAAAAGTATGAATTATATGCCTTGCAAACAACTCTTTGTCATCAAATCAGAATGAGATTAGTTAACTTATATGCACATTTCTACTTCAAAAAAAAAGTGTAGAAATCAGATTTATTTTTGATACAAAAAGTATTGGCGCAACAGATGGTTTCTGCACCAGGATACATACATTATCAGGGAAAGTCTCAGATGATTCTGTGACGGATTCAGAGCAGCGATGGATTTCCTTTTCATCCTTTTTGAACGTGGAAACCACCACAAGTTGAAGTGGATGTCAAGTGGAACAGAGAATAAACTTTTCTTTTCTCGGTTTAATTTCTTAGTGATTTGAAAGGAAGAGTAGACTTGTTAAAATTTTATTGATGGAGGGAAGAGGACGATAAAGGAGACTCGAGGAGGAAATGAAATTGATAGATACAGGCCGATGATTCTTTGTTTTCTCTTCCTGGCTGTTCATACAGAGTGTGACCACTGAAGTTTACGAGATCACTTGTCACTCAATCAAAATTTTAAGATGCACTCTCTTGTATCAATCAATTATGGGATCAAAAATTTAAGCTTGCACTATGCACTTTGGGTTCAGACCTAAACTGTGAGAAGGAATACTAAACCTTATAAATATATTGTGTTCTTTCACTTTGAATATTCCTAATTATTCAATTCAAATATATTTACCACAAGATTAGATTAGAATATGCTGTTTGGTGTTTGATCAATGTTAGTACAACTAAGACTTAATATATATATATATATATATATATATAGAAAGAGAGAGAGAGAGAGAGAGAGAGAGAGAGAGAGAGAGAGAGAGAGAGAGAGAGAGAGGATTCAGATGCAGCATGCGGGAAGACCTCTGATGCTCCGCCTCATTGTAGGAATGCCTCCGGGCGCGGAGGCAGTCGATATCCAATGTCGACATCCGACGCCTTCTTTACTTCTTCAAGAGCTGACTTTAGGTTTTTAGCATTAGTCAACCACCGTCGACGATGTGCCATCCTCATCCCATTGTTATTGTCAACGAAGTTGCGTGGTGGAAACTCACGGCTTCGAGAAAGAACCAAAAGACAAATAAACCTTCAAAACTTGACGATCTCTCTCCTATACATACATACAGACAGACATACTTGTTCTTGGTACAGCAATCTGTCCAAACCAGAAGAACATGGCTAGGGCTGTTGGTGCGTCGGTTACCACTGACGACGGGAGCTCTTCCATGTTCCATCTCTCGGGAATCCTCTTCATGGTGTGTGTGGCTGTTGTAGTTATCTTCAACTGCGGCGATAGCAAGAAGAAGCCCAAACCAAGGAACAACGTTGCATACTACGGCGGGGGCGGCCAAAACTATGCTACTGCGGCGACGACAAGCCACAGCAGCAGTACCGCAGCCAAAGTCGCGGTTGGTGCTGCGGTAGGGACCGTCGCTGGTATCGTTGTTGCTGATGCCCTCGTCAGTGATATCGATAGCGGTGGTGGCGGTGGCTGTGGTGGCGGTGGCTGTGGTGGCGGTGGCTGTGGTGGCGGTGGCTGTGGTGGCGGTGGCTGTGGTGGCGGTGGCTGTGGTGGCGGTGGCTGTGGTGGCGGTGGCTGTGGTGGCGGTGGCTGTGGTGGCGGTGGCTGTGGTGGCGGTGGCTGTGGTGGCGGTGGCTGTGGTGGCGGTGGCTGTGGTGGCGGTGGCTGTGGTGGCGGTGGCTGTGGTGGCGGTGGCTGTGGTGGCGGTGGCTGTGGTGGCGGTGGCTGTGGTGGCGGTGGCTGTGGTGGCGGTGGCTGTGGTGGCGGTGGCTGTGGTGGCGGTGGCTGTGGTGGCGGTGGCTGTGGTGGCGGTGGCTGTGGTGGCGGTGGCTGTGGTGGCGGTGGCTGTGGTGGCGGTGGCTGTGGTGGCGGTGGCTGTGGTGGCGGTGGCTGTGGTGGCGGTGGCTGTGGTGGCGGTGGCTGTGGTGGCGGTGGCTGTGGTGGCGGTGGCTGTGGTGGCGGTGGCTGTGGTGGCGGTGGCTGTGGTGGTTGCGGTGGCTGAGGGAATAGATATATGTTGATGATGTATATATATCCTCTCTACAAGAAATAAGGTCATACCATTAATGGCGCAAGTAAAATGGATGATTTGCTGTGAAATGATGATGTCTTTCTCATGTATATATGCTAATAAATTTTGTACGACTACTTTGATTGCAATAAAAAGCATTGAAATTTGCACCTACAAAGTCAACCCAAAATAGTCAACATGATGATAGGATAGGATACTCGACTGGTGCTGAGGGTTCGCATCCTTTTCGTCTTGCAAACATTAATTAGGTAGAGTTGAGGGTTAAAACCTCGTCGATTAGATTAGCTGATAAAAACGATTTAAATGTTAAGAGTAAGACACCTAATATGTCGCCCAAAACTAGTTTTTCGAAAATACAAAAAAAATAAAATAAAATATTATTCACGTACATTAACTCATTTAAAGTTAGAATGCTTGTCCTATAAATCGACTCAGAATTTGATCCATCGATTGATTCAAAAAAAATAAATAAATTACTTCATCAAGATTCTTCAAAGTCAGTCATTAGACTTTAAGATTAAATTTAAAATATTATTTATCATACCATGAAATTTATTTATTTTACTCTCTTTTTTTTTTTTGTAATACATGGCAGGTTTGAAGTCAAATCTGATTTTAATTTCTAGGAATCGAAATCGAAACATATTAGACCGATTCGATTTCGATTCGAACCTGATTAAAATCACTGCTATATTAATCTAACGATGACGCACTTTACTTAAGATTGGGTCATCAATCGTTTTTGGCTTTCCGCAATGAGAATGTGATATAAAGGATGGATACACGTTCAACATCTCACTTTGTCGATTGGATGGACGGACGCATGTCTATCCTCCTCTCACTTAGTGACCAATGCATGTCTATCCTCTACCTGATCTTTTTTAGTTGTTGTCCACTGTGCTTCTCATGGCTTGCTAACATAGTCCTCGCGAGTGATACTCATTACGCCATCTTCAACCTGCAATTCCAAGCATGGAAAACTAATAGACAGGAAAACATTGTTACGTCATATTCAGCCTATCATTCTAAACATGGAAAACTATAAACTAATCTTATCTTCTACATTGGGTATATAATATATTTCATATACTAGTATTGAGGAAATACATTTTAAATTCTTTTCATATCCTTGGAGAGCCAATAGAATTAGATAAAAAATTGAACGTACAAAATACAAGTTATACATATTCTTAATATAAAAAAAACTTCACAATAAGAAGATCACCTTATTCAAAATGTTATAGAAGAATCACATAATTAACGAAGCAACTTGGGAAAGAGAAGAAAATATATAAAAGAAATATCTAAAGTTATTTAGGTAATAAATTTAAATTTTTATTAAGAGAAGATGATTGTAGTGCCTGAGTCTCACATACTTTCAATTATAACTAGTATATCAATAAAAGTATAAATTATATATATATATATATATATATATATATATATATATATATATATATATATAGTTTAGTTTAAGGTGATTCTCGATCAATTAAAATCAATCAAATCTAAATTTAAGCTCATTTGTCCTAATTAAAATCAATCAAATCTAAATTAATCTAGTCTAATTCTTGATCAATTCAATATGATTAGAGATTGGTTTAGTTTGATCTTAGTTAAATTGAATTTGGCTCAAGTCAATTGGGTTATTTCAATTAAGGTTTATGTTGAGAGATTGGTACCTAATATTTTTATAATTAATGATACTCCGTTAATTTTGAGATTAAATTGATGATATTATGTAATTGTTACTATAAGAGAAAAGTTACCAATATACATAATCTATAAGGTTATATATTAAGTATGGTCCATTATGACATTTTATTATATTAGTTTTTGAATATATGTGTGGATGAATGAATGATCATTAATTAATGATTATGTGTCTCTATCGAGGATAGATAGATTGATTTTCCTTAAGAATTAATGGATCGTTGTTAGATGTGACAACGAAACGATTCTTATATTCACCCTTCGGAAGAACATATCTCTACTTAAATGGATGAAGGATATCATATCATTCGTTGTAAGGAATACGATATGAATTCTCTTCAATTCTTATTGAGAGAATATTATACACATTCTATAAAGCACATCCTTATTACTTGATTATTATGCATATTATTGAGAGATATATTATATGATTTTGTTTACTACTAAGAAATATCATTATTTATTTGATAGATTAGTTTGATAATGAATCGATATATTATTATTTTATATTAAAATTATTCATATTTAATATATTTCACGAGTATTGAATATGATTTTTTTGATTTTTTTTGAAGGTTTTCATCGACATATATAGTTGTTGATATATTTTTATTTTATATTTAATTTTAAATAATCTACTAATTTGTGATGGATTTAAGATCAGAGCAAGGATACTTTTTCACCATTTATATCATTTAATAAAAGTTATAATCCTTTTCCATGTTCAAAATGTTTAGTATATTATAGATTTTGAAATTATAATTTATTTTTTTAATAAATCGAGGGTTCACATCCCATCTTGCAGAGTTCGGATAACGTTACTGTGATCAGTGTGGTTTATAAGAAGACTAATCAATACCCACTATAAATCCATTACCAATTCCGGCAGAACGTAACAAAAATTGTATGCAACACGGATCATTCTGAAAACCATGCTTTTCATATCAGCAGAAAACTAAATCCACTAAAACACTTCCATTGCGATGATAATAAATCCGAAATGACCCATGTTTGTGAAGTAAAAAGGACAATGCAAGTACTCATATTATATTTAGATTCATGAGGACCGACATTTCAACAAATTAGCAATGATAAAAGCACACAAGATCTCGACCAGACAGTTTACTGTAGTCAAACGTCTGTCCAAGGAATACACTTCATAATTCATGTTCTAGCTTTTCATCAAATCTTTTTTCCACAACTCCATTATCAGTTTACATAATGGATCTTTTTGACATAATTTTTCATACAACTGGGTATTCTGTTTGCAATCGCTTAGAGTGTCTCTAGAAGGAAACTAATAGTTAGCATATCCAGAGGTTAGCACTCTAAGATTGAATAAAATAAATATTCAGTCATCAGCCAGGTTATTCTGTACAAGGATCCGAGCATCAAGACATCCCATGCCTGCTTGTGTCATATAATTGTAGCCTCTTTCATTTATGAATTTAATTGCACATTAACATAAACATCTTGATCTAAAGACATTGGCATTTGAAATAAAATCTATGCGATAGCCTAGACCTAGGTGGTAGCCTGGAAAACAAACTTTAGAAAAATCACTCTACCATTGTAGAATATTAGATAAATGACCCAATATTTTCAAACTACTTTTAGAAAAAAAAAATCAACAGTTCAATATACCTCAACATTTGGAGGTACTGGCATTAAAATATTCAAGAATAATAAAAAAAATATTTTACATGTTGCAAAAGCAATTAGACTAGAAAACTTATAATATACAAATATAAAGACATAAAAATTATCCCAAATCAATCAGTTTATATGTGAATATATTGCATGTATAAATATAGTTTCACATCAAAATATAAACTAGGGTTTGAGTCACGAAAACAGCCTCTTTTAATATTTCAAGGTAAGCCTGCATACATTGACCCTCTCTAGATCCTGCATTAACGGAAGCCTCGTGCACTAGATACGTCATTTATCAAAATGAATATATGAAATCATATACAAATATATGATTGTATGTGTAGTAATCCAGGTGAGCATTGGCTAAATGCCTAAGCATTGTATACAACCCTAGCCTAGACGACCGAGCAAACGTCCATGACAGCACTGACATATGCCACCATTTTCCAAACGCAGGTCAATCAAAAAAATTTAAAACTCAAAGATAGTAATGCTAGAAATGCCCCAATTGTGCAATTAGGGACATTTAGCCATAGAAGCCTTGGGAACTACATTAAATAATATTTCTTTACATTGAACCATAACAAGGAAACATGAAAAGATGGTAAGTATAAAGGGGTAAAGAAACAGGGATACAAACCTGCTTGATCCAATATAAATGATAAGCTGGATCTTCCAGTCCTCCAAACCTTAAGGCTAAAGAAACTCAGAGCCAATATGACACCACGACTTACCATGCCTGTAGGATTTCTAGAGAAAATATATCCAAACAGCCCCCCAGCAAAAAGAAACTTACCTATAAAAGAAAATATTATGTTCGTTAGAGAGGATGTATCTCATATTCTTCACATCAACTACAGCGAACAAGACTACTACTCAGCTTACACTTCCAACTAAAAGGTTTGATTGGCATACCAAAGGGGATTCGTAAGCAAAAATCATGTTTTTCACACTTCTTTTGGTTGTGATAACAGCCTCCGTTTGTACATGAATGTCCATGCTCATTTTCCCATTGACTGGTTCCATGGTTGGAGCTTCATCAGGCTTACTCTCTGTGTGTCTCATACTAGTGTTGGCATCAATACTACTAGAACTACTTCCCTTGTGGCACAAAGAGACTGAATGCTGAAAATTGAAGAAAAAGTTTGGAGTCAGTCTTGCACTGTATAAATAAAAAGTGCAAAGAAATAAAATACAAGCTCTACTAGCGAAAATGAGTTTTCATTTGCTGCCATCTTTGTTTTAGTATATAATTTTAATATTTTCTTTCTGGTTCGAGAGAACCATGATAGCTGCAGCCAATGAACTAAAATGTCTGACCTAAATGAATATGTTGTCTTGATTTACAAAAAGACTAAATGAGACAATGCATATCAGAAGACACTGAATTATGTAAAGAAAAACTATGCAATCCACAATTAACTAGGAGCATACACTCAAAATTTCCAGATAATTCTTTATGTAGCATGCTCATGGATTTGATGACTAGTTAACCCACTTCATTAGAAAAGAGAAACCACAAGATGGGTGAAATCAAAGTGCCAAATTGATTCTGGATCATCAAAACTTATGCTTATTTGAGATCATGAAGAAAGGAACACATAATTATTCCAACTCCAACTTATCCATATAATCTCATCTCCCATCTGCTGTTGATTTTACACCATTTTGGCATGCAAATAGACACATAGCTCCAAATTCATGCGTAAAAGAAGAGATATGTTTATATCTCTATTATCTATGTACATATATTTATCTCCCAATGCACACCAATGCTGCTTGATCATGCATAACATGCATACAGAAGATGGTGCTGGTGTTAGAGATGGTAATCTGCCTATCATTTTCTACAAAAAATTGAAAACCTGACAGCAAAGCTCGAATGCAACCACTTATATCAATAGTTCAACACGTCAGCCCCATCTCCCATCACATTTTCGTCGCTACAAAAGGAGGTAAGGAGATGAAAGGAAATAAAGAAGGTGGAGGGTTGAATGGTGATTAAACTGATACCTTACCTCCACTGATGTTGGAAACTCGAATGGCTGGGTCTCTCACATACTTGCCCATGAGGTCCACCAGATCAGAAGAAACCCTAGACCACAAAGCCAACGGGCGAAGCCCCTGCCGTGGTTGGATGCTCCACCTCGCCGCCAATTTGGACCCATAAAGCTGCACGGTGGACATCAATCGATCTATTGATTAGAGTCCCTGAGATCAAGATCAACATAAGAACATGAGAAGTTGGCCGCATCTGAAACAGATCTTCCTAGAAACGTACGTCCAAGAACTCGAAATAATTGGAGACTTTGGGCGTACGGGCGGGTGATCGTCCCAGATGACGAAGAGGTTGACCAGCCGCGTCCAGACGAGATGAAGCAAAGGAGGAACGGAGTGCGGGGACGCGGCGCGTCGGTGGAGTATTCCGGCGAAGCAGAGCGATGGCATCGGGGGCTTGAAACCGGGAAGAGAAGCTTGGGGTAAACTTCCAGGAGTGGTCGTTGTGAGCTCGCCTTGGTGTGACTTCAGTCGGTTGAGCAGCCAAAATTGAATCTTTCGTCCAAGTCAATGTTGGGCCCAATCGAATCGAATCCGCCAATGGGTTCGATCCATTTCTGGTCCGACCCGTTAAAGACCCGGGCAACAAATCCCAAACCGAATCCCTAGACGAACGCTCTTCTTTCCGGTCGTCTCGCCTTCTCCACCTCCTTCTTAGGTCGGTGCCTCGTTCCCACCTACCATTCCCTTCGCAACCACCGCCGTTCGCGAGGAGAAACACCCACTCTCCAGCCGTCATCACGCGGTCTCCGGTGGGGGAAGCCTTTGGAAGGGGGAGTCCGGCGACCAAAGGCCAACGACCGGCTGCAAAGGTAACTCTGCTCATCGAACTCTTCCTCCTCCTCCTTGTTCTTTGCATTTAATAGGACAAGGTGTGGGACCTTTGTCAGAGATTGCCTCGATGGTTTATCAGAGTATTAATTGCTCGATTAGGAGGAAAACTTGCTCATGATCGGATCGAGATTTGCGGCTCCGATCCCATCGCTGGAGATTAGGATTAGCAGCCATTAGTTGCGGCAATGGGCATACATTGCAGAGATTGAGAATAGGGATTCTTACTTGTCGATCTAGGAGTAGATTTGATAGATTCTCCTAGTTGAGTCTCGCGTGCGCATCCCTGTTGGATGCCAGTCCTATACCATGATCCTAAAAGATCATGTCGAACCTTAATTTATTTATCTGGGCCTTGTTTCTTTAATGCTTAAATACCCTAGCAGTCTTCTGTTTGAGAGTTTGCATATCACATATGTAGGGGTTTAGATCATTCACACTCTGCAGTTTAACATACATCATTTGGAGAAGCTCCATTTAAGCATTGAATACTGCGACTCTCAAGTTCCTTACTGTAAAGGTAAGATCATTTCACCATAACATGAAGCACATTATTATGAGAGAAGATATGGATGCATTAATTAGACAAATTGACCATTTGATCGATGATGCTCTGAGCTATTTCTGCAAAACAACCTGCGGTAAACCTTCTAAGAAATTAGAAAGGTTTACCACTTGAGGAATGGAAATCAATCATACTGCCTAATGCAATAAGAAATTGAGAGGTAAGTGAATCAGGAAGGAGTATTCATTGCCCATTATGATGCACTGAGTGAGAAAGTTAAAACCAATATCACACAGTATGCAGATAAGATATCACAACCATACTTTAACCAAGAACGGTCTATTGTTAGGCTGTTCAGCTCCTTGATTTGTAATATGAGGTTTGCATGGTATAGTTTGCTGTATTTGCACCCTGACATGATTCGTCCTTCAAGTCAAATTCTCACTAATGTACCACGTCAATTTCATTTCAAGCAATAATATAATTTAGTGCATGAGAAATGATATAACTGTCTGCTGACATTGAAATATGATATTTCATGGTACCTTTTTTTGTTTATTAATACTTATGGAAGTGTTTAATTGGCATGGACAGAACATATTACTGAGAGAAAAAACTCCACATTCAGTAGATGTTCCATGGGATGTCTTTCTTCTCATTAAATAATCCTGAGATTTAATAACATCATACAGAAAAAAAAAGATACATCACTGTTATCATTTGGCAAGAACTATGACTTTTTGGCATATGGCATCCATAATAATTCATTAACCAAAGAATTAGAATTGGTGTAACTTGCTACTGCCTTTTAAATATGATATTGCACACTACTTCTCTTTTCTAACTTGTTAGCTTTCTAAATTGTATTGAACAGAAAAATTTACCAAGAGAAAAACTCTTCATTCAATGCCATGTCCTATTTGATGTCTTGGCTTATGCATTAAATAATTCTGAGATATTATGTCATCTTATAGAGAAGAAATGATTTTTAACTGGAATCATTCAGAAGGAAGCTATTAACATTTGTGTATGGATCCATGTAAACATGTTTGAGTAGCATAGAGCAGTAATGATTTGTTGAAAAAATGAATTAAATCCATCTGAGTTGGCTTCACCTATTAATTTAGGACTTCTGCTATCATAAACAATTGAATTCCTACCTTAAGACTCTTAATGCCAACTTTTGGTGGGTAATTTTTTAATGTTTGTTTGGTTTGCTTGGCACTTCATAAATAATCATTCTAGATAGATTTTTAGATAAGGATATTTGGGTCAGATACAATAAGAAGTCAGAGCTAGTATGAAAAATTAGTAATTGTAATTGTATGTGCCAAGGTATTATCTTTGTTTCTTTCTTCACAAAATGATTGAAGCTTATGGTTCTTTGGCCCAAAACTATGAGCATGAACCTAGAAGACGCATTTTCATCTAGACCTCAAGGAATGATGCTTCATCAGAGATTCACACAAAGTAACAATTGTAAATTTGTTTTCCCATTGTAGATGTTAAATTCACCGATTTGCATCCTCATGCTTCTGAAGCCCAAATTGGGCTCCCATTGGGGTCATCATCCTTGAAGTTTGTCATATCATATCCATCCTCTTCCTTTCAGTTCCTTTGTTATTTTCTTCAAATTGGACAATTCTTTTCCTTGTCTTTGTAACCAAGTGCTTGATTTGCTTGTGTACCTGATTGTAACTCAGGTTACACACTTAAGGTTTGGGCCTCTATTCTAGTCAACAAAACTTTCTGATTTTGTGCAGTCGTATACATACTGAGCATCTCAGTACCTGCCTGATCATTGGGTTTTGTTGCAACTCGCGGAAGGCATAGACATGTGTGTTAGCTGATTCAAACCCATTAAAATTCTGTCAGAGATATTTCAAAGTGAATTGTAAGTTTCTTTAGTTCTTCTGCTTCCTTTATCTTTATTTATCTCTATTGATCTTCTTGATCTCTTCTACAACCACTTTCCTTATGAAATTGAAGGACAAAAAAATCTGGAAATAGGATAAAATAGAAGGTAAAGTTTATTGTCCACAATATATTAGAGAAGAGAAATGATTAGTAGATTTTTAGTTCTGAAATCTGTTGATCATTTGCATTAGGTATACTAGTATCAGAGGAAGACATACCTAAAATAATACAATGAAAAACACAGATGTTTATGTTTGGGAGTACTCAGATCTTCCCGAAAACGAGTCTAGTGTTTTGGCCAATGTCATTTTAGTACTGAGACTATAATGTTTTATTTGCTCTTCTAAATCATTTAACTTGTTTTGTACAATTTTTTGCTGTTTTCCAGATAAATCATGACATGGTTCATATCAACAAGTAACATAGGTGGCAAAATGTTATGTTAAACATGGCATTTTTGAAATCTATTTGTGTCAACGTGGGAATCATATGGAATTAAGTAAACATGTATACTGCATGCAGACAGTACAAAGCGCATATATATATATATATATATATATATATATATATCCTGGTTTTAGAACATATAATCAATGCATGTTAGCATTTTTCTCATCAACACTAATTCATTGTGTTGCTTCTCCCGTTATCGTTTCAGAATACATCCTTTCACTACACGCACTCTGGAAGAAAGCCTGGTTGAGCTCCTGAAGTTAATTCTACGAAGGATATGGCACAATCATGTCTCGATAAACAAAGAAAGCAACCTAGTTCATCAAAATGTAAAATGACTGTTGTTAGTAAAGCAACAACCAAAGGATGCAAAAACTTGGACTTGAAGAAGCTTTCTTTAGATCATCCAGCTCTCACCGACAATGAGCCCCCTAGGAAGCAACCAAGGAGAAGTGAACATCCTGTTCATCTTCCTTCTGCTGAAATCTTTGAAGATTTTGGGTCTGCTAACACATGGATCTGTAAGAACTCAGCCTGTAAGGCTGTCCTTTCCTCAGAGGATACATTCTGCAAAAGGTGCTCATGTTGCATCTGCCACCTCTTTGATGACAACAAGGATCCTAGTCTTTGGTTAGTCTGCACATCTGAATCTGGTGATAGGGATTGCTGTGGATTGTCTTGTCATATTGAGTGTGCACTCCAGTGCCAAAAGGCAGGAGTTTTCAGTCTTGGACAATTTATGCTGCTTGATGGGAGCTACTGTTGTGCTTCATGTGGAAAGGTTTCTGGAATAATAGGGTAAGTTTTCACTTCTTTAGCTGTTGGTGAATTTGTATTGTGTGTTTATTTACTGAGTCAATGCGAATTTTTTTTACAAGTCAGTGTCACTCCTTAAGGTTACATGTGGTACCATGCACTTCTTGCATAGTTTTTCACACTTCATACCTCCTCTCCTTCCTTCTATCCCAACCGCACTGATGTTCTTCATTGTTTTACTGTTTACAATGTATTCTACATATTTTAATTTATTCTTTGTTTCCATTGTGTTTTTTCATCAAAATAAGGTGGTTACTGTAAGCTAATCTGCAGAGTCTGTTTATGCACTTCTATATGTATGGATGGAGGGTTATATTTGATATACTGTCTTCTTAATTCAAACCTTTATGTTGACATTCTGTTGTTCAGCCTCAACTAGATGCAAATATGTTTTCTATTGTTATAAGCAATATCATTTGTGCTTTGTTGACCACTCCTAATTACCGTTGGTCAATATGTTGACAGTTGATCATTTAGATGCTTAGAGACCGTGTAGTTTAGCAAGCCATATCTCTGACCGCATGTTTTTATGTAACTGATGTCAAGTTTAGTGATAGTTTTTGTCAAAAATTTTACTTTTTGGCTGTATAATAGTTGACATGTAGTGATGTCCTTCAACTCATCCCTAACAGATGCTGGAAGAGGCAACTTGCAGTAGCAAAAGATGCTCGTCGGGTGGATGTCCTTTGTTATCGCATTTTTTTAAGCTATAGGCTTCTGGATGGCACTTCTCGCTTTAAAGAATTGCACCAGACAGTGGAGGAAGCGAAGGCAAAGTTAGAAACAGAAGTTGGTCCAGTGGATGGAGTATCAGCCAAGATGGCCCGTGGCATTGTGAGCAGGCTGTCCATTGCTGCCGATGTTCAGAAACTCTGCTTTGCTGCAATTGAGAAGGCAGATGAATGGTTAAGATTGAGGTCAACTGGTCATTTAGAGGAAAATCACAAAGGTGAAACTCATTGATGCTTGTCCATAGTTGCTCTCTTGCTTCTGGTCAATACATGAGATTTAAGTTTGACACAGTAGTCCCTTTTTGCACTTTGTTGCAGATTCACTTCCGGCTGCCTGTAGGTTTCATTTTGAAGAAATATCATCATCTTCTCTTGTAATTGTTTTGAAGGAGGCTTCTTCAACATTTGATGCCATCAAAGGTTATAAGTTCTGGTACTGCAAGACCAGAGATCTACCATACAAGAAAGAGCCTGTCATCTTCCCAAGAGCTCAGAGAAGGATTTTAATTACAAACCTTCAGCCATGTACAGAATATGCCTTCCGGATTATCTCATTCACAGAGGATGGGGATTTTGGTCACTCTGAATCAAAGTGTTTTACTAAGAGCGTGGAGATCATCAACAAGCATATAGAGAATAATGGGGCAGAAGGGTGTTCCTCCAGTGACAAGCAAGAAGGGAAGACACCAGTTGCCAGATCCTCTGGATTTAAAGTTCGAAATCTAGGAAAGATATTGCGGTTAGCTTGGGCGCAGGAAGATGGGTGCTATGATGGGTTTTATGATGATAATGTTCAAGAGGAATCATGTGGTGGGAGTGGTGAAGTGATAGCAGAGGTTGTCGAAGCAGCACCTGCCACTTCACGCCGGCTTGACTTGAATGTGGCCACAGTTCCTGATTTAAATGCTGAGGCAACTCCACCCACTGAATGCTCTCCTGAGGAGGAAAATGCATGCAGCTCTGAGAAGAATGAATTAGCCAGATCTAATGGAAGTGATGATTCCCAGACTTGTGCAGCAACGTTGGTCCACGAAGTGCCTGCAGTGGAATCTCGACCTGAGTGTGAGAAACAACCAGCTGAGGAAACTTGTGAGGGAGATAGCACTTTGGTCAGTGGTTCACCTAGGCGATTCCAACATAGGCTGGGTCAGTTGGATGACAATTATGAGTACTGCGTGAAGGTGATAAGATGGCTGGAGTGTTTGGGGCACATTGAAAGTGATTTCCGCATGAAGTTCTTAACATGGTTTAGCTTGAGGTCAACCGAGCAAGAACGCAGGGTGGTACTTACATTCATCCATACACTTATTGAAGAGCCCAGCAGTTTGGCAGGGCAGTTGCTGGATTCATTTTCAGAAATTGTTACCTGCAAGAGACTGCGCAGTGGTTTCTGTAGTAAGCTGTGGCACTAATGTGAAAAACTGGCTCAGAGTTTCGGCTGCTCTTCCTCTTGTCCTCTTAACATTCATTAAAGAGGTTCATCCATATCGGTTTCTTTGATTATTTATCATACAGGTTGTTACTATCCGCACTCGCTAACTTGGAAACACTAACATCATCTGTCTACTACCATTTCAATGAGTGTCCACTTTGGCAGTTGTCCTTGGTTCAGGGAACTACTGCAGGTGATGCCCGTGACAGTTTGCTTAGGTGGGGTCCTCGTGGAGTTGGCTACAATCATAACCAACAAATGCAACCATTTGATGTTGCTGTTTGTTCCTTGTCAACCAATCGGAGGTTCGTAGTTCGTAGCGCTTTCGTTGTTAAAAAGTCAGATCCATATTCAACTTGCAGCGATCATCTATATACACAGATTTGTTGCTCCTGCTTGCCCAATATATTAGCTGGTTTATGTTGTAAAAGGTAGGATTGTGAAGACAGAATGATTCCATACATTGTCATAGTGGTAGCATGGTTTATCTTCCAATTTTGCTTGCTCATATTAGCTCAGGTACTTGGAAAAGTCTGCTTGAATGTCTCCAAAGCTCGACTGTCCAATTTACCTTCTCAATCTTTGAGAAGGTGAAAGTCACAGAAGCAATCACAATACATATGAGGACAATATTTGGATCTAAATTTGAATTTGACTATTTTGTAACAATAACGAGAACTGAAGAAGCTACTTTGTATTGTGACTTGATAATTTACCTGAACCTTAATTTTTTACCTTGCAGAACAGAAACGATTCTTGCTGGATGCTGCCAACTAATTAATATGTAAGATCATCCATTTCTTCGCTGACGTATTCTTTCAATGAAACTAACCATTGGATTGCAATCTCTTGTTGCTACCATGATTTTTCTTGCAATATTACCATTCTTCAAGGATGACATGCCAGTTTAATCAGTGTCCTTGACGATAATCACCTTAGGTTAATGATTGGAAATGTGACGATAATTTATCTTTGTTTGAAAATTCAAAATCTCAGCATTGATTTCATAGACCTGACCCACTTTTAATTTCAGTTTACTCATGCATCCTTAGCATGATTCCACTAGATTCTCAAATTAATAGCAGACACAGGATTCCAACTTGATGGACCAGTGAAGCCTCGGGTTTGATTTATCAGAAACCACAGTTACTAGCTCATTAGTTTAGTAGTCATGACAAAACACATGAAAACGACAAGGACATCAGATTACAAGAACCCATGACGATTATAAATGACAATGCAGTTGAGCAAATGCTTTTAACTTTTCCAGCCAAAAAAATTGGAAAAACTCGACTCTCATAACAAATATCATGAACACATCCAACTTTCTCTCACCAGAATATCATACATAAGCTAGACCAGTTAGTCAAGCAAATACAGTGAAAATATGTACTGACAGAATCAAGAACTTGTTAAACAAATATGACCACTTATCTAAGCAAAAAGATACTAACTCAAGGGTTCCAAAGGATTTGTGAAAGAAAAGGCACGTTCGTATTTGCCTAAGAGCATAGTGCACAGAAATATCTTATGTGACACATTAAAAGTAGAATGGGTTGTGATTACGTGGGTGCAACCCCACTCGATGAGGGAAATAACTGCATGAGAAACAACCCAAAAGCAATACACAATAGTATGATCTGGACACAAGAACAGAGAGAGTACTTGTACGCTATCCTCTGGAGCTTCAAGACCTCTTCGGCCGCAAACAGATCCTTCTCTAGTTCCTCAGCTCCTCCCCTCGACATGACAGTCTTATTTTCAGCATTCTCCACTTCACACATCATCTTCAGCTGACCCCCGGATAGAGATTTCTGCTCCTCTAAAAGAGCAATGTGATCTTCTTCTAGAACTCTCCAAATTTGCGTAGTTCTCGACAGGATTGTGTATTTGATTTCTACCTCTATCTTCTTCTCGAGCAGGTTCTCAAGCTCCATCTCCATGTCCCTGCATTTCTCTTGAAAGAACAACAGGTTGGTGCTATCTGATTCCTTGTTTGGCCGCTCTGTCCCGTTGAGGACTGCTTCAAGCTCAAGTATCTTTGTTTCCTTGGCCTTGACAACCGATAAAGCTTCTCCCAACTTGCACTCTAGATGCTCTATCTTTTCATTCTGTTCAACCAAATTCACTTCAACAGCTGGGGAACTACTGCCTTCTGTTTCTTCATATTGGCCACCATAATCATCAGGTAACACGTCTTTCCCAATTTCCCGAAAATTTTGAATCTCTGCAATATTCCATAAAAAATCATTTTTTTATTTACATCACAATTTCTGGAAGAAAAAAAAACCAATCCAGAAACCATCTTGACCACATGTTGACAGGTAGAAATAATAGACTATACTTGAAAATTAAGGTTTTCTTATGACATGGCTACTCTTAATCATCCAAAACCATTAAGCTCAAGGTCAACGATTTATGAATTAGAACAACACATATTGCCTAGAGTAGTTTATCCAAATTAAGTGTTATCAGTTCTTCGGCTCTAGTTCATAATGCAATTGAAAATGGTCAAACAAACATGCTGTTAGATATTATTCATAAGTCACTTTAAAATGACAACCAAGATGACATTGTCATAACTGCAATAAGTTTACTGCTTTATTAATTAAATGCAGCTAGTGATAGCTAAGCTGGTGATGTGCAGCTTATTGGATATTTCTTCTAAATCAACTGCATCTAACTATAGGAAGGGAACTACAAAAAAATATCAGAATCCAGCACATTTAGCTGATGCCAAGCTTAAAAAGGTTCTAATTCATAACAGCCCATGTGTACATTTCACCAATATGAAAATCCAAGCAAATGAGTTGATGTATCATCATATTCTCCAAACTCCAATGTAATAATATATAGCTATGTGGATGGATAATATGCTTGAATTTAAATGACAAGATTAGTTCTAAAAAACAAGCATGCAGAGGATAATTATATGATAAACCCTGTCATATCAACATCAAGATGCAATCTGGGCAAACCATAAACGATTAGCACATCAAATTCAGGCAGAAGTCATAACAACATGAGCAACTAGAATCAAATTCTACACTACCATGGGCGCAACTGCAGATCACTCGTTGATGTTTAATTTGAAGTTGCACATAATAAAAAAACATTGAAAAGGTCAGATTGCACAATTATTGATGCAATTGCTTATCTTGAACCCAAAAAGAACTAGATATTGATGTAGAACAGGGTAGAGAAATAGAGAGATAGCAAGAGAGGAGTAAGATTACAGATTAGAGAGGAGAGAAAGAGAGGAGTGAGATTAGAGATTAGAGAGGAGAGAAAGAGGCTAGAAAAGAGAAGATGCAATTCTTTTTCATTTAAATCTGAAGTGTCTTATCTATTGACAAACTCCACTATTTATAGGGGACTAGGAACCTTAGTACAATCAATTGAGGTAATGATTTCCAAGAGTACCCTCCCTCCTAGGGAACTTGTATACCTTTTAAAAACCTAAAATGTGACTTCTATGAAACCTAAACAACTTTAAAACAACTTATTACAACTGAGAAGAAAAAGGGTGCACTTGATACAAAAGTAAAGTCCCAAGGTTAGCACCTAGAAAGACTAAATGACGCTTCAATTTTCCACACAACTCTTGGAGTTTCTAGGTCAAATAATTAATGACTTTTGCTGATTTATTTCCCTAAAATAAACTCTTTTGAAATCCCTTATAAAGATAAATGAATCTTCATGTGGAAAAGCACTCGACCCCGTAGAGTGATTAGGAAGGTAGTGGTCCAATAAATCTGGTGCAAAGTCGTGAAGTTCCTTCAAAGTAATCCAAGTGACATTGGAAGTTTGACAATCACGCAACTTGACAAGAAAGTATTAGTGACACTAGTAGCAGACAAAACAATGCAGTCACCAAGAATAGCCTCTACACCATCCTTGTGTTGTGGAAGAGTCGATGCTTTGAGAGGATTGTCACATGCTGGAACATGGGTAAAAAGAGGAGGCTCAAAAGTACCATGATATAAAGTTAAATTTTTCATATTGAAAACTGAATTAATATTTAAGTCGAAAGGCAAATCGAGCATATATGCATTATATCTTAGCTTTTTGATAATAGGGAAAGGATCAATAGCTTGAATACTTAATTTTTTGAATGAGGTTTTGGGGAATCTCTCAAGCCAAATGCGAACCAAGACATAATCCAATTTAAAACTCTTGACTCTTACAATGTGCTTAGTAGCAAATTTATTACTTTCATTATTTACAGTAATTTTATGTCGAATCTCAGTATATAAATCATGGATATGTTGAGTGAATAAGTAGGCTTCATCTGAGGCATGATAGTTAAGTGGGAGGGATCCAAGGTCAATTACATGTTGGATTTCCGATATGAGTGGTTGTTCCTGGTTGTTCACTAGGTAATTCCAAAGGTATGACATCTGAAAATTCATTTAATAAGGATTTAACTTTAGGAGTTAGGTCATGAGCAGTACTAGGAAATTCTTTAGCAATGACCACATAAAATTTGTTGTTTAAGCTTTTTACTTCAAATTTCAAAAGACTTACGGTCCAGTAATTAGAGTCCCTTGGTGGTTGGGGCATGTGGAAGGGATTTGAGAGTTCCTTATTGGTCCTTTTCTGATGATTTCATTGGTCGCAAGATGATGTTTTTACCTTAATAGTAAAAGGCATGGGTGTTTTCTCTCGCATGATTGGTAACATTGAGGTCATATAGTCAAGGTTGACCTACAAAAATGTGAGCAACATCCATTGGTAGAACATCACAAATCTCATCCTAGTAATCGCACAGTACAATCTCTCGGTCACAAGTAAAGTGGTTTGTCAACCCAAGCTACCTTGAATGTATCGTATGCGACTGTACTTTAAGGTTTAGTCTCTTGATAGTAGATTTTGAGACTACATTCATAGTGCTACGTCCATCTATAATCAACTTGTAAGTTCTCTCGATTTGTATAAAAGTACAGAATATATTAGAATCACTAATAGGAGAGAGAATGATACGGACAATGTTGTCATGGCATATTCAATTTCTAGTTCATTTGTATCACTTGAGTAGGCTTTGAGTTGAACTACTTAGTCTATTTCCTCGATTTGATCCTCTATTTCTTTTTTTAAGGTAAGGGTACGTTGTGAACAACGAGAGGCAATATGCCCTCTATTGTTACGATAGTTACATTGGATTGAAGATGAGCTAATTTGAGAATCAATAACCAAATGAGTAGGACAATTCATGGTTGGGCTGGGGTGTTTGCAGCAATGGAGACTTTTGGCTTGATAGAGCCACAACTTGGATATATTGGGAAATAGTTATTATTGAAAGATTGAGAAGATGCTGGAGGAGTTGGATAGATTTTGAGGGACTTATCAATCTCATGGGCTCGTCAGGAAGCTTCCATGGATGTCAAACCTTGATAAACCTTAGTAAAAGTTCTATGGTGTCAGGGAAACTTCTCGTTGGATGTCAAACATTAACCTATTACCAAACCTTCGAACAATGATAATTTGGTCCTCTTCAATTTTATACTTAAGTAAGCAATCCTTAAATCGGGCCAAATACTCGCCCTTATTAGAATTCAATAGTTTGAGGTTCAACTGTTCAATCATTTGGCCGTGTAAGTAGATTGCCAAATATTTTTCATTAAGTTTTTGTTTCATGGCTTCCCATTGGGTGATAGAAGGCTCTTGACAGTATCCAAGACTACATTGGATATGTTGTCAATACTTTCTATTGGGTCCTACTAGTTCTTTTTTTTTTTTTTGCAAGTCGCACGTATTTAATATCAATCATTTTGTACCATTCAATGTAGTCCTCAATACTATCTAATCAGTCAACAAACACATTAAGTCAAACCTACCATCAAATTGTCAGCAAAATCGAACTTGATCCATTACTCGAGTTTGTGGGTTTCTAGTAGGTTATTAGAATTCATCCTTAAGGTCAAAAGGTTAGTTATTACAAATAACTAACCCAAGTTCAAAAGGTTAGTTATACCTTTTAGAAACCCAAAATATGACTTCTAAAAGATCTAAACAATTTTAAAATAACTTATTACAAATAAGATGAAAAAAAGTGTCTTTAATACAAAAGTAGAATCCCAAGGTAACCACCTCAAAAGACGAAAAGAATCTCTAATTTTTCACACAACTTTTAGAGTTTCTAGGCCAAATAATTGATTATTTTTTACTGATTTCTTTGTCTAGAATAAACTTTTCTGAAATCCTCTATAAAGCTAAATGGTTCTCCATCAGATATACGCATGATGAAATTCAATGATACTAACAGAAATTTTAATACCAATTTATCTAAAAATGTCATAAGAATATGATTTTCAAACAACACTAAGAAAATGCATAAACCTGGAAAATTTGTAAACACCAACAGTACTCATTAGGAATTAGAAGAAGTGAATACCATATCTAAATCCAAACTATAGATGGCACTGTAGGACCTAATATATCATTGATAAAACATTTCAAAATCACCATGGTTGTATTGAGTATACAGGGGATATATGTCACATCATTATGCACATCTCCGGATTAGAATAGGATGGATCTACAATTACACCGATGAATGATGTTTAGCCTATGTTGAATGGTGTTTTTTGAATGAAATATAAACAAGGGGGAGATTTAGGGTGGTCATATTTGTCACAGCAATGAATATAGATTCAGAGTAAGATATAGATTGTGTCGCCTATCTTATCACTGTTATTAACTGAAGTCCCTAGGGAGTTCTGAATTTTGATCCCATCAAGTGACTGTCCCATAAGTTTTAGCCTTCAAAATAGTCAGTTTATATTGAAATACACTTATTGTGCCTGACAGATGAATTCTGATTCTTTCTGACATGTTACTTACTATAAAGTTATCAACAGACGAATATGAAGAACATAAGAGAATGTTTATACGCCAAAAGGAGTTGCCTTCAAGGTTTCTCTATCCTTCTTAGGTATCAGAGTTTCACGACATAGGTTAAAATAGACAAAAGCTGGCCTGCAAGCCATTCGTAAAAGGTTTAATGAGCATGAATGAGAATGGACAAGTATACATAAACATGTTGGACATGTTATGCTGTTAGGTTATAAATTTTTTAACTCATTACTATTTGCAATCCTACTTAAACTTCATTACAGTACATGACAGTCAATATCCTCCAATACCTACCGGTCATAATTCCTCTGTGCTTCTATAAGTCTAATGTATCTTACATGAATCTCAAGGGAACTCACTCAATAAATCTTTTAATTAATGTGAAAATGGATGCTCCAACTAAAATAAATATCAATCACAGTGTTCCATATCTGCATGTAGAGGTACCTAAGAAGTATTTCTTACAAGAAAAAGAGGAAAGTAGGAAATAGAGTTAACCTAATGACGGAGCTTAGCTATGATCAGTTAGCTGAGTGATTCACCCAGCAGCACCAACAGAAAGTTTAACCTAGGATGGAGCTTATTGATCCGTTAGCTGAGTAATTCACTCAGCTGCACCAACAAAAAGCTTTACCAACACAAACCAGTCATTTAATTGCAGAACTTCACAAATAAAAGGGCGAACAGAAAGAGATAGAGGAAGCACTGGGTAATTATTGAGGTCCCCCAAGACCTTGGCATACATTGTAGGGAATTATTTTTGTGTTCAAAATTTGATCAGAACAAAATAGAAAAATGAAAAAAGCCTAGATATGAATCTTAATAGTCTACAGAGGAAAAAACAGCTTTTGGAACTTTTTGTACATAACATTGTAATGAATTTCTTTTTTTTGGTAAGTAACAAGGAAGGAAATTTTGGTAATAGTGATTAATTGAAATAACATGTGCCAAGAATAAAAATGAAGCAAAATGGAGAAACAATGAAAAGAACAGTGTACTCTTACAAATTTTTTTAGTAACAATTGACTTTCTTGTCCAAATATTTAACAAGTTATGTGACTGGAAGTAAATTTGTTACTAGACAAAAAATACCGTAATCATCCAAGATAAAACATGGATCCTATCCTTCCATAAGTGCATTACCATACATCATTCAGGGATATCAATTTTTTTTCTTGTTCATTCCCACAAAGTCTTATTTGGTCATCTAATCACCTGACAGTAGCAATCAGAATTTCCATTGTTGCTGCATCTACAGATCATATGGACATTTTCAAATCACCTTAATCAATTTCCCTTAGTTTATCAACAAGTGATACAAGTACCTAGATGTTCTTGGCTCTATTTTCTCTAGTAATGCTCATGATGACATCCTAGTCATTATAGATAAGCACAACATTTGAAAACCACCAATAGAACCAATCCTGCTGCCTTTTTTTCTCAAGTTTTTGCCAATTGTCAATTTATGGCTACAGCTGCTAAGTGCAAAAAGAGGATGGAAAAAAATAGCTCTATATCTTTTTAATTTCGCTAACCCAAGTTCGTTGATTAAAAAAAAACTAATATAGTACAATAATAAGATGATGATAACAAAACAAGCTCTATATCTTTATAACAAGGCTAAGCCAATCGTGTTGATCCAACAAAGACTACACACCTTTTCTAGAACATTAAATGTTAAAACCTAAAAAATTACACTTAACGCATTAAACGAAGGTGAAAAGAAAAAGGAGCTGCACAGATCTTGTTATGGGAACATGAAAATGAGACGACCTACCATTTTCTAGTGCTTCTTTTATTGCTTGGAGAGAATCAATTGACTCTAGAAAGGGATCAAGATCCGACAGTGGCTGACTTTTAGACCTATTCTCACCCCCTGAATACTCGCCATCTAAATCATCCCTCAGTACGTCTCCAATGCCCCCATTCTCTTTGAAGAAACCTGATCTGACTTCTACACTTGGCTGAGCATCATCACTCTGTTCACCGCAATAGTTCACAGATTTCTCACTCTGCTTCCCATTACTAGCCATGCTATTCGTACAAAAAACAGCCACATTTGAACTCTGCAAGTCAGAATAGGAGTTCTCCATCTCGATCTTAACTTGGTTTTCTGTAATTTTCTTAACATCGGCTCTAACTCCTTTTGCCCGCTGACCTCTTTGTTGTACAACATGCCCTGGTACTCTTCCAATAACATTTCGTGCCCTACTTCTGTCCCTCCCAAAACCAACCGTTTCATGCCGCAGCCTTAGAGCACTCGCAGCTGTCGATGACTTACTACCATGATCATCACTGCTCTCAGATTCTATGCCGATATTGAAACCAGTAGCAGTGACTAATAAACCAAGCTCTGGATCTAACGTAGTGGGGGCAACTACAAAGGGAGTCCCTCCAATGTTCATGGACACCGATGAAGCAACTGAACCTTCACCCTCAACCTCGTCCTCGCCATCACTCTTGTGCTTGTTGTCTTCATGAGCTTTTGATGGCTCCGCAAGTGAAAGCCTGCGCTTCAGAATCTGAGCTGTATCAGCACTGCCTGTTATATCTTTATTCGAATCTCTCCTAATTCTCCTCCACTTCTTCAATCCAAAACCTTTTGAAGGTGCCAACTTCGATGCCACCACCTCCGCCGCTGCACTCGAAGGAGATCCAATCGAATTGGAAGGTGACTCGGCCAAAAACTCTCCTCCAACGGGATCCCTATTAACCTTCACAGCCCCAGGAGAGGAAACCACTGCTTCACCAGGAGAAACATTACCCCTCTCCTCCCGAATTTGATCTGCACCTCCTATCCCAATTGGAGAATCGATCCCAGAAGGCTCTTCACCGCCCAGTTCACCGCCAAACTCCGCCTTAATTTCACTCAAAGGAGCCATCTTTACAGTGGTTTCACTTCTGTTCTCCCCTCCCAGCTCTTCCAACCTCGATTTGGAGCTCTCCTCCGAATTCATTCCCAAAGCTACTGCAAAACCCTAGATCACCTACAGTTACACGGATGATGACCAGGAATTAGGGAGAATTACAACAAACCGCCGGAAACTTCGACAAAGATCGCGATTTCCTTTCAAGGGAAACGAAACGAAGAGAACGAGCGATTCAATCGAAATCCAAATGAAACTTCGACCAGGGAGAATCTCGGATTTCGAAGAAAAAACAAACCTCTATCGCGGTTCCTTCGTCGGAAATCGAACACAAGGGCCTCCGAAGGGGGCAAAAGGATGCCCCCCGAATCTGTGAGCTCCAAGACGGGAAGGGAGGAACGGAAGAGGGTGATGTTATTTTCTTATACGGATTTATTACGTGGGAGGATGTCGGTGGACAGATAGATAACTGGGCCCACACACGTGGCCGTGCTTCGCAGAAGGCCACCAGGCACAGAACACCTGTCGTGCCGTAACCACCAATACAACGCCTCTTTCCATTGGGCGACGTCCGCGTACCGCTTGGATCTTCCTGTTTGGTGATCCCACCCACGCAGAGGATTTCACGAGGCATTCGATCGGATCTCATGCTCGCTCGCTGTCAACCAGCATCAGTTAAAATTCGCAAAAGTGGCAGGCCGTCTGCGAAATAATTTCACATGGCAATGCAAAGTTTAAACAACGAAAACTATTTAACTTGCAGTTTTAGGTTGACCTCACGTACTTGGATGAGATATGAGACATAGCGAATGCATAATTTCAATTTTTGTCCATAAACTATAACTACAAATGTCAGGTTAAATGACTTGAGGATCTTTTCTGTGAGGGGTCACTACCACAGGAAATTATCTGATATTTCAGCTTAATCAATCAAAAATATCTTTCATCTCATCTCTTGGTTGGATGTCTTCTATTTGAATATATACAGTCTGCTTTCTACCGATATATTGGACTTCAAGAAAGGCTCCATTTGTAGTTAGCCCCCCCTGTTAGGGGTAGTGCAAAATAGCAAAGTAGTGGTTGTAATGTCTTGGCGTGCGTGGAACATTTGCTTGTAGTATTACGAAGCAAGTGAACTCAAATATGGAAAATAGCTTTTAAAGACTCGGTATATGGGAAATTTGCTCTTCCAATACTTTCACAAGGAGCAGACAGACAGCTCTCTCTCTCTCTCTCTCTCTCTCTCTCTCTCTCTTACTTGGATGGAAGTTAAACCAACACCACTCTCCACTCGAAGTTTAAGCTACATCCACATCTCGTAGCAATTAAAAGCATTGTATTACACCCACCACGCAAGCTAGTTGGGTTTCTTTAACCCTTAACCCTTTTGGCTTTGTCAAGGATGACAAGTTCATGAAGTACCTGAGGCTGGAGATGAAGACTGGGTGGGGGGGGGGGGGGCATGGCCACTGGAGTTGGGCCATACCATAACCTTTCGGATCAATCATTGGTTGACCCTGTGCACAACAACGCCTTCACCAATCTCAAGTTCCAGTGAGTGTAGCTCTTGTTCCGAGGAGGCCATGATCTCCTTAATCCCTCTCTGTGGCATGCTTTGCCACCACTCGATAGTAATGGAAAGATTTATCTGTAATTTTGCAGCAATCAGCAAGCAACGTTCCGTAGTTCAAGACACTTTCACGGAAAAAGCTTCCTGGTCTGGGAAACCAGGAAACTTCTTTGAATGGTGTCCATCGAAGAGCTCATCGGAAACATGAGGTAACGATGATGATTACTTCCTTCATCTTCTTTCTCTTCTCCTATTCTGTGTGTGATTAGAGAATTCAAATAGGGCGGGGAAGACGACGAGACGGGGCGAGGCGTGGGAAGCACCGGTACGGCCGCGTGTCACCTGTTCCTACGTGGTGGGAATTCCTTGGACCGCGCGATGTGGCCCCCGCCACTCTATGCATGAGCCTGTCTCTCATTCTCCATGCATTGCACACTACATCGAGGCCCACGCCTCCCCATAATAACGCCAAACTCCAGCACGTAAATTGCTAGAATACACTGCCAGCAGCAAGGCGAAGCAGAAGAAAGAAGAGGCGACGGCCATATGCCCGTTTCAAATTTCCAGCCAATGGCTGACAGCTTTTACGTGTCTTGTACAGTGTTACAACGCTAATTCAGCATCAGCAGCATAAAAGGGCCTTCGTGGTGTCAGTTTGCCCACCAAACGAAGTAGGAATTTTTACTCTCTCTCTCTCTTACTTGGATGGAAGTTAAACCAACACCACTCTCCACTCGAAGTTTAAGCTACATCCACATCTCGTAGCAATTAAAAGCATTGTATTACACCCACCACGCAAGCTAGTTGGGTTTCTTTAACCCTTAACCCTTTTGGCTTTGTCAAGGATGACAAGTTCATGAAGTACCTGAGGCTGGAGATGAAGACTGGGTGGGGGGGGGGGGGCATGGCCACTGGAGTTGGGCCATACCATAACCTTTCGGATCAATCAATTGGTTGACCCTGTGCACAACAACGCCTTCACCAATCTCAAGTTCCAGTGAGTGTAGCTCTTGTTCCGAGGAGGCCATGATCTCCTTAATCCCTCTCTGTGGCATGCTTTGCCACCACTCGATAGTAATGGAAAGATTTATCTGTAATTTTGCAGCAATCAGCAAGCAACGTTCCGTAGTTCAAGACACTTTCACGGAAAAAGCTTCCTGGTCTGGGAAACCAGGAAACTTCTTTGAATGGTGTCCATCGAAGAGCTCATCGGAAACATGAGGTAACGATGATGATTACTTCCTTCATCTTCTTTCTCTTCTCCTATTCTGTGTGTGATTAGAGAATTCAAATAGGGCGGGGAAGACGACGAGACGGGGCGAGGCGTGGGAAGCACCGGTACGGCCGCGTGTCACCTGTTCCTACGTGGTGGGAATTCCTTGGACCGCGCGATGTGGCCCCCGCCACTCTATGCATGAGCCTGTCTCTCATTCTCCATGCATTGCACACACATCGAGGCCCACGCCTCCCCATAATAACGCCAAACTCCAGCACGTAAATTGCTAGAATACACTGCCAGCAGCAAGGCGAAGCAGAAGAAAGAAGAGGCGACGGCCATATGCCCGTTTCAAATTTCCAGCCAATGGCTGACAGCTTTTACGTGTCTTGTACAGTGTTACAACGCTAATTCAGCATCAGCAGCATAAAAGGGCCTTCGTGGTGTCAGTTTGCCCACCAAACGAAGTAGGAATTTTTACTTCTCTAGACTACTGTTTTCATCTCTCTCTCTCTCGCTCTCGCTCTCGTGCCCTCTGTACTGTTCATGCAAAAAGACTTGATCTTGCTTGTCCAACGGCTATATTTCATGTGGCAGGCAGTGGAATCTATGGAAGCTTTCATGAGCTGCTCTCGTGTTGTCCTCCTCACTGTCAGATTTCTCGGAATCATCTTTGGATTCATAAGCACACGCAATGGATCACTGGCTTGAAGAATCAATCATACACTAATGTGTAAAGAATGAAGGAATAAGGATCTATTTATGCTCGTATCGGTGGTTTCGGTTGCATCAGCTTCTAGTTGAACCGACAGTGCACGAATCAACAAGCAATTAAGCCGTAGAAAACAAGTAAGATTTCCTAATGGGGGAAATCTAACAAGAAATTATTCACAAAATTCCTACAAGGTTTAATTATATCCAAAGCCATTTTGAGACGATAAACAAATCAACCTGCGGAACCCATAAAATGTTTATTTCAACTTTCATTATCAGCATCAAGTAAAATTAGAGGCAATGACCAAAGACAATTCAAAAAAAGACTTATTGCCATAGTTGATGGGAAGATTCAAATGCATGGATTATTCAGAGTTCTACATGCACTTGGAAGAGAGAAAAGATCTCTGTTGCAGCCAACAAGGCCTTCGAAACATCCATCCATATTTTGATACACAACACTTCAAAATTTCAAGAGTACTGAGATTCTAGTTGATTTCGGTCTTTTTCTTCAGGTGGATGCTTCATGACTGTTTAAAAGGCCTGTACATTGAAAAGTCTAACCAAGGTAACCCAACTGTAAAACAACTAATTTTGGTGGCTACATCGCTGCAAGAGAAACCCGAGAAGAGATTTGTTCCACGAGCACTTTCTACAGGGACGATCAGCGAAGGGTCTGTGAGTAATACAATGATGGGTGCGTGCGAGCAGCCACAGGAGAGTGAAACACAAAGCGGCTAGGCAGTAGAGGACCACGTCCTTCTGAAGTGCTTCCTCTTCTCATCAAACTAGTATTGACCCCAGTGAACGGGTTTGGTAACAATGGTCTCAGGCCACCAGGAAGGTCCCTTATGTGGTTCTGTGAAGAAAAGCAGGTAAATGGTCTCTGAGACGAAGGATTCAAACCCGAGGCAGCAAAAGGCAAAGTGCTTGTCGGACTGCTTAAAGTTGGTTCCTTATCAGTCTCGGGAAAGTCGCTGATCACAATCAGTTCATTCATCATATAAGGAGATGGAGAAGATTTGGCCCTCTTATATGCATTCTTTTGCTGAATCTGCTGATCAGGCCTTGGCACAAAAAAAGCATGCTGGGGAGTGACTGAATAACCAGCCATCGGTGTGCTAGGCAGGCATATGGGAAATTTGTGCTCATCCATTGAGACAGCCGAGTCAAGGACAGGAGAACCACCAAAGATGTGGTGATGGTGTCGAAAATTCTCCTGCTTCAGAAGGCTGTTGGTTGAGCCAAATCCAGGAGGAGACCGGAAATTTACATGTGATGGGTAATCCAAAACTCTACTTTGGGGTTTCACAAGCTCTTCATCTTTCACCACCATCAAATTCTTACCCATCAACCTAAGGATCGGACTGGAAATTGACTGGTTATGTGGCTGAGATGATGGGGTAGCAACACTGGAAGTTGGAACCTTGGCTGAAGAATCTGATGAATGCTTAACGAATGTAGGTTGCCCATCTGGTTGCAAGCTGGAGCTGGCCATAGTATTAGTTCTCTGATTCTTGTATGAACTAAAAGAAGAAGAGACTCTTGGCCTGGCAAAAAAGTTGGACAGCTGCTTTCCCTTGGTTGTCCTGTGGGCAGCATTTGATCTTAATAATTGAGACTCTCTTGAGAGGCTCTCCCTACATGAGCAACAGAATAACTTATCCTCCAGTGAGTGGTTAGGCTCTTTTGCTGGCAGATTTTCCTTCACTTCATGGTCTCTGTCGTCAGCATTTCTTTCTGCAGCTGCTACTGTGTCTTCAGTAATTGGTACTATCAAATCCGACTTGTCTTGAGAATTAATAACAATTGCTAATGGTTCAGCCTCTGAATCTGTGTATTTGGAGTCCTTTGAAGAGGGGAGGGAGAGAGTTGAGGCAGTTGACACAGGTGATCCACATGGTTCGTCTTCACTAGCCAAATTTGTAGCATCATTTGTAGTTGTTATAACTGAGGTTATCGATGTCCCCTTTTGAGGCATTTGAGGCCCCACATCCTCATGACTAGTCAAGCAGCCACTAGACTCTTGGACGGACATGGTATCAGCCGTACACTCTGTGAGCTCGATAGCACAAGAGCCTTTTTCCCCTCTGACTGCCATTTCATCTGTTATTTGGATATTAAGGCCATCAATATCTTCGCTGGGCAAGCTACCACTGTTCACCTCTTGCTTCTCGGATCCTTCCACTAATTGTTCTTTGTGGGCCTTGCTTTTAGATATAGGTTGAACTTGTTCAGCCGATGGCGAAAGCTCTGATCTGGCACCAAATGTTGCTTGCAGGTTTTCTGAACTCACAATACCATTACGGGAAGGATTGGCAGTAGCCATTTCCATTGAAGATTTACTGGCACAATTTCCAGAGCCAAAGACCTCTAGTTGCATGTTCAAGTTTTCAGAATCAGGATCGTGGTTTTCAGTTTCAAGGCGCAACCTCTTCAAAGCACTGTGTTTCTGCTTTCCCATTATGTTTCTGTCATCTCTTTTCTCAGGTCTTAGGACATCTTTCGTGTTTGGAGATGCATGATTCATCATCTCTCCTGCTGCAAATATTGCAACATTCTTCTTCGAGCAACCAATTTTATGGGATCCTAGTGAATTACTTGTTCTTGAAATATCGACGCCAGGTCCATGCACTCCTCTGCGGATAGCTGTCCGAAATTCTACTCCATTCTTGGAAATGGATCTATGCTTACGAAAATTTTTAAAGGAAAAGGATTTCTCACTTAGATCACCTTTCCCTGCTTCCAAGTTGATGGATGGTCTTTTAACTGAGTCATCCTGTTGCCAAGTTAAATTGATTTGGTCCTCTATTGAGGAATGAGAAATCTTGGAAGAAAGTTTTGTCCTCTGAGAAGGCTTATCAGATTCCTGCTGGATATCCAGGTCAATCTCCTTTGTTTTGATCCTAGGAGTCACAGAACTCCCAGATGATTTTAATATTCTCAATAGGAGACCATGTTTCACAGTACTTTTTGATGACCATTTGCAAGTGGAGATAGGAAGCTTTTCAGAGTTTTCAAAGCCATTGACCATGGAGGGGATCATCTTTGGAGAGCTGACAAATTCTTCAGATAACCTAGAAAACTTCAATTGATCACTTATAGCAACAGAAGACTTACCAGGATCCAGATGGCTACTCTTGGCAAGCCTGCTTCTGGTGACATTATTATCTGACACACAATGAACATTCTTTCTGAGAGGCTTTTTCAGGATATCGGATTGTCTAGAACACATCCACTGCCTTGAAGAAGCAGATCCACTGCCCTTGGGGAAGTTTTCTGGGTTTATTGATTCTTCATTCTCATAACAAGTATCCATAGTACAATCTCCTTCATGTGCAGTTTTCATCTGGTTTAGCAAATATATGAGTCATGCTATCAAATTCCAAAATGATCAATGCTGGTGAGAATTAAACTAATTTAAAATAAGTTGGCATGCAAAATTCAGCAATGAAATAGACAAAGTTGCGGAAGAAGTTGCGAAGTTGGACACGTAAAGTGAAAGGCTAGAAAGCATCAAGTTTAACAAACTTAAAGACTTACTACAAGACAAAGATCATAACTGAGAAAGCCTGAGCAAGAGAAAAATGAGGACAGAAATAGTCACAAATTCGAACTTCCAACATCAAAGAAATTGAGGAAAGGAATCAAAAGAATTGCTGATTGGACCATAGAAGTAGTAGTCTGAATCTTTCTTTAGAATTCACTATAAGGTAGTTTCAGATATCTTAAGTACATACAGAATTTTAACATGTGGCAAGGTAACTACATAAAAAATGATGCTAGTGGCTATTATTCTCATATAGCATATTATTGAAAATACCAAAATCCTGCTTCCAAAAGAGCATGAACTTACTGAATCATTGAAATTTCCATATTTTGTGTTTAGATAATCTCAGGTAACAAAGGTTGTGGGTACAAGTACACATATGCAGCCATAGATTTCTTGATGAAAAATGAAGTACCTGTGCTTTCAACAGCAAATATGAGCTCAGTTTCTTTCTCTGTGCCTTCACTTTCATCTTCTTCGAGTACTTTGTCGACAAGTGCTTCTTCTTTCTGATGAATTTTTTTTTGGTTGTCTCAATTACTTCTGCATGCTTCAAAAACTTCTGTTCTTCCTTCAACTCTGGTGTATCATTGAGCTTGGATAAAATTCTGAGTTTTATGCCATTTGAATCAACATATACTGCTCGTTCATTTACGTCATCTCTAGAATTTGTTGGTAACTTTGGTTTCTTTGCTTCCATATCAACACCAACAGTTGCTGCTGTGGTACATGCCAATTCGATGGCCCAGTTTGTGCCATTCCTCCTATCAAGATCTTCAAGAGTGCAGTGAGGAGCAGTAGCATAAATATCCACCATCAGTCTCTTCTTCCTCGGTTTCACTTTTGGTTTTAAGAGTTTGTTTGAAACCCAGTTGTTGTTGGACACCATTGAGAGGCACTGATCTATATGAGCATTCAAAGTTGTGTTTGAAGTGGAAGAAAATGTTTTACAAACTGGACAAACCTTTGAAGCCATATGATCTGAAACTGTGCTAGAGTTAGATATTATGTCCTCTGCCTGACAGCTCCTAGATATGACACCTAATTTGACTATCAACCTGCACTTCTTTTCTAATGATTCATGTGAGCTTTGAAGGCTTTTGGTAGGTTCGAAAACATCTATTTCTGAAGGTGCTTTAGATAATGAGGAGGAAGGTCCACCAATTTCACTGGAAGTTCTTTCGACTTGCTCATGGTTTCTTATCCAGCCAGTTACGGCATCACAATGAGCCAGTTCATCTTTACAGATTCTCTGACAACTTATCGCCTTCCTATCAGGAGATGGTTTCTCTAATAATGAACATGATTGCTGTCTGACAATAGCAGCCTCCACTGGAGGATCAGCATGCGTTGGGATCTGTTCAATTTCTGAGCATATAACAGGTTGTACAGATTCTGATCCCTTTCTGCTACACTGGACTCTCACCAAACTTGGAGTTTCGAAAGGTGGCAAAAGATCTTTGACACCGTGCTTCAGGAAAAGCTGCAAGAAATGTGGTGTAAATGGCCAACTTGACTCAAGGCCTTTGCTCCTTTTTGCAAAAGCATAATCTCTGAAATCCAAGAAAAAGATCCATCAGAATGAACATCCACTATATTTGTTACCAAGGCATAAATTCTATGGACATAAGATCCTCAAATGCAGCTCCCTACTTCCAGTATAGGCAATCCAGGAGGTCAGCTTTTCATGACAAAATTCTACCAAGAACTAGTTCAAATTGTACACTTATTACCAAAACTGGATACAAATTGATACCACAAATCAAGAACTAGACAAATATTCCACAAAGCCATGACCTTCGAGATCTGTCACCATTGACAAAAAGGACAACTTATTTTAACAGGTGATATGGATGATTAAACTCACATAAGTAAAATCGTATGAAAATAGATAAAAAAAACATAAAAATCCCAAAAAAGTACAATTAAGCCTTTCTTTGCTTTAGAAACTTAGAGGGTCTCAGAAGAACATCAACATAAGGATCCTGGCAAGCCCGCTCTTAGATCCATCAAAGGTTGGCCCATATTCTACAGATTTGTAAGTGAAGAAGGAAAATCTTAAGCAAAAGGTCCTACAGAAGTCAACCCACCAATCTGATTGATATAAGCAAAACCATTCCTTGAAAGCAGTATAATAACAACACAAGGCAGTGTTTTGGGAAACTGTTACCTTATAGAGAAATTAGGAGTTGGTGTATCTTCGAGGATGGGATTTCTCTCTTGAAAGGGAAGCTTTTCAGAAGCACTCTCACCTGTTCCCGGTGCTGGAAGCTTGGAGGAACATGAAGGGTGTGGTGTGCTTTTAGTGGATAACATCTGAGGAAGCCTTGTCCAGTTTTCCTCCTAAATCTTCCAACAGGAGTAGTAGCCCAAGAGCACTACTGCTACTGTGCCTTCTCTTATCCTTAGCCTCCAGCATAACAAAGGACTTGAGCTCCCTAGAAACCCCTCGAAAGAAGGAGAGCAGTAAGATCCAGCAAAGGACAAACACCACCACCCTTCTCCCTCTCTTCACCTGACTTGATGCCTGCAAGATTGCACAAAGCAAGAAAGAAAAACTAAACTTAGGCAAAAGTGAAGGCACCTACCAGAGAAGAAATAGCACACTTTTTACAAGGTGGAGGCTTCTAAAACATTATTTTATGTATACTTAAAACTGGATTCGTGTGGGTCAAAGCCAAGAACATGAGATTAGTCTCCTTGGAAACAAAAGGCACTCGAAGTATGAAAATTTATGTGGCTGGAAAACTTCCAGAGCTGTCATTTTATGTGACCGAAGGAGCAGCCACACCCGTAAAAACATTTCAGGAAGCCAAAACCAGTTTACTGAAAGATTAGTAGGAAGAGAACGAGGAGGAAGAAGAAGACCTTGGCAGAAGCCCTGCACATGAAATGATAACACAATACACAAAAGAACCAGAACACGAAGCAAGGTTTGAGTACCAAACCAACGAGGAGAAGCAAAAGCATAGACACCCACTAATTGAATCAGATAGAAGAGAAAAAAGGACGGAAAGGCCATGGAGATGAGAATTAACATGATGGATTCCTACGATGGAACACAAGAGAATAAAGTAGACGAAATTACAGACAGTATAAAGGAAGGATGATGAAGAAGCTCATCTCACCCCACCTGGGCCGAAAAGGACAGGCAAATCTGAAGAAAACCCTCTTCCTAGAGTTTTCTCTTCTTAAAGAGGTACCAGGAACCCCACCCACACACACCCCCAAGAAGATCCAAGCAAAAGGTTCAAGGAGGGCAAGGAGAGAGGGGTGAGACGGGGCAGAACGATTGATCAGATGAAAGATGAAACATGATGCAAACTGATGCAGGGACCAAAACAAGATCCCAAGGAAAATCCATGAAGAGCAACCCGGCAGGAAGTTTCAGAGACTCTAAGATGAAAACAGAAGAACCACATGCAAGAGATAGATGGGAGAAAAAGCCCATGACAGAAAGAAAACAATACACACACACACACACAGAAACAAATCACATAGAAGAAGAAGAAGAAGAAGAAGAAGAAGAAGCACCTGCAGGCGTTACCCAGTCTTTGGATCCAAAAGGAAGTGAAAAAGTCACGGTAGCTTGAGAAGAGAAGTCTTACTCTTAAGAGTTGCCTGCTCTAGCAAAGGAGAGGAAGGGGGGGGAGATGTGATGAGAAAAAGCAGGGGGGGTGTTGTAGAGATTGTAGGAAGGAAATGGGAGATGAGAAAAGACCACCCACTCACACATCTATGGCATCAGGTTCTCCACCAAAAAGCAGGCCTGTGCATTAACAGCAACTCGAGAGAGAGAGAGAGAGAGAGAGAGAAGGGGTAAGGGGGCAAAGAAAATGGAGGAGTTTTCAGAGAGCAACAGTCCTTTTCCTGTCCAACTCTATTAAGCTTTTCTACCTCCTCTCTTTCTCCTCCTGCTTTGTTTTTCGCTGATATTATTCAAGAATGAACTGTAATGATGCTGACTAACTCTTGACCCTGCCCCTTTCACTAAATTACATTCACACCCTCCTCCTCTCTTGTCTTGTATTCATTCTCAGCTGGCCAAGTTGCCCCCCTCTGCCTGCTCCATGACAAGCCCATCAATTTTTCTGGTTACTTGTTTTGATACGCTTGACATGATGCATCATCACCTTAACATTTTCTGGAAATTAAAATAGATTTGACATCTTTTGTTTTCAACAAATATTTCATCGGTGGATGATAAATATATTTAATGGCCATTACCTCCCGGGGAGAAAAGAAGTGGGGGGGATACTATGTAACCAGTGGTCTATAGGGGATGATGATGTACTGAGAACTAATTTCTCTAGTGTTGCCACTGCCTCATCACTTCACTTTTGTGGGTAAATTCCCTAATTAACTTACTACGAGATTCTAAAAGAAGTTACTCCTTTCTTTAAAGGCACCTTTTTACTTACTTTTCGCTTGTTTGTTTGTTATTTTGTTTTCCAAAGTACCTTTTGTCCTCTCAATATTAACACACAAAAAGGCATTGAGATGTTCTGATCTGATCAACCAATTTCAACTATTTTTACCTTGAGAAAAATCTATGTTCATGTAAAATTTCTCGATCCGTCGTCGTCGTCGTCGGTATATCTTAATTATGTATTTCATTGAAGATGTTAAATAAACACAAAGGAGGATGAATTTAAAATTATATAATATTTTTAAAATTATTTAAGATTTAATTTTTTTTTAAAAAAAATAATAGTATAATTTAAATTTATATACGATAGTATCAAATTTACAACATCAACTTGGGTTTAGAATAACATATAAAATATTGATCTACTTAAGAGTTTAACTTCATTAGATAAAAAAATGCTAGGAAACTTAATCGGTAAATATTTTTTATAAATAATTATAAGAACCTAAGATTCTCTCTTTAAATTAATACATTATTGACTATATTAAAATTTTAAGATCAATTTGTTTGATGAATCTCATAATGAGGATAATACAATATGATATTTTTTATTTGTATAATGTATTTGATGTTAGTTATATATATATATATATAATTTAATTAAATGATACTACCTTTTTAAATAACAATCACAAATAACATAAAAAGGAGGAGAAGTAAAGATAGAAGTTGTAATTTAGGGTCGGAGACGAGGGTAGTTTGGGAAGTGGGCACGCACTGTTCCGGTGCACATGCGCGGTACTCACTTTTCCTTGCAAGGAAATCAATCACATCACATTTGTATCTTTGGCACATTGCGTTGAGATTGAGAAAATTGGTGGCCACATCAAAGATGGTGCGTGTGTTAATCGGGGAGCCACGAGAATAGAAAATACGTGTACGTATTATTACTTCACGCCTTCCACAACATAAGCGGAGATAGTGAAGGATGAGTAGTTTACTTTTTAAGTAGAGACTCCCCTCGGAACTCTCAATCCATCCTTTTTGTGTTCTTCCAAACATATATATATATATATGTATATATACACATATAGAGATAAATGGTGCAATAATTTTCCTTGTAGCGCAAGAAGATTAATGCACGAAACAGGGGGTCTTTTTCCGAGGTGTAATTTTGGAAGGGTGATGGATGGAAGCTTTAAATGTGAGCCTTACAAATTGGTGGATGGATCATTGTTTATTATTATTATTATTATTATTATTATTATTATTATATATTATTATTATATTATTCTTTTTTAAATGCAATGTGGATGTTGATGGGATGCAACTTTTTCTTGAATCAGCTTTAATGTGAGCCTTACAAATTGGTGGATGGATCATTGTTTTTATTATTATTTTTATTATTATTATTATTATTATATTATATTATTCTTTTTTAAATGCAATGTGGATGTTGATGGGATGCAACTTTTCTTGAATCAGATCTATTTATTAAAACTTTAAAGTTTAAAGTATCATTTCATAAATTATCAAATGATAAGGTGTTTGTTTGATAAATCATTGATAATATCTATTTATTAACGATTATGAGTCTGAACATTATTTTATAAATATTAACCCAAAAAAACTACTTACTAATAATAATAATAATAATAATAGTGAGTCCCTCCATTAAACCGTGTGGTTAGGCTTTGGGTCACATCTTAAAGCTAGGGTAGGCTCCACCACCATGTCGGAATGGAATCAAATATGAATAATTAAAAACATTGTTGTAGTGTAAAAGCAGAAGACCTTTTTGTTTTAATGGCTTCGAAATATGATATGTGTGATTCACGCATCAATTCGTTGAGCCGCCCCTCTCTCGTGGATCGAACCAATGGGGTGATGACTTGGAAAACCATCATGTCTTTTGTATATTCATTCTACCAAAATCAATGTAATCAATTTGATCCGAATATGTCAACACCAAAAAGTCAACGATTCCGACGAAGATGATTAAGTCAGTGGACCTGAGAAACGACTTTAGTGTTTTTATCGACACAAGTGACTATTTATCTTAGTCTTCAAATCAACAACACTAACTGTTTACCACTTTCTTTAATAAAAGAATTACCGAGGACAATAAATCCTAATTTCACTGGAAAGAGAGATTTTTTTGCTTGAATTATACAATGAAATGATGATGCTTTACGAGTTTCATCATTTCGAAAATTTACCATCAATTTCATATCCAAATAGATCGTCAAAACGACAAATCATGAATTTGGTGGCACTGAACATCGAGTCATCGATCGTTGAAATGCATATCGACGAAGCCAAGAATCGATATGATTGATAGATAGATTAGATGTTGAGCTCTAGTTTTAACATAAAATGGCTGCATACCAAATGATGTGATGGTGACATGGGTTGGTTAGAATAGAGTGCACTAAATATAGTTGTCTAACCTAATGAAGCTACTGATATTAATCAAATGGTGCATTAATTCTTGAATTCTTGATAATATCACCTATTCCACCCTTTTTTTTGGGTCCTATTAATGCCTAATACCTTGTGATATGATGATTTTTTAAATTATTTTAATATGATAATTTAGTTAGTAATTTTTATATTAGAGAAATAATGCTAGGGATATGATTTATGAAAGTCTTCATGTTAGATTAGTGGATTAAAAAACATTTAAATTAGTATTCATCATTTTATGATGATATGATGATTTTTTTAATTAATATGAGAATTTATTTGGTAATTTTTTATATTAAATACTTTTATATTAGAGAAATAATGCTAGGGATATGATTTATGAAAGTCTTCATGTTAGATTAGTGGATTAAAAAAACATTTAAATTAGTATTCATTATTTATGATGATATGATGATTTTTTTTAATTAATATGAGAATTTATTTGGTAATTTTTTATATTAAATACTTTTTATATTAGAGAAATAATGCTAGGGATATGATTTATGAAAGTCTTCATGTTAGATTAGTGGATTAAAAAAACATTTAAATTAGTATTCATTATTTATGATGATATGATGATTTTTTTTAATTAATATGAGAATTTATTTGGTAATTTTTTATATTAAATACTTTTTATATTAGAGAAATAATGCTAGGGATATGATTTATGAAAGTCTTCATGTAGATTAGTGGATTAAAAAAACATTTAAATTAGTCTTCATTATTTATGATGATATGATGATTTTTTTAATTAATATGAGAATTTATTTGGTAATTTTTTATATTAAATACTTTTTATATTAGAGAAATAATGCTAGGGATATGATTTATGAAAGTCTTCATGTTAGATTAGTGGATTAAAAAAACATTTAAATTAGTATTCATTATTTATGATGATATGATGATTTTTTTAATTAATATGAGAATTTATTTGGTAATTTTTTATATTAAATACTTTTTATATTAGAGAAATAATGCTAGGGATATGATTTATGAAAGTCTTCATGTTAGATTAGTGGATTAAAAAAACATTTAAATTAGTATTCATTATTTATGATGATATGATGATTTTTTTAATTAATATGAGAATTTATTTGGTAATTTTTTATATTAAATACTTTTTATATTAGAGAAATAATGCTAGGGATATGATTTATGAAAGTCTTCATGTTAGATTAGTGGATTAAAAAAACATTTAAATTAGTATTCATTATTTATGATGATATGATGATTTTTTTAATTAATATGAGAATTTATTTGGTAATTTTTTATATTAAATACTTTTTATATTAGAGAAATAATGCTAGGGATATGATTTATGAAAGTCTTCATGTAAGATTAGTGGATTAAAAAAACATTTAAATTAGTCTTCATTATTTATGATGATATGATGATTTTTTTAATTAATATGAGAATTTATTTGGTAATTTTTTATATTAAATACTTTTTATATTAGAGAAATAATGCTAGGGATATGATTTATGAAAGTCTTCATGTTAGATTAGTGGATTAAAAAAACATTTAAATTAGTATTCATTATTTATGATGATATGATGATTTTTTTTAATTAATATGAGAATTTATTTGGTATTTTTTATATTAAATACTTTTTATATTAGAGAAATAATGCTAGGGATATGATTTATGAAAGTCTTCATGTAAGATTTGTGGATTAAAAAAACATTTAAATTAGTCTTCATTATTTATGATGATATGATGATTTTTTAATTAATATGAGAATTTATTTGGTAATTTTTTATATTAAATACTTTTTATATTAGAGAAATAATGCTAGGGATATGATTTATGAAAGTCTTCATGTTAGATTAGTGGATTAAAAAAACATTTAAATTAGTATTCATTATTTATGATGATTTTTTAATTAATATGAGAATTTATTTGGTAATTTTTTATATTAAATACTTTTTATATTAGAGAAATAATGCTAGGGATATGATTTATGAAAGTCTTCATGTTAGATTAGTGGATTAAAAAAACATTTAAATTAGTATTCATTATTTATGATGATATGATGATTTTTTTAATTAATATGAGAATTTATTTGGTATTTTTTATATTAAATACTTTTTATATTAGAGAAATAATGCTAGGGATATGATTTATGAAAGTCTTCATGTAGATTTAGTGGATTAAAAAAACATTTAAATTAGTCTTCATTATTTATGATGATATGATGATTTTTTTAATTAATATGAGAATTTATTTGGTAATTTTTTATATTAAATACTTTTTATATTAGAGAAATAATGCTAGGGATATGATTTATGAAAGTCTTCATGTTAGATTAGTGGATTAAAAAAACATTTAAATTAGTATTCATTATTTATGATGATATGATGATTTTTTAATTAATATGAGAATTTATTTGGTAATTTTTTATATTAAATACTTTTTATATTAGAGAAATAATGCTAGGGATATGATTTATGAAAGTCTTCATGTAGATTAGTGGATTAAAAAAACATTTAAATTAGTCTTCATTATTTATGATGATATGATGATTTTTTTAATTAATATGAGAATTTATTTGGTAATTTTTTATATTAAATACTTTTTATATTAGAGAAATAATGCTAGGGATATGATTTATGAAAGTCTTCATGTTAGATTAGTGGATTAAAAAAACATTTAAATTAGTCTTCATTATTTATGATGATATGATGATTTTTTAATTAATATGAGAATTTATTTGGTAATTTTTTATATTAAATACTTTTTATATTAGAGAAATAATGCTAGGGATATGATTTATGAAAGTCTTCATGTTAGATTAGTGGATTAAAAAAACATTTAAATTAGTATTCATTATTTATGATGATATGATGATTTTTTTTAATTAATATGAGAATTTATTTGGTATTTTTTATATTAAATACTTTTTATATTAGAGAAATAATGCTAGGGATATGATTTATGAAAGTCTTCATGTAAGATTTGTGGATTAAAAAAACATTTAAATTAGTCTTCATTATTTATGATGATATGATGATTTTTTTAATTAATATGAGAATTTATTTGGTAATTTTTTATATTAAATACTTTTTATATTAGAGAAATAATGCTAGGGATATGATTTATGAAAGTCTTCATGTTAGATTAGTGGATTAAAAAAACATTTAAATTAGTATTCATTATTTATGATGATATGATGATTTTTTTAATTAATATGAGAATTTATTTGGTAATTTTTTATATTAAATACTTTTTATATTAGAGAAATAATGCTAGGGATATGATTTATGAAAGTCTTCATGTTAGATTAGTGGATTAAAAAAACATTTAAATTAGTCTTCATTATTTATGATGATATGATGATTTTTTTAATTAATATGAGAATTTATTTGGTAATTTTTTATATTAAATACTTTTTATATTAGAGAAATAATGCTAGGGATATGATTTATGAAAGTCTTCATGTTAGATTAGTGGATTAAAAAAACATTTAAATTAGTATTCATTATTTATGATGATATGATGATTTTTTAATTAATATGAGAATTTATTTGGTAATTTTTTATATTAAATACTTTTTATATTAGAGAAATAATGCTAGGGATATGATTTATGAAAGTCTTCATGTTAGATTAGTGGATTAAAAAAACATTTAAATTAGTATTCATTATTTATGATGATATGATGATTTTTTTAATTAATATGAGAATTTATTTGGTAATTTTTTATATTAAATACTTTTTATATTAGAGAAATAATGCTAGGGATATGATTTATGAAAGTCTTCATGTTAGATTAGTGGATTAAAAAAACATTTAAATTAGTATTCATTATTTATGATGATATGATGATTTTTTTAATTAATATGAGAATTTATTTGGTAATTTTTTATATTAAATACTTTTTATATTAGAGAAATAATGCTAGGGATATGATTTATGAAAGTCTTCATGTTAGATTAGTGGATTAAAAAAACATTTAAATTAGTATTCATTATTTATGATGATATGATGATTTTTTTAATTAATATGAGAATTTATTTGGTAATTTTTTATATTAAATACTTTTTATATTAGAGAAATAATGCTAGGGATATGATTTATGAAAGTCTTCATGTTAGATTAGTGGATTAAAAAAACATTTAAATTAGTATTCATTATTTATGATGATATGATGATTTTTTTAATTAATATGAGAATTTATTTGGTAATTTTTTATATTAAATACTTTTTATATTAGAGAAATAATGCTAGGGATATGATTTATGAAAGTCTTCATGTTAGATTAGTGGATTAAAAAAACATTTAAATTAGTATTCATTATTTATGATGATATGATGATTTTTTTAATTAATATGAGAATTTATTTGGTAATTTTTTATATTAAATACTTTTTATATTAGAGAAATAATGCTAGGGATATGATTTATGAAAGTCTTCATGTTAGATTAGTGGATTAAAAAACATTTAAATTAGTATTCATTATTTATGATGATATGATGATTTTTTTAATTAATATGAGAATTTATTTGGTAATTTTTTATATTAAATACTTTTTATATTAGAGAAATAATGCTAGGGATATGATTTATGAAAGTCTTCATGTTAGATTAGTGGATTAAAAAAACATTTAAATTAGTATTCATTATTTATGATGATATGATGATTTTTTTAATTAATATGAGAATTTATTTGGTAATTTTTTATATTAAATACTTTTTATATTAGAGAAATAATGCTAGGGATATGATTTATGAAAGTCTTCATGTTAGATTAGTGGATTAAAAAACATTTAAATTAGTATTCATTATTTATGATGATATGATGATTTTTTTAATTAATATGAGAATTTATTTGGTAATTTTTTATATTAAATACTTTTTATATTAGAGAAATAATGCTAGGGATATGATTTATGAAAGTCTTCATGTTAGATTAGTGGATTAAAAAAACATTTAAATTAGTATTCATTATTTATGATGATATGATGATTTTTTAATTAATAGGAGAATTTATTTGGTAATTTTTTATATTAAATACTTTTATATTAGAGAAATAATGCTAGGGATATGATTTATGAAAGTCTTCATGTAGATTTAGTGGATTAAAAAACATTTAAATTAGTCTTCATTATTTATGATGATATGATGATTTTTTTAATTAATATGAGAATTTATTTGGTAATTTTTTATATTAAATACTTTTTATATTAGAGAAATAATGCTAGGGATATGATTTATGAAAGTCTTCATGTTAGATTAGTGGATTAAAAAACATTAAATTAGTATTCATTATTTATGATGATATGATGATTTTTTTAATTAATATGAGAATTTATTTGGTAATTTTTTATATTAAATACTTTTTATATTAGAGAAATAATGCTAGGGATATGATTTATGAAAGTCTTCATGTAGATTAGTGGATTAAAAAAACATTTAAATTAGTCTTCATTATTTATGATGATATGATGATTTTTTTAATTAATATGAGAATTTATTTGGTAATTTTTTATATTAAATACTTTTTATATTAGAGAAATAATGCTAGGGATATGATTTATGAAAGTCTTCATGTTAGATTAGTGGATTAAAAAAACATTTAAATTAGTATTCATTATTTATGATGATATGATGATTTTTTTAATTAATATGAGAATTTATTTGGTAATTTTTTATATTAAATACTTTTTATATTAGAGAAATAATGCTAGGGATATGATTTATGAAAGTCTTCATGTTAGATTAGTGGATTAAAAAAACATTTAAATTAGTATTCATTATTTATGATGATATGATGATTTTTTTAATTAATATGAGAATTTATTTGGTAATTTTTTATATTAAATACTTTTTATATTAGAGAAATAATGCTAGGGATATGATTATGAAAGTCTTCATGTTAGATTAGTGGATTAAAAAAACATTTAAATTAGTATTCATTATTTATGATGATATGATGATTTTTTTAATTAATATGAGAATTTATTTGGTAATTTTTTATATTAAATACTTTTTATATTAGAGAAATAATGCTAGGGATATGATTATGAAAGTCTTCATGTTAGATTAGTGGATTAAAAAAACATTTAAATTAGTCTTCATTATTTATGATGATATGATGATTTTTTTAATTAATATGAGAATTTATTTGGTAATTTTTTATATTAAATACTTTTTATATTAGAGAAATAATGCTAGGGATATGATTATGAAAGTCTTCATGTTAGATTAGTGGATTAAAAAAACATTTAAATTAGTCTTCATTATTTATGATGATATGATGATTTTTTTAATTAATATGAGAATTTATTGGTAATTTTTTATATTAAATACTTTTTATCTCTTACTTACTAATTCTTGTTATAATTGATATGCTCATGTTAGCTTTAATATTATTTCATATATATACATATATATCTTACATGTGTTTCTGATATATCTTATCTTCTTAATAAGAATGTCTTTATTATATTCTATTATTTGTGTGATAATCTCAACCTTTGCCAAAAATAAAAATGAGTTATATACAGAGCTTGTGATGCTTTTGTCGGGTCTAATGATTTTATCCAAACATGATAGACTAGTGGGCACTCAATAATGAGTGATATTGTGCTAGTTTATGATCTCATTCATCCTCTATTTTTTTGGGATATGCTTGTGTGTTATTATTTGCTCTCATGGTATGAATACATTGAATAAAATATCAAATATATCTCATGACTTATTTGTTCTTAATATGCACATATAATGCTCTTCGCTCTATTGCTACCAATGAATCAAATGACAGATCAAATATCATAATTCTTGAGCTTATGATTACGTTATGATCTTGATTTACATTTATGTTGCCATACGTTACTTTGATATCAATAAATCAAATGAAATATCATATATATCTCTTGATCTCATGCCTTTTGATGATTTACTTATACATTACTATTTGCTCCTAAGTATGAATCATATGAAATGATAAGTATGATTCTTGAATCCATGCTTTGCACCTTGATGCTTATACCACATGATTTACTTTCTACGTGTCATAGATATAATAGTCACTTGTTGAGTTTTGTAGATCATATTATTGCTATATAAATTTTTCAGATTAGCTTATCACTCATACTCATGCTAGTTTTGAGCTAGGCAATGAAGTGATGATATATTTTTAGTGATTTAATAAAAAAATAGTATAAAGAACACTTTATTTGAAATGTTATATAAAACTATGAGTTGGTGTGTGTTGTTGTAAAGGTTAAAAATATTTTTAAGTTTAGAATGTTAAATATGATGGCTTTATATTTGATGTGAAGGTAAATAATTAGTTTTTATGATTACGATATTTTTATTAGATCTTGTGAGTCTATAAAATGATTATTAATCATTTTGATTTGATATTGAGTTTTACGGAGCTATCAAGTGATGTGTTGTATGATTATAGATCGTATAAATTTTATAGTATATGTGTAAATAAGAATTGAATGCATTTGGTACCTCCAAATTTTATGGTATGGATTTTGAGTATAAATTTGTGGGTAATTGAAAAATATTTTTGATTTAAGATAGATTCACGGGGATGTGATATTAGGAGTTGTGACATATCATAATATTATTTTTTTTATCTACTCAAGTCAAAACATACTCGAGCAAGCTATACGAGCTTAAAGGAATTCTTAGTAAATGTGAGGTTCTTTTACTTATTTTTCTTATTGATAATGCTCTTTGGTTGCTAGACTAGTCTTAAAATGGATGACTTGGATGGTAATAAGTATTGAGATGAGGAACTATCCATGCATGGCTCTGTTTGTCTTTTGGAATTTGGCCATGGATTATTTCTTCTTGTTTCAGTATGCTTTTAGGTAGAGGATATCTCATGTGTCAAATATTACATTATAAAAAATAAACATAATATTTTGTATAAAATTTATATAAAAAAAAATACTATGTTATAATTTTTTTTGTATGATATTGTTGAAAATATCATCACACAGAATAATGGATCGATCTATGGGATGATGAGAAGGACCTTCCACCTCCATTCACTAATGATATATATATATATATATATATATATATATATATATATATATATATATATATATATATATATATATATATATATATATATATATATATATATATATGCGTCACTTTCCAGCACACTCTGCAGATACTTTAGAGCACTCATTTTCACATGCAATCTCCTCTCTTATAGCTGCTTAAATTTGATCTTTCCTTGTTTGGTGTTCTTCAATTTAGGCCTCGATGAGAGTGGTCTTTGGTAGCTTGCAAGTTGGAGAGCAGAAGATGAAGTGGGAGACACAGACATGGAGCTGCGCCCACCCACTTGTGTGTTCGTGTAAAAAGGTCGATGGTGGCTAAATGCAGTACACCATCTCCCAGAAGATCACATGTCCTACTTATGGCTCGGAAGTATTATTGCCGACAAAAAGGAAGGTTTCAGGACATGATCCTTCCATCTGCAGTCATGGGTAGGGAAGAGTGAGCATGCACCTCGATGATCTCATAATTCATCTTGATTCTTCTTTCAAGGAAGAAAAGACGGACTGTGTTGATGTTCTGGTCATCTTTTTTCTGATAATTGGATGGTATGTATTTAGCCCAAGGATGGAGTCATAAACTAATTCCAAACACTAGCATTCATGGAAGAAGGTTTTGTTTACCTGGAGCACCACTGTTCGTTTGATGTTCCCTTCATTGTGTTGCCAGAGTGAGCATGTTAGATGTTTGTTTCCTTTTTGTCGAGCATGAATTCTTTCTCTGCAGCAGCAGCATTCAAGTACATGATCTCATCACAGCTTTAGGGTGGTGATAACAATTTGTAAATGACTCCGTTTAAATCTATCATTTCATGTCCACGGTAAACCTAATCCCCAAGTCTTTTCTTGGCAAAGCACAGCCCAAACAAGCCAAGCCAACATTAAACCATTATACTTAATGTAATGCCTTGCATGATGTCAAGGTTCACTTGATCCTATGATTGAAACAACTAAAAGAGAGGCTTTTCTTTCCCTTCCCTTCTCAGGTGTACAGAGAAGCATCCATCTTTCATTCTATTATTTACAGCTGAGGTCCTAGAGGAAGCCTGCTCATCATCTGATGATAAACTGAGGCGGCATTCAGCACAGACAGCTCTGAGTCTGGCATGGACTCTTCCTTGGGCTCTACTTTCGGCACCATAAATCCAGCTTCGGTCGGCTGGCGATGACTTAAATAAGGATGAAGCGGAGGAACAACCGGCATCTTCATTGCTGCTGCCATCGGACCCAATCCAGCTATGGCAAGGTTTGTCAGGCCCGGTTGTGCCATGGAAAAAGGGAAGCTGGATGGTTGTCCTAACTGCTCTCTTCCCGGGAAGCCAAATGTGCCGAGAGCTGCATGGCCATCAAACCTCACAAAGCCATCTTGGGTTGGCTCAGGCCTTTGCAGAAGGCCATTATGTTGTGGAGCTGCATTAGCTGTTGTATTTGACTGGGCAGAACTGGGTTGGCTACTGTTTCTTGCCACTGGCACATCGTGGTTATGCTTGCCCTCATAAGTGGTAATCACTGACTTGAGATCATGTGAGGCCCTCTCAATGTGCTTCCGTACTGTGCATCCTGGATTGGTGCACTTATAATAACTCCTGCACCCAGAAAGCGAGTTTTCAGCTCCATCAGCAGTGGAAAAACAAATAGGATTTTTCTAGGAATTAGAGTTGCATTTGCAACCATAATTTGGACCATGACAGGAAATTATGATACCTGGGATTTGGGTTTCCTTTGACAACCTTCTGACCATACTTGCGCCAACGATACCCATCATCCAGAATGTCAACCTCACTGGTAGTCTGTACCACAACTCTTGGTTCACGAACTGCCCTTGAAGCTGCACTCATTTCAATAGCAGAAGCTTCTAGCTTTCTGGATCAGAACAGATGAAAACAAACAACCAATTATTAGGATCCTCATAAATTTACAAGTGACAAAGTCAGGCCATCAGATGTTTTTCTTGCTCAAATAAACTACTGGAAGTCGACAGTAAGGTAGCACCAAGAAAATAACCTTCGTTTTGACTCTGTTTCATCTCCTTCACCATCACAACCAAGTGAGACACTGCCATGGGTTGCTCGATCATCCTCTTCTTCGTCATTGGACATCGTTGATGAAACACCAATAGTTTCTGGGGATAACTGAGTGCCATCTTGGTTCTGTTGCAGGGCGTTAGAAGGGTCACACTGTTCAGCGGCAACAGGGGCCGATGAGGTTGCCTCCAGGCTATCTCCCCACCAATCTTGACCTCCATTCCGGCTGTGTAAGCTTCCCTTTACAGGCTTGCCATCAAAACTTGTTTGTGAGCCAGGCTGTTCAGAGCCATCAATCTGAGGGTCACCAAATTGGTGCAATAAACGGCGACTTATGTGAGGTTTGGGGTGATTGTGGGCACCCTTGTAGATTATCTCGGTGATGTGACCTTCATGAGATCGCTCTACCTTTTTCTTCACCTGACATTTTGGATGGGTGCATTTGTAATAGCTTCTTGGATATTCACTACCCTTTACCTGTTTTTGGCCATATTTCCTCCAATTGTATCCATCCTCAGCTGGAGTGCCAACAGCTGCAGAAAGTTCTCCTCTTAGGTCTGCTTCCCCATCCTGCTGGGTATCGACAGCCGGAGCATAATCAGTTCCAACGATGGAGTCAGAGACTCTCTGGTTCAACATAATATTATCAGAGGTATCTTTTCTATCAGATGGGACAGAAAAGCCAGCCTGAAGGTGAAATTTTTGTTGATTCTGGAAGTTATTATTGTCAGCTTCTATGGTTCCTGTTTGCGTAGGTTTTCCAGATTGAATGGACACCTCAATGCCCGGCAACTCCTGCTGCTGAACAAAATCCAAAACCACCTTACAAACATTAGTGTATGGACTGCTAAATGTATACGTGAATAAGATACTGATAAACAAATTTGTTAAAATACACATATATCTTACACTGAAGAGTTTGTGGTAAATTTATTTTGTCAATCTAACAAAGAGCCAAAAAAGTCACCATAAATAAGATATGCATAACTACGCCAAGAAAAGGGCAACCAAAAAAGTTTCAGTCATTTGGAAAACCAAGGTGCAAAAAGCTTTTGCATCAGAAGGTAGGTTCATAGAGACAGCAAGAATGATAATTCCTCCACCAAATATGGATAGAAAGCCTAAAAAATGTTTAATAAAGACAATAAACTTTTAGATTCTCAAAGTGTCTCCTAAGCAGGAGAAGAACATTCAACATAACAGTTATTCACTAGAATAACAGTCTGGCCTTGACTATTTACCATTACTATCTCCATTAGTTCTCAATCTGCCTAGTTGGATGCCATCGCAGGCTTAGAGGAAAAGATAGAATATGTTTCTTCATGTGTAATCAGGTAGATAAATACTTCCTTCCAGCTATACATTTGCCTAACTACCATGCAAATATCATTAAGCAAGTTGGTCAGATCAATCAAGTTATTTTATTTACTAATAGGAGAATTTCCACAATTGACAAATTAGGGACATAGTAGGTAATTCTAAAAAGGAACATAGCAGGTTGGGCAGCACCAATACACAATTTAATGATACAACTTGGGAGATTCTGTATAAAGGTTATTTCACAAACCTTTTATAGGTCACCAAATTGTTAAAATGTAATTTTATATATCAAACCCATATCTATATTGCTCTTGACCTAACATATTCGGCCACTGGAAGTTAAAAAATACAGAAATAGCAAAAAGAAATATAAATTATAAAAGCACATATTTCCATTGATTTGAGGCATTTAAACTGATCCTTATTGCAACAGAACTTATAAACTGATAAAGGAAACAAACAAAGCCTTGCAAGATGAATGCTATTTTCTTGGTGAAACGTGCCACCGTAACTTCCTTTGTCGTGTGTAAGTTGAGCCAGAATCCTACTGGTAGACAGAAAATAATACAAAACCGATTGTGTAGACTCCAAAATCAAAATTGATACAAATTGGCATGATTTGCAATGCTCAAATGACTTACAAATGAAGTCTATGTTCTTTGAAGATTTTGAACATATGATTCAAGTAGGTGGAAAAATAAATACTATCTCGGTGACACAGAACAAATTGTGATTTGATCAATAATTCAGGATCAGTATGATCAAAGCCTTCATCTTAGCAATAAGGTTCTAGATAATATCTGTGCATACAGTGATGAGTCATCAGAAAACTATAGCAGCAACAGAAGTTTGTCCAGGCATCCACACCATTACCTTTTCTTCAATGCTTGAGAGGTGTGAGTGTGATTCCAGAGGAGGCTTAAAGGAAAATGCTTCTGGAATGTCTTCAAATAGATCGTTGTCACTTTTAGTAGAAACTGCTGAAAGTGAGAGTGACATTGGGTTTGAATCAATATCTGCAGAATTGAACTTGCCTGTTGTTGGAGATGGTTGAGCCTAGAAAGATAACAACGAAAAGTCAGGTATCAAGAGACCCGGAGTTTCAGCCCTATATGTTAATGAACTGAATATGCCAAGTAGAAAACTTTCGAATATAAAAATGGCCAAGTTTAAAATTCCCTAGGACCTCAATGCCAATATGCATTGAACTAACAGAAAAAATGTCAAAAGAACACCAAGAAACTGATACACAGCTCTCAAGCCCTTTCTACTCGTATTCAAATATTTTTAAGTTCCACCGAATTGTTGACTACATTGTATATTTTTCAACTTGTTTGTGTAAGCATGAAATAACTAGCAGCGGACTCGCATAAAGTGTCTCCAACAGTGTGTACCATTGATTTACTGAAGTAGAAAATGTCATGCTTGTCCTTATGATTTTCCTAGCCCAAGTTAAAATGTGTACCCCCCTGCTCCAATCAGATAATTTATCAGTCTGACTATGTATCACTAGCATTCTCAATGATGATGTAATATAACCAATTAAGGAAAATTAATGCCGAATTGTAAATGAGCCTTTTACATAACATATTGAATCAATACTTACTTCCTGTAACCTCGCAGAAATTTCTTCTTCTTCTTTTTTTTTTTTTTTGCCAAAGAAGTTAAACACAAGGACCATGGGCAAATCCATATATGATATCATTTTGTTTAAAGGTAACAAGTGCTACGATTCATGAACAACAAAAATCCATGTGTTCTTTCATTACTTGGTTAAGAACCACAATGATGTTGGTGCATTCAACAAAGGATCAATGAACACAGTGACCCTGTAGAGGTTCTTCTCACTCTACAACAACTAACTATCGGCAAAGTTGTTGATATTATGTTGCAGTTCTTAATTTATATTCTCCATCTATCTGACTTCCTTAATGTGTTTATGTAGAAAACACCACAACTATGAAAAGAATGCAAGGTACAATATCTCACCATACAATTAGCAAGAAAAACCGGGGACTCCAACAACATGGTGGGACTTAGACCAGGTGGAATAGTCAAATAAGGGGAACATATTTCCAAGGATGAAACGATGGTGGCAGGTGGTATCTGAGCTGTATCAAGCTTCGGCACATTAAATCCTTTTCTGGCTGCCATCCTCTCAGCAAGACCTACAGCAGAGCATGATTTGGGGACATCAAAATGTTTTGGTTGCACTGAGGCATCATTTGAGAAGTCGTTTCCAGCCTCAGCTTCTTCTATTTTTGTGTTTATGCCCATTTTCTGGTTTTCACATGTCCAAGGAAACCCCACATTTCCATTCTCTGTCAAGAAATCTGAGAATGATTTCGATCCAAATTCCTCGTTTATAGAGTTCGAAAGAAAGGCTCTTGAGCTAGGATTTGGAGGTGGGCAGTCGTCGATCATGGCGCTGTTGTCATCTGTCTTAGCCATGATTAATTCAATTCTTCACTTGATTCAGCACAAATTCCTGCAGGATCTTAGTAGACAAATAAAGGAGAAAATTATATTCAGATGAAGCTTATGAACAAACGCGGCTCGGAATTCCAATGTTCTAACAAGAGAAACAAAAATCAGAACCTACCTTCAGCGCAACCTGAGAACAAACTAATAGACCAGCGAGCAAAAGGGAAAGATCAGATTTTGAAGGATTCCCAATCACGCAATTGAAGAAAAATGACTTGGATTACTAGAAAGTTTCGATTTTTAGGCGATCACAGGTAACAAAATCAACAAAAAGCTACAAACTTCAGGACGAACGAAGACCCAGAATGTCCAAATGACCACAAACATCTCCGGAATGAAGCTACCAAAAACCCGCAAAATTGAATCTTTGCAACAGAAACAAAACAAGAGAGAAGAATTACAAGCAAAAAAGAACCAAGTAAAGGATGCAAGGCAAAAGTTACGGACCGAATCACACCACTTGGAAGGTGGGTGCAGGAACAGAGGCTTCGAAAACATCCAATGATTGGTCAGCTTCGAGCTCCGAGGCTGCAACACCAGGGAACGGACAGGGACAGGTGCTACAGGGGGAGGCAAGCATCAACGAGACAGAAATCACACACATTTCTTGCTTCCTCGGGGAAAACCAAAAATTCTCCCAATAAATCTCCCTGCTTTCTCTCTAAAAAAGAGAGAAAGAGAGGGAGAGGGCGGTTTGACCGAGAAAAGGAGGAGGAAAAAGAACGAGAGGAGAGAGAGCAAGAGGGAGACACGAGAATTAGGAAGGATTTGTTGGCATCGAAAGGTTAAAGAGAGCGCACATTAAATGGAGAACAACTCTTCTTTTGTTTGTTCTCTTTCCCTTATTTATTCCACCTTTTCTGTTTTTCTATTCTTTGTATTTTTTTTTCAGATTAACTCTCATCATTTCTATATTAACACATCACTCCTCATTTCTCCACATTCACGTAATGTTAATGCTCATTTGAATGTTAATTCATCTACATACATTGCAAATGTACATTTCCAAAATATTTAGTGCATTAATCAATCGTTATGCCATTTCACAGTAGTTTATCTAAAGGATAAGAATCTTTGCATTTTGATTTGCACGTAGAGATCTTGATCTCAACCCCCTTGTGTTAGTTGTTGTTTGCATTTTTTGTGGATGAAGATTTGATTTAATACCTCATCGATTAATCTACATTTTTTATTTTGTCGACAACTTTCAAAAAAAATCTAAGTTTAATCGAAGCATTATTTAAATGAGAAACGGGAAGGAATATGACTGTGATGGAAATATGAAGACTTGAATGATCAAAATGCAAATCTTGAAGTGCTTAATTAAACTCGGTTTATTGTTTGTTTAATGGAGGGTAAATAGAGGAAGCCGCATCTTATGGGAACGGTGGCATTGCCATGTGGAAAGATAGATTACAGTTTCTTTGTGTTGCTACGTGGACTGTATACCAATTGCCACCTCTTTTTTGTTTCTATTATTGTTTATCTTCTTCTAATTGTTTAGCTAACGATAGCACAAATCATGGCTTTGCAAGAAATGAGGGTTCCAAAGTGTCTTTTGCTTTGCCTGAGAAAAGATTATGCAGTTCCATTTTAGGTGGCAAGTGTGAGCTAAATTGGAGTGCACCACGACATGACAAAAGTGATTGTTGCCGAGTCCTTTTCATGGTGGAAGGAAGGGGCATTTCTTCTTCCAAGAGAATCCCCATATCTGAAGACTCTCTCCCCACAGCACTCCTTTTGGAGTACAGCTTGAGCTCCACCCTTGACCATTGACGCTGTCGATGCACCTGTTACCCATCTCGGTAATATTTCTCCAACATCAGGCTCGGATAGAACACTGTTTCGGTGAGAAGCTCTAATGATGAAGTGATCGTTTTTGGTGCTCATTCTTGTCAGAAGCATGGAAAAAGGGTTGTTTGGATTACAGTGAGTGCTCGTTTGGATTACAGTGCTCGATTTTACTTAGCTGAGGAGAAAGAAGGAAAGGAAAGCAAGTAATTGTAATTGCTTTTCTCCCTCTGCTCCACCTCTCCACGAGCCACGTATTCAAACACAGCCTCATGGTAGTCTTCTGGAGAGCAGTCTTTTCTCCGCAACTCCGACGATCACGGCGAGAAGGTTGCTGCTACAAGTTCTCCTCCGCAAGCCAAATAGAAAGACTAGTAGACGCACTTGGATGAGTGAAGCTTGCAAGGAATGGTGGGGAAGTCTCTTTCCATTTGGAGTGGATGAAGTGTGTTGGCAAAGAAAGATCGCAAGAACAACGATGAAGGACAGCTCAATTTACAACTGATCAAATAAAAGAATCACAAATTGGTGGGAAGTCTCTTTCAATGCGATTGAGAGTTGTTGTTGGCCAAAGAAAGATCGCAAGAACAACGATTGAAGACAGATCAATTTACAACTGATCAAATAAAAGAATCACAAAATCAACAATAAAGAACAAACAAGAAATTCTTCAAGTGATATCGAAACCATTAATGCTTAATATTTCTAATTCCTTGATGATTAGTGTGCATTTCCAAGTGAAGTGTGTTCCAAACGAAAGTAGTTTGCAGGATAACATACAAGGGTTCAGAAAAGAAGAAAAATCAAAGGGAAACTGATGATTGCAGCAGCCAAACATTACTTTTGACACGATAATTTTGTCTCTCCTCTTCTTGGAATAATCCACGTTTGGCTCGGGGCTTACTCCGAAATGATCAGGTCGAAGTTCCTAACGATTAATATCCCTTTGAAAAAATAAAATAAAATATAGCTAATTCCCCGATAAAACACACCGACATTTTTTCATATAAGTGGATGTAATTCACAGGCTTTTTTTTTCCCAAAAAAAAAAACTTATTGCAATGAGAAAAGAAACCTGTCAAGTGCAAACCTCCAACATCAAAGTAACAGAATGTAGGCCTTGTGTTGCTCTTCTACAGTGGATTAGACAATACTGGTAATCCAAATCGAAATGATAATGTTGGATTAAAGACTCAGGTAGATGGATAAAATTCAGTACAATAATTTCCAGATCCAGCACCAGATCTTATGAATTTTTTGTTTTTTCATCTTGATCATTCCAACTTTGCATTAGATAATAACAAGAATATCCAGATTCAGATTTTGGAGGTCATTGTGGCTTCTCACAACCAGTTTTTCCAACTAGAGGTTCTTTTATCACCAGATAAAAATCGAGGAAGATTAAGTAGGGAATTTACCCTAGTGAAACCATCTAAGGCTGACCATTCCTCCTCCTGCAGAACGGATATACAATGGGCAAGGCTCCTGGTAGATTGGGAATTTTCTGGCACAGTCGTCACTTGGGGTCCCTCAGATACTGAAACAATCTCATTTGCACTGTGAAGAGCATAAGAGGGTTCCGATCCAGTAGTATCAACAGTGATCGATGATTTCGATTCACATGTTTCTTGTTCGCCTATAACTTCTTTATCAGTAAGACCCAACACCATTGGCTTTTTTGGCTCGGTCTGTTTCTTGTTCGAATCACAATTCTGAGATGCATCATATGATATGTGTCCCAAGAATAGGCAGATGACAGCACAGTCATCGACCTTTGATGTAGGAAACTTAAGCTGCCATGCTCGCACTGCACAGTCGACAACAGCTCTGGCAGCACTGCTGCGAGTGGGTGCTGATACAACAATATCTACTACCTCCTTGTTAGAAAGAACATCCCAAACCTGCACAAAATTAATCCTCATGTTAGAAACTATATAATCCTCTAAATCAAGCTTGCTTTTCATCAATGTAAATATCATGCAAGCAAAATGTTAATTGAAAATGACTAGATGAGAAAAGATTCATGACTGATGGTTAATATTTTACTAATTACGATATGGATCAGTATTGGTTACACAACAGAAGCATGCACTTGCAAAAACACAAAAGACCTGTGAAGAATGAATTAGATGGCTACTCTAGTGGGACCAATTGTAAAGAACAAATGGGAGAATTTTCACTAAATTGTAGACCGACAGCCTCACAAGGCCAACAGCCAAACATATGAACAACAATGTCTTAAAGAAAAAGTATTTCATACAAGATTTGGGTTTAATATGAACAAAAAGTATGAGGTGCCATGCCTTTTCATATTTGGGTTTAATATTCTGATAACTTCATGCAGTATGAGGTGCCATGGAGCCAACTGGCACTTGAAACATGCCGTGCCAGAAGGCACCAACCGATGACATGCCAACTGGTGCCAACATATGGCTATGTTAATCTTTACATTTAATAGCCAGCACATGATCATACTGTACCAAACAAGTATCAGCATGCCTTCATACCATAACATGGCAATCCTTATGCAACACAAATAACAATGCCAATGGAAAATACCTTCTGACAGATAGTCTACTGAAGAATATTTTCTATATTCAAAAGGACTGTGTAAAGGATAGTTTTGCAAGAGTGATGATGATGTCCAATGAGAGGGATAAAGACAGATGCCAATTGGGTTACACTAATCTGGTTTTCATAATTCTAAGATAATAAAATATTACAGAAAGATTTTTCACACATATCTATCAATCTAGATAGTACTTGATCTAAAACTAACGTTTTAATTTTGCAACAGTATTTAACAAAGGAAATTACACAATGACAGGAAAAGAAAAATACCCCATCGGTGGCAAGAACTATAAACTCATCTTTCTCAGTCAGATGGCGATATGAAATTTCTGGAACTGATATTAGACCATAATCTTTAAGACAGAAATCCCCAAAAGCCCTGGCCATAGCCAAACCAGGGGAATTGTTGTTTGGCAACCAAACACGTGCCACTTCTGGTTCATCTTGCAGTGCAAAAACTCTTCCCTTACATTGCTGGATTCTGGCAGCTTCCCCTAGTGACAACATATTAAAGTTTAATCCCAGGTAGACCTAATAAGTTAAGGAGATTACTAAAGCTTGTCAACAATGAGAAGTGAACATCACTCATCAATGAAGAAATATAGACATAGAACTGTGTAATTGTAGACTTAAGACTTAAGCGTGAATTGTTTCACCTCTTAAAATA